>BSBK01001870.1:600000-1100000 GCA_027943335.1 Chamaecyparis obtusa | reverse complement strand
AGATAAGGCCATGTGAAATTGAGGATCAAAGTCAATCATTGTGAGATTAAATTTGGATTAGGATTCGAATAGAAAGTCTAAGTGTCATGCTTGTGGTTAGATGCATTGATTTGTGTCAATTGGTGTCTATTTGATGAATCCACTTTGATTTAGGATAAAATGCCTGCAGTTTGATTCCATTGTGATGTTGGACTTAGAAAATTTTCCAGATTTATGACAAAAGTCTTGGGTATTTACAAATGTAACTCTGGGATTTATTATGCAATATGTACAAATGTTGGTGAATGTAAGATATACAAGGATGGAAAGGAAATGTAGATGCTATAATGAGACTTGACTTGACTTTCAATGGTGCCTATTTACCAGGTTTTCACCAATTGAATTTATTACTCTTTTTCTCTTTTATATACTTTTTTTGCTACCAAGGTGCATATTTGCTAGGTTTTCACCAAGGCACTTTTCTCTTTTTCATTTTTTTTTATTATCAAGGTGCCTATTTGCTAGGTTTTCACCAAGACAACAATTTTTTTCAGGATCCATATTTGAATGTTTTTACTTTCTTCATGCTAAATTTTCCATTGTTTTTTTTTTAAATTTCTTCAGGTACTCTTTTTGTTGCTTTTAGATTTCTTTCTTTTTCTAATTTTTCTTCTTCTTTTCTCAGGATCAATTTGTCAATGTTTTTGGATTTCTTCAAGTTCACTTTTTGTTGTACAAAATAAATATGATGCTTTCATATCTGATATTTTGATACTCTTTCCACTTATACTCTCTCAACTTCTTTTAGGTATAAAACCTCTTCAGGTGTATACTATTAATAGGTTCTTGCAACTATTCTCCATCGCAGTCAGCTAACTTGTATGTCCATGTTCCAAAGGAAGATGCAATGATAAAAGGACCTAACCAGTTTGCTTCCCATTTTCCTTTCTTTTCTCTTTCTACCTAATTCTTAGGATTTTCTCTCAATATAAGGTCACCTACTTGAAATTCCCTTGGTTTGGTGTGTTTGTTGTAGTTTCTTGACATTCTATTTTGATACACCTTGAGATGATCATTTGCTTTTTGTTTTCGCTCATCAAGTAACTCTAACTCTTAGAGTCTTGTGACTCTATAATCCTCCTTCATTAATAATCCATGTAATGGAACCCATAAAGATGGAATCTCTACTTCTAGAGGTAATACTACTTCGACTCCATATACTAATATAAAAGGTGTAGCTCTTGTTGGTGTTCTTACACTTTTTTGATATGCCCACAGAGTTGGATTTATTTGAATGTGTCAATCTCTTCTTGAGTTATCCACTATTATTTTCATTATCTTTAGAATATTCTTATTAGTTGCTTCTGCTTGTCCATTTCCTTGTGGATAATAGATGGAAGATGAATTATGAATCATATGAAATTTCTCACACAACTCCTTTATGTCTTTGTTCTTTAAGTGCTTGGCATTTTCTATTATTATTGCATGAGGGATACTATATCTACAAATTATATGGTTCAAAATGAACATTGAAATTTTTTTTCTCATTGTAGTAGACAAAGGAACAACTTTGACCCATTTGGTAAAATATTTTGTTGCGGTGATTATGAAATTATGATTGTTAGATGATAGTGGATAAATCATCCTGATTAGATCCAACCCCCATTGATAGAAAGGCTAAGGAGTGGTCATTAGATGTAGTTCCTGAGTTGGAACATGAATTAAATTTCCATGATATTGGTATTTTTGGCATATCTTTGTAAAATGGCATGCATATTTCTCCATGGAGGGCCAATAGTACCGTATCCTTAAAAGTTTCTTTGCTAAGTTTAATCCATTCGAATGTGACCCACAGATTACCTCATGGACTTCTTGCAAATATAATTTTGATTTCACCTCCTCTAGACACCTTAAAATAATTATGTTAAGATTCATGTGATACAATGTGTCAGATGCAATGGTATAACGAGAGGCTTGTCTTATAAAGTTTCTTTTTTGATTTTAGGTTTGGTCCAAGGGTAGGGTTTGGTCTTTCAAATAAGTATAAATGGTTCTGTACCTGGGAGATTGATTTCCAAATAATAGGCAAATTATTTGGGAATTAGATAGGTCAAATGCAAGTTGTTCCAAATCTTCTACCAAGAATTTGTATCTTGCGCTTTGATCTAGCATATGTAAGAGTGAAGCTAATATCTCCATGGAATCTACTTTATTCTTTTCCCTAGGTACTTGTTCAAATGTGATAAAAAAAAGTACATCTTTAGATCCTCTATCATCTTTTTATAGGGTATCAACTTGTCAAATTTTGTCAGGTACTCATCATTAATTTGTTTTATGACTAGTTGTGAATCCCCATAGACTTACAATTCTATCACTTTCCACTCTAAAGCCAATTTAATACCAATAACAAGTGCTTCATATTGGCCTATATTATTAGTAAATGGAAATAAGAGCTTGCATGATATTGGAATTGTGGAGCCTTGAGGTGTGATCAATAATATGTTTGGTCCTGCGCCATGTTGGGTGTAAGAACCATCAAAGTAAAGTTTTCATGTTTTTTCTTCAATGATCTACATCTAGAAATTCCACTTGAATAGGGTATTCATCTATCAAAGGTGCCTCCACCATTTGATCCACTATGACTTGGCCTTTTATTGCCTTTTTGTCTACATATTCTTTGTCAAATTCACTTGTTACCATGACTTATTTAGCTAACCTTCCTATTAAGGTTGTTTTGCTCAATAGATACTTCAATGGATCAATATTTTCTATGAATTTAATTTTGTGGGCCAACATATAATGTCATAGTTTTTGTGAAGCAAAAAATACCACCAAACACTCTCTCTATGAAACTATAGTTCAACTCATATTTTACTAATGTCTTGCTTATGTAGTAGATTTCCTTCTCTTTTACAGTCTCATCTTCTTAAGCCAAGAGTACACCTAAAGAATGATCTGTCACTGAAATATACAATATCAAAGGCTTTCCTCTTATTGGTGGCATTAATATTGGAGGATTCATTAGGTCTTTCTTGAGGAGTGTAAAATCTTCTTTACTTTTGACATCCCATTTGAATACTATGTCCTTGTGAAGGAGTTGAGTAAAAGAGTGACACTTTTTTGCTAGTTGTGAAATGAACCTTCTTATGGATTGAAGCCTTCCTTGGAGAGATATCATTTGAATCATGTTTTTAGGTTCCCCAATCTCCATTATCGCTTTGAATTTTTTGGGGTCTACCTCTATTCCTTTTGCTGAAACTATATACCCTAGTAATTTATCGAATTTTACCCCAAAGATACACTTTTTTGGATTTAGTCTCACTTTGAATTGTTCTAGCCTTGTGAAAATTTTCTCCAAAATTGGCAAGTGTTCTTTCCTTGAATGGGATTTTTCTAGGATATCATCCACATAATCCTCTAAGAATTTGTGCATCATGTCATGGAATATAGTGGTCATATCTATTTGGTGTGTCACTCCTACATTTTTAAGACCAAAGGGCATAACATTCCAACAAAATGTTCCCCAAGCATATGTAAAAGTTGTCTTATCCTGGTATTTGGGTGCAATTTTTGTTTGATTGTACCCACTAAATCCATCCATAAGAGAAAACATAGAGTGACCCATTGTCAAATTAATTATTGCATCTATGCTTGGTAAGGGGAAATCATCCTTTGGGCATTCTAGATTGAGATCTTGAAAATCCATGCAAATTCTTATTAATTTATCTAGTTTTGAAATAGGTACAATAATGGATATCCACTTGGCATAATCAATATCTCTAATGAAACCCACTTTTAATAACTTTAGCAATTCAACTTTGACAAGTAGCACAATATGTGGGTGCATTTTCCTCAACTTTTGTTTGACAAGATTGATTCCTAGTTTGATATTCAAATGGTGAATAATTAGATTTGGGTCCAATCTTGGCATATCATCATAACACCAAGAAAATTTTATTTTCCCTTTTTTGAAAATTCCACAAATTCTTCTCTCTCCTTTTTTGACAATGAGGCTTCAAGATGTATAACTTTAGGTTCTAATTTTGTCCCAATATTGATATTTTTTGTTGGCTCTATCAAGATAGGTGATCTTTATTCATAATGTTTAGGAAAAGTATCCAACCTCTCTTCCTTAGGCACCACAATTGGGTTTTCACCTTTTGAAACATATTTTCTTTTTTTCTCTTTTTGCTCTAGTACTGCCATATTGTAGTTTTGACCACTAAACTCTTTCATTTTTTCATTTTATTTCTTGACTAAGAGATTGAATACTTTACCTCATCATTTATCCTTGATATAATCCATTAGTAGAAGAGGGTGAAACTCTATTTAAGTATAAGGCCAAAGAATTTTCAGTTGGGAATGTGGGAATGTCATTTGGCTCTATGGAAACCCATTCAATGAGTTCTGGGTATACAAGAGATAAAGTATCATTGGCTAGATTCAAGCTGGAAGGGTTTAGGGACATGAATTTGTTTGATTTTTTGTACATTTTATCACTTAATTCTATGACATGCGCTTGTTCTAGGTGTTCCATAGAACTTGGATCGAAATCTCCCTCACTAGAGTCCTCTTTGATTTCTTGAGGATAAAAATCTAATGGGTTAAACCTATCACTAGATTCTTCCTTGTCAGTAACCATGATGGTATATATGGTTCTCCTATCCATTGATACCTTTCTACCTCTTGACTTGGAGTAGACTCTTGAGTAGAAACTCACCCTTGATTTGACTCTTGTCTTTTACTTGGGTTAGACATAGGAGCATAAGTATAGATAAAATCCACCTCTTTTTCTTCACAAGATTCACTTGATAAAGAATCCCATTCACATTCATTATAGTTTTCATCACTCTAGGAATTTAATTGTAAGATTGATTCATAGAATTGGGGATGATTCTTTTGAGTATCTCCTGGTTTGAGATATCCTAATCCTGATTTTTATTTTCTATCTCTCCAAGCCATTTTTATAGGTTCCACCAATCCTTCATTTCTATTTCCCAAGGGTCTTCTTCCTTTGTATCCCATCTTTTTCATAATTTTGAAACCTTTTCCATATTTGTGTGTGGGAATACTAATGTTTTGAATCCTTTTTTCATTATAATTTGATTCATCTTATTCTTTATAGAGCCACTTTAGGATTTTATTGCAATCTTCTTCCATAGATGAAGAAGTGATAGATCTTACAAAATGGTTATTATATTTTTATGGAGGATTAAAGCTAGAATGTCTACCATGAGACCTAGGGGGAAGTGGTAAATCCATCATTGATAAGGAATATTCCCTTACACCATTTTGCTTGATTTTACATTGCTTTTCAAAATTATTCATCATTGTGTCCATCTTTTGATAATAGATTTCTTTGGCTTGCATTTGAGAAGATTTTGAATTACCTTCTTCTTCTTTTTCTTTAATATTTTCCTCACTAACTTTATCCTTTCCTTTGGTTGATGTAGCTAAGTTAGTAGGATTTTGATTTTTTTTAACAAGGGTATCTTCTTCCTCTATCTTTCATTTTCCTTTTGCTAAGGAAATATCCTTTGAACTTTGACCTCGACTCATTTGTCTTGATGTGGCACATTCTATATTGTGAGGAACCAATTATTCATTTAGGGCCTTAATGTTATTGCAATATTGAAATGGATTCAAATATCCACTCATTGATGGTACATTAAGGGTACCGCTTGCATATCATGTATCCATGGTCTCCCCAAAAATATATTATAGGTCTGTCAAATCAAGAACTTGGCAAACTATTTCCTTTTGAATAGGACCAACTCAGATAGGAAGAACTATTATCCCTTTGGAGGACCTTTCACCATCATAAGATTTTATGGTTATCTTTCTTTTAGGATAAATGGATTCTTTAGAATACCCTAAATCTTTGATGATATTTAAGGTGCAAATATTTATACCATATCCTCCATCAATGGGGACTCTTTTGACATGATGTTTATGTATCAAAACTTCAATATGCAATGGGAGATTTTGGGGATGGTTCAAAGACATGTCATCTTGTTCAGAAAAAGATAAGAAATACGACACATTAATGTGTCCAACCATATTCTAAAATTTATCAACATCCAAATTAAGTGGAACATTGGTCTCAACAAGATCCTTTTCCAAGATTTCCTTATGGATGGGTGAAAGTTTTAACAACTCAAAGATTGAAATTTTCATGGGAGTCCTTCGAAGTTGATCCACAAGGTTGTATTTCTTTGATGATGAGGATGTTTGACTTGGTAGAACATTGTTAGAGGTAATCCCTTGCAAGGTGATTTTGGACGCTTGCTCCCTAGTCACAACATTAGAGGTTTCTTCTTATTGTTTTTCTTTCACCACTATGACATTGATGGTATTTTCATACCCCGTCAAAGAATTTATAGTGTTGTCATAAGTATGGGTGAAATTAACTTTGTCATTCCCTCTTTTTTTGTTTTGATTCAAATTTGAGGTTTCACCTTTCTCATGATTTAAGAAAGGAGTTTTGAATGTCGTATGATCTTCATTATTTTTAGGACCCTCAACTTTGATTGTGCCATCATCTATCAAATCTTGAACTAAGCGTTTGAGTTTCATACATTCATTGGTCTTATGCCCTTGATTTTGATGGTATTTAAAATGATGGACATCATTCAACCAATATGGTTTAACTTGCGGTTCATAGGGTCTTGATTCTGGCAAGATGATGATTTTTTTGGTGACAAGGGTCCTTAAGGGATTCTCCAAAGGTTCTCCCAAGAATTGAACTTTCTCCTTTGGGTTGGGTTAAAGAAAGGCCTTGGTTTATTCACACCTTGGTTGTTGAAAGAGTTGTGATTATTATTGAAAGGGGTTTTAGGTGTTTGATTGACATTGTTAGTTTGATTGGACCCACTTGATAAATTAAAAGGGGTGGATTTAAGGTTTTTGGATTCTAAAACCCCATCATTTACAAGATTTTTGTTAGTGCTTTTCAACCAAAACCTTTGTTTATCATTGTCATTGTTAGAACCCCTATTATTATTATTATTAAATTTATTATTGGTGTTAGGATAGCCTTTATTTTCTTTGAAAAACTTGATTTATCCTTTCTTCACTAACACCTCTTCAATCTTAATCCCATTTTTGATAATCTTTTCAAAGGTTGGAGGACATTGAAGTTGTAATCGATAATTCATTTCCATGTTCAAGTTATTCATGAAAATCTCCATTTTCTCCTTTTCAAGTATGCTTCTTGGATATCTCACAAAAACCATTCTACATATTTGGGGGAAGCATATAAAAGGTTCACCATATTTTTTCTTGGTATCACATAGGTTTAGCATGGTGATTTCGTGCTCAATATTATAAGAGTAATGAGTCACAAACTTGTAGGCCAATTCTTCAAAAGTTTTTATTCCCAAGGTCAATTTTGAAAACCATTCCATGGCTTGCCATCCAAGGATTCTTGGGAATAATCTCATTAGGTAGGTAGTGTCATGCATGAAATCAATGCTTAGAGCACAAAACTCTCTCAAGTGGTCTTGTGGGTCAAATTTACCCATGTACATTTCATATCTTGGAAAGATCATGTTGTGAGAGAAAGACACCATAACCAAATTTCTATAAAAAAGAAAAGAACATAAGGCTTCGATTGACAATGGTTTGGGTTTGGCCACCTTTTTAATGCTATCAATTTGGGCTTAAAATAACTTGAGTTTTTTGTTCATGAATCCTAATGGATTCTTTTATTCCTCATCCTTCTTTAAGGTCAATGTATCGTAGTCTTCAGGAAGTTTAACTCCTAATTGAGCTAAATTAAGAAAATATCTTTCTTTGTCCCTTTCTAAAAGTTTCTCCATAACTTCAAGGAATATGAGATCTTGGGCTTCCTTATTAGCCCTATCTTTGATTTTTTCTTCATGTCCTCAATTTCTTTGGTGTTTCTCATCTTGGATTTCATGGTTTCTCCCTTGGTTAAAATCATAGAAATCATTATTTCCCGCCATAGGATCAACTCTTTCTTCGAATAGGTTGGGAATTATTTCTTCTTGTTCTTGTTGTTCTGAAAATTGGGATTGGAATATGAAATATTTGTGTGGAATCTCTTGACTAATGCATGTGTCATCTTCTTGAAGAGATATTTTCAAGCGATTAGATCTAATAAAAACCAGTATTAACAAGGGTTGAGTCAAGTGAAATTATTTTCTCTTGGTGATTGTTCTTTAGGAAGGTTTTAAAAATGTTAATTGAATTGTAATAGATACTTCTTCCTTGTAACATATATTTTCAAATGCATAAAACTCAAGAACACTTGTCTTTTAATTGACCTCTAAACACAAAATGTTTGGATATGTGAGAATATTTTTATGGGTCTTCCACAAGAAATCACTTCAAGAAATCTACCTATAGTCAATTTTGGCTTTTAAACATGGCTCTAATGAGGTAGGATTTCTGATTATAAAGGAGCTAGTATGGATTCCATTCAAAAGAAAATCAAGTTTCACCCCCCATTATAGGGGCCTCCCACCATCGATATGTTGGAGTTTTGTGCAATCATGAAGGACTACTCGAGGAGGTTCATTTCTTGATCTTCCTTTTTCACTCACCCCATTAAGCATGAATGCATTTTATTTTATAGTGGTTCGAATTATTGTGGAAAAAGCAATTCTATCCCACTTTCAACTATCCCTCTCACTGGCCTTGTTAAGGCATGTTCTCGGGAGGTGAGCCCACTAAATCTCTAACATGTTTATGAAAGAAATGAAATGAAATGAAATAGTAGTTTTGGGAATTTGATTCACCAAAGGTGAAGAGAATGTCCCTACTACTTTCCACTTCCAAACACAATAAAAAATTTTCAATTTCCAAGCCTCTTTTAATCTAATGGGAATTGAGTACTTCTAGCTTTTTGATTCACCTAAAAGGTGAAGAGCATAATCACCTAATACTCTCTTCCACAAACAATAGGCTTAATTTAGTGTTTGTTCATTCCTTGACCTTTCTTTTAATTGAAAGACTTGATAGGTTTGGCATTTTGATTCACTACAAGAAGTGAATAGCATATGTCTACTACCAAATCCAACAAACAATAATAGGTCTTCTAATTATGTAGATTTAAATCAAATTGCCACAATTTAAACAAAATGCATAAGCCTTTAGGCATACCTTTTTCGAAGCTAGCAAAGGTAGAGGCATTTTTTATTTTATTTATGCATTTTGATGCTCACCTAGTGGAAATTGTTCTAGCTCCTTAGCATCCTCTTCTCAAAATTGTTAGTTCAAAACAAATTCCAAACAAAGGTGAAGAAATTCAAACAAATCATATTTTCATTCCTTCCTATATGATTTAAAATTGATGAATCTTAAGGAACAAAAATCCAATTAAGAGAGATAAATTTAGGTTTGTAAGATTGAATTATTTGCAAGTACCTTTCATATGTTTCTACTTCTTTCTTCAAACCCTCCAATAAATTATTTAAGTGAACTAGATTTTCCTTTTTCAATCTCCTTTTTGTTTGTTTGTCCTCCCTGTTAGCTCTGGTCTCTGGTTTTTGGACTTCCTTGTGCTCTATCATCTACAAAACACTGAGAATTAATCATTTTCTGATAGAATTTAAAATTTTACAAAACCAGTACTATACGCTACACAAAGAATTGTACATGTCACTCTGACTAGTGTACGTGTTGAAAAATATATTGTAAGCACTATTTAAATGCTTATACACGGTACTAAATCATTTAAGTGCTGACAAATAATTTTGAGTAAGAGATATTTAAAATAGGTAAATTATTTTAAGGGTTGATACAATGCTTGTATGCGCTACGGGGTCAGGGTATAGGTGCTGAGAAAAAGTAAGATAGAAGATAGAAGGATTTTCTATGCATTGACACTCTTCATAAAGGCATCAAACTTCAGTGTATACAAGTTGTTTGACTATGTAAATGCAATGAAATTTTCTTTACAAGCACTATTTGAATGCTTAAAAGTGGTACTTCACCTACAAAATAGAGAATTGAAACAAAAACTCATGCAATTTAGTCAAATAAACTTGAAATTTAGCATGTAGAGGCAATAAGCCCCATGGTGGGTATCATTTTTTGTATAAGAAATACCTTCATGAGATTAGTTTTCTCTAAACCAATTCAAATTGAGCTAATTTAACCTTTAAAACATAATGAATTGAAAGCTTAAAAAAATGAACATCTCATGGATCCCTATTTAAAGATGCTAATGACATGGTCTCAACAAGCATCCATTAGAGACAACTCTAAAATGAGAATATTATTCTATAATGATGCAATAAAAGCCTAATTTGATCAATTATACTAAAAAGTATGCTTGTGAATCAAATTGACTATAATAAAGATGCAATTTCTAAAATGATAATGGGATCCTTTTCTCCTAATTTTTGCCTTCTATTTATATATTTCTCCAAGCTTAGGGGGTGGAGTAAGTTTAATCATGATCAAGTTTGGGTTATGTTGATGGTTTTAAATGTTGAGACAATATAAATATTTTATCCTCAAAGCTTGGGACAATGAGACAAAATGAGTGGTCAAGATGCATTCTCAAAATGAGTGATTGAGATTCAATTTGGCTTTGATCCATGTGAGCTCAATTCTCAATTCCTATTGGTTGATTTAATTATTTCCCATGTGGTAGGTGAAATTTTTTTGGAATTAATTAATTAATTAATTTAATTTCTTTAGTCATGTGTACTCCTTGAATGGGTTGGATTTGATTTAATTCAACTATACAGTTAATTGATTAATTGCATAATTAAATTATTTCTTGATTTAATTCATCCTTTTTGGCTTTGATTTCAATTAATCTCTAATTTTGCTCTGATTTCTCACTTGGATTATCCTGACCATTTTTTGGTGTCTACAATAAGAGGCCCCATCACGATTGGAATGTTGCACATATCTTAATCATCTTCATTTGGATACTTAGGTGAGGTTGGAATTATCTCCTTATCTATTGCTTATGTGTGATACGTACAATGACACCCATGGTTATCTTAGCAGTTTGTTCACTTGATACAGGTGTTATCTCACAACATCAAATTGGAAACTATATTCAAGTCATCTTGGCACTTATGCCTTGATGCTTACATATGTTTCCTACAAGGTCGTATTCATATCTCCATGGTCTCTCTCACACCATTGAAGGTTGTGCTGACCATCGATGTCCCAAAATGCTCAAATGATGATAAATGAATGACTACAAGATCAGTGAATTGACTTGTGTCTTGGGTTGCATTTCATTCTAGGGCTGCATTTTAGGTTTTCTTTTTCTAGTTCCCTTAAGCAATCCTTCCTTTCCCTCCATCGAAGCATTCAATTGTGACATATCCTATTGAATTTGACTAGTATCTACACAAAATGACGTCATAATCATCATAAAAGGGGCTTAGAGTGCTAAGTTTTTATCATTACATATAAAAGAAGAGATAATAGTGATTCATCATAATAAGTATAATATCAATGCAAAAGAGGCATTACTATCTATATCTAAACTATGTAGTATCATTGGCAACACATAAAGACATATGGATCAACATCATAATCATGGCATGCTATATATACATCAATGAAAAGAGAAATTAAAATCATACATGAGCATATACAAGGATCAACATATGAGCATCAAGAGATAACGACTATGAGTCAAGAATATCCTGTAATATATTGTTGGAAACTACAATTTAAACAATTGTTATATTGTCATTGATGTCAAACCTTAACTGGTAGGACAGTTTCTATCTAGTAAAGTACCATATATTTTGATTGATGAAGAGGATTTGAAAAGAGGAGATAACAAGATGACCTAGTGAAAGGTTGAGTTATGAGGAACTACAATGGGTACTCGATTAGTTGGAACATTGGCAAGATAATGTGTTGTTTATCTATAACACTAAGTGAAGAAGTTAGTTGATTTAAAGCATAGAATAAATGAGGAAAGAAATTTTGGAAGCATGGGCTTAATTGAGAAAAAGTGAAGAAATTTAGTTTAAGCCGAGTGATGCTAGTGTCGACCGAGCACCAGTATAAGCTAACCAAATTTTAATATCGATCGAGCATCAGTAATTATTGAGTAGTAGAGAATTAATCGAGTGAAGACAATGTTTTCCAAGAAGAAAAGTTTAGCGATGACCGAGTTATCCATTGATGATCGAGCAAAAGATCATAGTATTGACTGAGTGTTAGTAATTTATAGTTTGTGAAGGAATTTAGATTCTCAGCCGACATAGTTGAATTATTGGGATATGTAAAATGTGTTGAACATTAATGATGAACAACTTGAAGTATTTAATGCATGGTAAACCATTTTCTTATGGATTCAAGGAGAAGTTTTTAGAAGTATTTAGAAGGATAATGAGGAGAACAAAATGATGGAAGGATTCTATGAATCTAGCCTAAACCTAAGATCTATGGAAGAGATTAAGCGACAACGGATTAAGCTACCTACTCAAGGAGGTATAAGGATGACCTAATTGTGGGTTATGTAGTGTGGATGAGGTTGATGTTATTGACTGGTGAACCTAAGAAGAAGGATGAGAAGAGCTTAATAGAGTTAATGTGATTGCTTAAAGGGATTTTTGAGTAGATCAGAGATGGAGATGGTAATGAAGGTCAGTCAATAAATTAGCATATGATCTTATTGGATCTGTATTTGCAAAGTGATTTGTATATTTCAGATTAGAACCTATTGTTACTTTCTAACCATTGTATCATTTAAAATCCTTTAATCAAGGTTGACCTAACAGTCATTTTTAAACCCTTTAATCAAGGTGACATTCTAATGGGATATTCTTAAGCCCTCTAACCAAGCCACTCCTAATAGGGTGATTAAATCCTTTAACATGGTCACACCTAACATTGTTTATTGTAACCTTTAATAGGGTTGGCTTCTCATAGAGCTCACTTTAGAAGAGTGAAAATTTAGTAGCATGTTACTGGTGGTTTTTCCCATATTGGGTTTCCATGTTAAATCCTAGTGTCATACTTGTGTGAATGTTATTTGATATGTTATGTTGTTAAAAGATTTATATTCTGCAAGTTGATTACTTTTTTACAGTGGACTGCAAGTTTTATGTTATTGATATATTCTATAGAGATCATGTGGATTGTTGAATAGATCTAAGCTAGTTGAAGTGTTGAAAATTTATATTGGTACATCTTGACCTGAGTATAAATAATTCACCCCCCCCCCCCCCCTCTCAGTTATTCTAAAATCATTCTAACAATTGGTATCATAGTTATAGGTGCTTGTAAGGAAAAAGTTTAAAGGTACTAGAAGCTAATTATCAAGATGTATAAAAAGGAGGTACCAAAGTTGAACAAGGAGAACTTCCCTACATGGAAAAGTTGATGAAGTTACACCTAGCTGGTATTGGTGATTCGATAAAATATTATGTGGAACATAATTATGTACCAATTGCTGCACCTATGAAAACCGAGGAGATGAAAGAAAAGAAAGAACATAATCAGGAAATGTTGGAGATTGTATCAGCCCTAATTATCCTAAATTTGAAGACATTGAGGAATTTACTAATGCAAAGTAAATGTAGGACACACTAGTAGCTATCTATGGTAGAGACACAAATGTACTGAGAGCCAAATTTGAATGCTTGAGAGGTAAGTTTGATGAAATGAGAATGTTAGAAGGTGAAAATATTGTTCAATATTGTGGAAGAGTTAAGGAGGTAGTGAATGCTATTAGAGAAGCTAATGGAAACATTGATGATGAAACTATTATTAGCAAATTTTGAGAGCCCTACTTCGTATTTATGCTATTAGATTTTATGCAATACAAGAGTCAAGATGTACTCTTGGTAACAACCTAACCTTGGAAGGTCTTGTTGGTAGGCCTACTGCTTTTGAGTTATCAAAATTTGATAATTTCACTACACATAATATTAAATATGTATTCAAATATCAAATGGTTCTTCATAAGTCTATGAAAGGAAAAGAAAGATGTGAGAGCAGTGACAGTGACAGTGACAGTTGCAGTGATAGTGATAGTGACAGTGACAGTGACACTTCAAATGATGATCTAGATGATCTTGAGGCACTTATGGCTAGAAGGCTACCGAGAGGAAAAAGGAAAATTTAAAGGAAAACTTCTTATAATCTATTTTTCATGTAACAAAGTTGGCCACATTGCAGCAAGATGCCCTGACAGGAATGACAAGGATGAAAGAAGGGAAATCAAGTATAAAGACAAAAGGAATGACAGAGATCACATAAGGTATAAGAACTACAAGGATAAATGTAAGAAGTCTTGTTATATTGTTGAAGAAGAAACTGACAGTGAATCTAGTGAATCTAATGATTGTGATGTAGAAGTTGTTTATGTTGCTATGAAAGATGATTCTGATGAAGATGAGAAAACTACACTTATTTCATATTTGAGTAAAGGTGATAGATGGACAATTGATAGTGGTTGCTCACATCACACGACTGGTGATAAAAGTAAGTTTAAAACCCTACATCATTAAAAATGTAGCAGTGTTAAGTTTGGTAATGATGCACCATGTCTTGTGAAGGGAAAAGGATAAATAAGATTGACTGATAAGATCATATGTGACAATTCTTATTGGGTAAAGGGTCTTAACTATAATTTGTTGAGTGTTGCATAGTTAAACTATTCTAGTTACCGAGTTGAGTTTCATCACAAAAAGGATAAGACATTTGATGCCACTGGTGAACTAATTGGAAGTGGAGAACATACAAGAGGTAATTTATTCTATCTAGACCTATCTGAAGAAACATGTTTGTTTGCACAATTTAATGATGTATGGTTATGGCATAAGAGGTTGTGTTATGTGAAATTTGACAATTTGGTAAGATTTAGTAAGATGAAAAGAGTTAGAGGTTTACCAAGATTGAAGAAACCTGATAATGTGATCTGTAAATAATGTCAATTGGGAAAAATGACAAAGTCTAGTTTCAAGAGCAAGACATATACTTCTAATGATATTTTGGAATTGGTTCATACTGACCTTTGTCGACCTATTGGTGTGAAAAGTTACTATGGTGATAAATATTTCATTCTGTTTGTTGATGACTATTCTAGAATGATGACTGTAATGTTTCTTGAAGAAAAATTTGATGCCTTTTAGTTGTTTAAGTGGTATTTGGCAAAATTTGAGAAAGAAACGGGTAAGAGCTTGAAATGTCTGAGATCTGATAGAGGAGGAGAGTTTATTAAATGATTTCAACATATTCTGCAATTATAGAGTAATAAAGAGGTAAATGTCTGCACCAAGGACACCTCCACAGAATGGTATAATAGAGAGAAGAAATAGATCAATCATGGATTGTGCAAGAAAACTGATGATAGAGAAGAACATTTCACAAAAGTATTGGAGAGAAGATGTAAGTATAGTTGTTTATACCTTAAACCAAGTACAAATCAAGAAATGTATAAATGCTACACCTTTTGAATTATAACATGGTTATGCACCTAATGTGAAATACTTTAAAGTATTTGGAAGAAAATGCTATATACTAAAGGAAAATGGGAATGGAAAACTTGATGCTAAAAGTGATGAAGGAATATTCCTAGGTTATTCCACCAAGAGAAAAGCTTACAAGTGTTTGAATTATAAAACTACCAAATTTGTGGAAAGTACAAATGTTAGAATTGATGAATATGTTGAAAAGAATGAAGTTGAGTGCAAGCAAGAACTTGAAGATTACAAATATTTTGTATACATGGAGGAAGGAGAGACTAGTAATGTACCTAAACCAAAAAACAAAGATTTTGAGCAACAACAAGAACCTATCGAGTCACAACAAGAAAATGTCAAGCATCATAAGAGGAAGCAGAGAATCTACAAAATGAACTTGAAGATCAAGAACAAGAAGTAAGGAGACCAGAGCCTACATTAGCACAATATGTGAGAAGACATCATAAACTAGAACAAATCATTGGAGATAAAGAATCTGGAGTCATGAAAAGAAGTAAGTTGAAAGCTCAAACATGCTTGTTATTTGAGTTTGAGCCTAAGATAGTAAAAGATGCTTTAGAGAATGAAGATTGGATTCAAGCCATGAATGAGAAAATTGAGTAGATAGAAAAGAAAAAAACTTGGACACTTGTGCCTAGACCAAAGGACAAGAATGTTATTGGAACAAAGTGGGTGTTCATAAACAAGATAAATTAACATGGAGAAGTCATAAGGAATAAAGATAGATTGGTATGCAAGGGATATGCACAAGAAGAAAGCATTGACTATGGGGAGACATTTTCCCCAGTTGCTAGATTGGAAGGAGTGAGAACTCTACTTCCATATGCAACTTAAAAAGGATTCAAAGTGTATCAAATGGATGTCAAATCTGCATTTCTGAATGGTATACTAGAAGAAGAAGTATTCATTGAACATCCAGAAGGATTTGTTGATCCAAGCAAGAACATGATTTTTAAGCTACACAAAGAACTGTATGGATTGAAGCAAGTCCCCAGAGCATGGTATGAGAGATTGCATAATTACCTGATAAAGATTGGATTTGCAAGAACTAATGACAACAATAATATGTACTTGAAAACTAAAAAAGGTAAAGGGATATTGTTAGTAGAAATCTTTGTTGATGATATCATATTTGGAGCACAAGATGCACTATGCCAAACATTTTTGAATGAGATGCAAACTGAATTTTAGATGTCTATGTTTGGAGAGATTAAATTCTTTGTTGGTTTGCAAGTTTATCAGATGAAGAAAGGTATCTATATTACACAATCTAAGTATGTCAAGGAGATACTAAAAACTTTTGGTATGGAGGACTCTAGAATAGTAAGTACACCCATGGCTACTCGAAAGAAACTATGAAGAAATGATGATACAACTAAAGTGAATCAAATCTTGTACAGGTCTATGATTGGAAAGCTACAATATGTTGTTTATAGTAGACCAAATATTTCCCTAGTAGTTGGGATTGTTGCAAGATTTTCTACCAATCCTAAAGAAAATCACATGGTGGCAATGAAAAGGATACTGAGATATCTAAAAGGAACATAGGATTATAGATTGTATTACAAGAAGAATGAAAAGTTTGAACTGAAAGTTTACACTAATGCAGATTGGGCAAGAAATGTGGATGATAGAAAGAGTACAAGTAGTGGTGCATTATTTCTAGGAAAGAGATTAGTCTCTTGGACAAGAAAGAAACAAAATTGCATTTTCCAACCTACACCAGAAGCTGAATATGTAGCAGTAGCAATTAATTGTTCAAACCTAGTGTGGATTAAGTAATAGTTGAAAGGTATGAAGGAATAAATTACTGAGCCAGTTGTTATTTTCTATGATAACAGAATGATATCAATATATCAAAGAATCATATGATGCACACTAAGACTAAGCATATTTCTATCAAGTATCATTACTTGAGAGAGTTAGTTAAAGACACGGAAGTGAGATTGGAGTATGTGAATACAAAGGGATAGTTAGTAGATTTATTCACTAAGGCATTACCTAAGGATGCTCATGAGTATCTAAGAAGTAAATTAGGGGTGATTCCCCTAACTGATGCTACCTATAATCATATAGGAACATTACATCAAATGTACTAATCAAAATATCTAACAAATTGATGCAAAGTAGGTCACACTTTAGGAGTTGCCTAGAGTTGTGAAGAGTAAAGCACACGATGTTGATCAGTCATAAGCAAAATGACAGAGGAAGTGTAAAGTTCAGAGAACTGACATGAAGATATCTACATGGTGAAGATGAATGTATGTGACATTGTTGTCAAAGAGGGAGATATTTAGTGAACTTGAGGGAGAAATACATAAATATATACAGAAGGAGTTACCCTAAGAAAAGAGGGAGAGATTGAATAATATGAGGGAGAGATTTAGTAAAGTAATTAATAGACAGAAATAGGGAATTGATACTTGGATGAGAATCAGAATGAAGCTAAAAGTATGCAAACTTTTTTGATTGTATGGTGATTATGCATAAGGAGTTTATGGTATTGCATGTGGTGTTTCTATCAATGCCAAAGAGGGAATTTGTTGGAAACTACAATTGAAATAATTGTTATATTTTCATTGATGTCAAACCTTAACTGGTGAGACAATTTCTATCTAGTAAAGTACCATATCTTTTGATTGATGAAGAGGATTTGAAAAGAGGAGATAACAAGAAGACCTAGTGAAAGGTTGAGTTATGAGGAACTACAATGAGTACTTTATTAGTTGGCACATTGGAAAGATAAGGTGTTGTTTATCTATAACACTAAGTGAAGAACTTGGTTGATTTGAAGCATAGAAGAAATGAGGAAAGAAAGTTTGGAAGCATAGGCTTAATCGAGCAACAGTGAAGAAATTTAGTTTAAGCCAAGTGATGCTACTGTCGATCGAGCACCCGTATAAGATGAGAAAATTTTAGTGTCAACTGAGCATTAGCAATTGTTGAGTAGCAAAGAATTAACCGAGCGAAGACAATTTTTTCTGAGAAGAAAAGTTTTAGTGATGAATGAGTTATCCAGTGATGACCGAACAGAAGAACACAATATTGATTGAGTGTCATTAATTTATAGTTTGTGAAGGAATTGAGATTTCTAGCCGACATAGTTGAAATCTTGGGATATGTAAAACATATTGAATATTTATGATGAATGAATTAACGAATTTAATGTATGGTAAACTATTTTCTTATGGATTCAAGGAGAAGTTTTGAGAAGTATCTAGAAGGATAAGGAGGAGAATAAAATGATGAAAGGATTCGATGATTCTGACCTAAACCAAAGATCTATAGAAGAGATTAAGCAACAAAATATTAAGCTACATAATCAAGGAGGTATAAGGATGACCTAATTTTGGGTTATGTAGTGTAGATGAGGTTGATGTTATTGACTGGAGAACTTAAGTAGAAGGCTTATAACAACTATGAAGAGTTGAACAAAGTTGAGGTGATTACTTAAAGGGATTTTTGAGCAGATCAAAGATGGAGATGGTAATGAAGGCTAGTCAGTAAATCAACATATGAGCTTATTGGATCTATATTTGCAAAGTGATTTGTATATTTCAGATCATAACCTACTATTTCTTTCTAACCATTTTATTAGTTAAAATCCTTTAATCAAGGTTGACCTAATAGTCATTTTGTAAACCTTTAATCAAGGTGACATTCTAATGGGACATTCTTAATCCCTCTAACCAAGCCACTCCTAACAGGGTGATTACATCCTTTAACATGGTCACACCTAATAGTGTGTATTGTAACCTTTAACAGGGTTGGCTTCTCATAGAGCTCACTTCAAAAGAGCAAAAATTTAGTAGCATGTTACTGGTGGTTTTTCCCATATTGGGTTTTCACATTTAATCTTAGTGTCATACTTGTGTGAATGTTATTTGATATGTTATGTTGTTAAAAGCTTTTTATTCTACAAGTTGATTACTTTTGGACAGTGGACTGCAAGTTTTATGTTACTGATATATTCTATAGAGACTGAGTGGATTGCTGAATAGATCTAAGTTGGTTGAAGAGTTAAAAAGTTTTATTGGTACATCTGGACCTAAGGATAATTGATTCACCCCCCTCAGTTATTCTAAAATCATTCTAGCACATATATCTCAAAAATTAGTATCTCAAATACAAAAATGGTGCATCCTCAATGTAGATATGTCAAATAGAGTACAATAAAAAATGTGAGAAGAAAGGGATAAGACAAGAAGGGGAATCAGGACTGACTCCCTCCCTCCACCAGATATTAAGGTGGAGAAGGGGCATCTTCTCTTGCTAGTGGTGGCACTGGTATGACCCCATCAGACTAGGCATAAAACTATGAATAAGATGACACTCTCACTCCAGCTAGAAATGCCCTAATATACAGTGCATAATAGTGAGTTGTCTATGAGGCCTGGTAGGTGGGAGTTTTCTATGAACTTTGAAGTGCTTAGAGTAGGAAATTCATGTATTTCTCTACCAACCATAGCTCAACCTCTTCTACCTCTCATTGTGTCTTGGAATCTACCAAGTCTTCCATAAATTGAGCATCCCTACCCTCTTCTCCCTTAGCTCTTGGTGCCTCTACAGGTTGAGCTTGTGTCAGTGTATCCTCCTCTCTAGCCCCAGAGTCATCCCCACCGGCTTGCCTTTCCTATCTCTCCAAAGGAGGTAGACTCTATCCACCTTCTTCCTAACCAATATTTCCCCCTCATCCTCCTCCACATCCTCCTTAGTTTCCATTTCCATCCCCACAGCTCTGAGAGATGCCCTCTCTCCCCCAGGTCTCTATTGACCAGATACTAGTGCCTGAATGGTATTGGTCCCTGCAAGTCCTCATGGTCTCCCACCCTAACCCAAAATAACACCTCCCCTCTGCATCTCATCAGTGGTATCATCATCATCATCTTAGGGTGGTCACTATGAAATGAGGGAAGGGGTGATCAATACAAGACTGGCGAAATACTGGTGTCACCCCTGCATCTATAATGGCTAGAAGGTAATCCCATTCCACTCCTACTAGATCACATAGCTCTTGAACTGTGACAACATATACAAGTCAAGGCCCCTAATCAGCCTCCTCATCAGCATAGTGGGCATAGGCCATGAACTCAGTGGATGTATCCCGATGTTTCTCAAATTGATGCCAAACATGGTTAATGCAAAATCACTCCACTATGGGAGCACTCCTGCAAGACATATGGTACATCTCATAATTCAGAAAGAACAAGCATATATCAAGAAAGAAATTACAATATTGACAATGCATTAGAAATAATAAGGGACTTACCTACCAATCAATGGTCTACTACTAAACATGCATGAATACTCATGGGCAGAGCCTAACCACCTCTCACAACCTAATTAAGGTCATCATACTACTGTGGTCATGTCATCAAACTGATGCCACCAAAATTAGGTCTTGAACAAACTGGGATGATGAATGTAGTCGATATAAAGAATAAATATATGACATACTCTCTCCTCAAGTAGCCTGTGCAACATGGTATGCAATAGGAATGTGCTCTCATACCTAGATCTAAAGTAATATAATCTTGACTATCATACTCCTCCCACCATGGTACATGATCTCATGCAACTCATGATACATATGATATAGTAAATAGGCTCCCCAACTGAACCTGTGGCACTGAGTCGACATATCATACAATATGAGGCCCCATCTGGATTGAAATCCATGTTGGCTCCGATCGGGGACCGCAACACAACCTATCAATCTTGCCAAAATACATGCCAATGGGTACTCTTGCCCATATTATTGAATCATGTAGTCCCATGATATGTGGTCCTTCATGATTGTATCATCAACAAATATCCTCCACATGGCTGCAATACCCTTTGAAGGATCATGATCATAATACATCATCTCGCCAACAACCAAAAGACGTAGCATATCGTACACATCCTTGAGTGTCATAGTGATCTCACCTGTTAGTAGATGGAATGTGTTATGCTCAAAGTAAAAGAGCTCTATTAGTGTTGTAAGCAATCTGTGGTTCATACAAATATCATGAAGTGTGAGGAGCTTACCCATCTCACATCGATCAAGTATGACTAGGTCATCAGGAGATAGTAGTTGAGCCAATCAAAGGTCTTGTGGATATGCACATCTAAAAATTGGGTCAGGAAGATGAATCTGCAAAATAGAAAAAAAAAAAGATAAATGTCAATAATTGGTCTAAATCAAAAATCAACTATTCAGCATCTCTAAAAGACTACAAAGCTACAACAGAAGACACAAAATTAATTACAAAGGAAAAAACTCATTTTTAGCATGTACGATGAAAGAGATGACCCACAAATATCATATGATGAAACTCAACAAGGGAGATGATATAGTTTTCAAATATGATACAGTTCCTTGTATCATATGATATGAGGGACTTTCTTGTACAATCAAACTCAAAACTAGAGATGATACACTTTTTCTAACCATTTTATTGTATGATAAACCTCAAAGAGGAATGCAATACAATTCTTTTATCATATGAATAAACTACTGGTGAAAATAAAAAATGTACCTAAAAAGCTTAAAAACTATAAAAATTGATCAAAAAATGAGATGGGATTGATTACTTACTACTGCACCATACGCCTGAGATCGATTGTGGCATCTCTGGAGCTTGAATTAGTGATTTTGGACTAGAATCAACATCTTTATCACTCTAAAAGGATCTGGGCTCTCAAAATTCAACTGTAGCAAATGATTTGAGAATGACTCCTTCGGGCCCCTTTTATAGGTTTTGACCTAATTTTCAAAGTGGTCAAAATCCCACAAAAACTACACTCCTGCCTAATTTTGACATTCTAAATCCATTTTCATGATCAAATCCAAGATTGTTTACCTAGTCAAATTGAAAAGTCAACCCTTCTTGGCCAAACATAGTTGATCATTAACTCTATCACTTCTTGCTCGCTTTTGCCTTCATTTATCAAACCTTTGAGGTCAATCTTATTCAAATTCACCAAATCCAAGTAATTTCATGTTGGTCAACCTTTGTCAAACTTGGTCAAACTTTAGTCAAATCTAGTCAACAAGACCTCCAAATGGCTCTGAATGTGCTTCAATCTTTTCTACACATCTTGATAACCTAATCTTATCGATCCTTATCTATATCAGTATTCTTTCAATCAAATAGGGCTCTAATCCCTCTACCTCATTTTGATTTCGATCTCAAGGGGGCATGGAAATATAACAAATATTCTTTCTACAAATTGATTCTAATCAACAAATCAATTCTATCTTCATGGCTTGGGGCTTCTCAACTTTATCAGTAACCATAGCAAGTTGAGATTCTTCATATTTCTCTGAAAGAGTCATCTCATCACTTCATATCAGGTCACTCGGACATGCATCTATTTAATCTCTTGGGGCATGTTAGGTTCATTAGGACCCATATCAATCTAACATCATTCTTGGAGCATATCAAGTTCTTCAGGACTCATATCAATTTGATATTGTCTCTCAATTAGGTGATTAGATTCCTCAGAATCCTCTTCAAGGTAGATATCTCAAGCCCTTTTGATAGATATTCAGTCTCATCACTTCATATCAGGTTGGATACTCTCATCTCACTTGTTAGTCTTTGCTCAATCAAGTCAAGACATAATGTCTCTTTATCGATCTTCGTTTGATCAAGTTCAAAGTTGGTTTCTCCTAATCAGAAATAGTATCATCACTTCACATCGGGTTGTTCTCTGATCTACCTACAATCTATTCTTTGAATCAATGTGTTGCTCGCACATCAATTCAAAGACAAGCAAATGTAATCACCTAAAATTTGTCTAGTAGAACCTAAGCCCCCAATCTCAATTAAATTGCCTTCAAACAAATTCTAAAATTCAAAGGCCTACTTAATATATATAATAATGTAGGAAACCTGGATAATCCCCTTGCATGATTAAATTATTTCTAAGCCTAAAATTATTTCTAAACTTGAAAAATCATTTAATTATAAAAAACTTACCTTTAATATAGTCTTAGCACGTTTATTAAAAAAGAACTTTGTTGAAAACTTAATCTTGATTAATTGGTAATTAAAAGGGGATTTTCTATTTGTCTTACTCTCCAATCAAGCTTAGCCAATCAAAAATCTTGAATCCTGTCACATGGATTGATCTTTCCCACCACTCATCTCTACCTAACATTGTTTTCCCCTTAATCTCCACCCTTCATTCTTGAGGTAGTTCCTTTAAAAGGAAGCTCTTGCTTGTCTCAAGGGTTCCATCCAGAGCATCTTAGTTATTTGCATTCTCATTTTCTTGCATTTTAGAGTAATCTTGCTATTTTGAATTCCTAGTTCTTAGTTTCTCATATCTCTCTTTCATTCTTAGCATAATTTTGCATTGTTAAATCTAGTTTACTTTCTTGCATTGTTTATCATAGTATAGTTTCTTGCATTCTCATTTTAGAATACTAGTTTCTATCCATCCATTCTAGCTTAATTATCGCATTCTAGGATTGATAATCTTACATTCTAGTTCATTTCTAGTTTTGCATTGCATTTGAATCTTCCATTTTGGAGTAGTCAAGTCACTAATCCTTCATTCCAATCTAATGAGCATCATAACAAGGATTGAACTCACTTCAACTATGAAGTAATAAGATGCTTTTGAGGGTTTAGTTGGTTCATTTTATATGGACTCATATAGCTAATTTCTTAAGTTAATGGTTTATTGAGGGTTAGTTGTATTTCTATTTGATACTAATATTTAACCACACATGGTCAATTGTTTGATGCAAATGAACTACAATTGCATAATAAGTCATTTTGAGGTTGCAGATCTCTGAATTGGTCAATCATTTGATTAGAATCAGCTACAATCATATAACAAGTCGTTCTAAGGTTGTAGATCACCGAATCCATCAACTTTTTGATCCGAATCAGTTATAATCACATAACAATTATTTCAAGTCTGCAGATCACCAAAATGGTCAATTATTTGATGAGACTAAGCTACAATCTCATAACAAGTCATTCTAAGGGTGTAGATTGTGGAATCAATCAATTGTTTGATAAGAATCATCTACAATCACATACCAAGTCATTATAAGGTTTTAGATTGCCAAATAGGTCAACAATTCGATGAGAATTAGCTATAATCTCACAATAAGTCATTTTGAGGTTGCACATCACCAAATCGGTCAATCATTCGATGAGAATCAGGTAAAATCTCATTTAAGTTGTTCTAAGGTTGCAAATCTTGGAATTTATCAAGCGTTCAATGAGAATTAGCTACAATCACATAACAAGTCATTTTGAGGTTGCAGATTGTTGAATCAGTCAACCATTTGATGAGAATCAACTACAATCTCATTACAAGTCATTCTGAGGTTTTGGATCACCAAATTGGTCAATCATTTGATGAGAATCAATTACAATAGCATAACAAGCTATTCTAAGGTTGTAAATCATTAAATCGGTTAACCGTTTGATGAGAATATGCTACAATGGCATAACAAGTCATTTTGAGGTTGCAGATTACCGAATCAGTCAACCATTTGATGAGAATATGCTACAATCACATAGAAAGTCATTTTGAGGTTGTAGATTATTGAATAGGTCAAACGTTCAATGAGAATCAACTACAATTACATAACAATTCATTCTAAGTTTGCAAATCACTGAATTGGTCAACCGTTCGATGAGAATCTACTACAATTACATAACAAGTCATTATGAGGTTGAAGATCACCAAATTGGTCGACTGTTCAATTAGAATCAACTGCAATCGCATAACAAGTCATTTTGAGGTTGCATATTATTGAATTAGTCAACCCTTTGATGATAATTTACTACAATCACATAATTAATCATTCTGGGGTTGCAGATCACTGAACTGATCAACGGTTCAATGAGAATCAACTACAATTGCATAACAAGTTGTCATGAGGTTGTAGATCATCGAATCAATAAACAGTTCGATGAGAATCAACTAGAATTGCATAACAAGCCATTCTAATATTATAATGTTGGTAAAATAGTCAGCACTACCCTCAAGATTTGTGACAAGGGACTAACCACCTCATTTGGATGGTATAAGTATAGTGGTTATATCGGGCATTGACAAGCTGATCTTTTGGTGCAATGGCAACCACGCTTGTAACAAGTGGTATCAGATCTTGGTCACATATTTGAATCCCCTAGGGTAATGCTGAGGGGGAGATTCTTGGCAAAATGGTCAACACTCCCCTCAAGATTTGTGACAAGAGACTAACCCCCTATTGTGGAGTCTATAATTCTAGTATTTGTATCAGGTATTGATAGGTTGATCTTTTGGTGTAACAATAACCACACTTGTAACATGCAAATTACTGGATCGGTCAATGATTTCATGAGAATCAGCTACAATCTCATAACAAGCCATTCTAACATTACATATCATCGAATCAGTCAATCATTCAATGAGAATCAGCTACAATCTCATAACAAGCAATTCTGAGGTTGCAAATCACCAAATCTGTCAACCATTCGATGAGAATCATCTACAATCATATAACCAACTATTCAGAGGTTGGAAATTGCTAAATCAATCAATCATTTGATGAGAATCATCTACAATCGCATAACATATTGTTCTGAGGTTGTAGACCATTGGATCGGTCAACTGTTTCAGGATAATCAACTACAATCATCTAACAAGTTGTTATGAGGTTGCAAATCATCAAATTGATCAATCATTTGATGAGAATCAACTAAAAACTCACAATTTGTTCTGAGAATGCAAATAGTCGAATCGGTTAATCGTTCAATGTGAATCATCTACAATCTAATAACAAGTCATTCTAAGGTTGCAAATCATTAAATCAGTCAATTGTTTGATGAGAATCAACTACAATCTCATAATAAGTCATTCTAAGGTTGTAGATTTCTTAATCAATCAATTGTTCGATGGAAATCAGCTACAACCACATAACAAGCTTTTTTGAGGTTGTAGATCACTAAATTAGTCAATCATTCAATGAGAATCATCTACAATTACATAAAAAGTCATTCTAAGGTTGCAGATCACTGAATCGGTCAACCATTCGATGAGAATCATCTATAATCACATAACAAGTCATTTTGTGGCTATAAATCACCGAATTGATCAATTGTTCAACGAGAATCAACTACAATCGCATTACAATTTGTTCTGAGGTTGTAGATCCCTAAATCAGTCAACTGTTTGATGAGAATCAACTATAATCTCATAACAAGTCATTCTGACATTGCAGATCACCAAATCATTCAACTATTTGATGAGAATAAACTATAATTGCATAACAAGTCATTCTGAGGTTGTAGATCACTGAATCAGCCAATCATTCAATGAGAATTAGCTACAATCTCATAACACGTTGTTCTGATGTTGATGATCATTGAATTAGTCATCCATTTGATGAGAATCAACCACAATCGTATAACAAGTCATTCTAAGGTTACAAATCATTGAATTGGTGATCGTCAAATCAGTCAACTATTCGATGAGAATAAACTATAATCGCATAACAAGTTGTTTTGAGGTTGTGAATCGCTGAATCGATCAACCATTTGATGAGAATCAACTACAATCACATAACAAGGCCTTTTAAGGTTGAAAATCACCAAATCAGTCAACCATTCTATTAGAATCAACTACAATTACATAACAAGTCATTCTGAGGTTGCACATCACCAAATCGGTCAACCTTTCTATGAGAATAAGCTATAATCTCATAATAAGTCATTTTGAGGTTTCATATCATCGAATCTCTCAACCATTTGATGTGAATCAGATTCAATCACATAACAAGTCATTCTAAGGTTGCAGATCATCAAATCAGTCAACCATTTGATGAGAATCAACTACAATCAAATAACAAGTCGATCTAAGGTTGCAAATTATTGAATCTATCAACTATTTGATGAAAATCAACTACAATTGTATAGCAAGCCATTCTGACATTGTAGATCACTAAATCGGTCAACTGTTTGATGAAAATGAGATACAATCTCATAACAAGTTGTTTTGAGGTTGCATATCATTAAATCAGTCAACCATTCGATGAAAATCAGCTACAATTGTATGACAATCCATTTTGAGGTTGCAGATCACCAAATCGGTCAACCATTTACTTAGAATTAGCTACAATCGCATAACAAGTTGGTCTGATTTTATAGATTGTTGAATCAGTAAACCATTCAATGAAAATCAACTACAATCTCATAATAAGTCATTTTGAGGTTGCATATCATCAAATCGATCAACCATTCGATGAGAGTCAACCACAATCACATAACAAGTCGTTGTGAGGTTGTAAATATCTTAATCGGTCAATCATTTGATGAAAATCAACTATAATTGTATAACAAGCCATTTTTAGGTTACATTTCACTGAATCAGTCAACCGTTCGATGAGAATCAACTATAATCATATAATAAGCCTTTCAGAGGTTTTAGATTGCCAAATCGACCAACTGTTTGATGAGAATCAACTACAATCACATAACAAGTTATTTTGAGGTTGCAGATTATTGAATTGGTCAACCATTCGATGAGAATTAGCTACAATCACATAACAAGTTATTTTAAGGTTACATATCACCGAATCAGTCAACTGTTCAATGCAAATTAGATACAATCACACAATAAACTATTATAAGGTTGCATATCATCGAATCGGTTAACCTTTCAATGAGAATTAGCTACAATCACATAACAAGTCATTATGAGGTTATAGATTGTCGAATCATTAAAGTGTTTGATGAGAATAAGCTAGAATCACATAACAAGTTGTTCTGACATTTTAGATCACCAGATCGATCAACCATTCTATGAGAATCAACTACAATCTTATAACAAGTCATTCTTAGTTTATAGATCACCAAATCGGCCAACCATTCAATGAGAATCAGCTACAATCGTATAATAAGTCATTTTGAGGTTGCAGGTCACTGAATCAGTCAACTGTTCAATGAGAATTAGCTACAATCTCATAACAAGGCCTTTTGAGGTTGTAGATCGTCGAATTGGTCAATTATTTGATGAGAATTGGATACAATCACACAAAAAGTTGTTATGAGGTTGCAGATTGCTAAATCAGTCAACCATTCAATGAGAATCAACTTTAATCACATAACAAGGCATTCTGAGGTTACAAACCGCCAAAATGGTCAACCATTCAATGAGAATCAACTACAATCACATAACATGTTGTTCTGAGGTTGCAGATCGCCGAATCTATCAACCATTTAATGAGAATCATCTACAATCACATAATTACCATTTTAAGGTTGTAGATCATCAAATTGATCAACTATTCAATGATAATTAGTTACAATCACATAACAAACCATTCTGAGGCTGCAGGTCATAGAATCGATCAACTATTTGATGAGAATCTGCTATAATTGCATGACAGGTTGTTCTGAGTTTACAGATCACTGAATGGGTCAACCGTTTGATGAGAATTAGCTACAATCATATAACAAGTTTTTCTAAGGTTGCAAGTCACCTAATCGGTCAACCGTTCAATGAGAATTAGCTATAATCACATAACAAGTCATTCTGAGGTTGTTGATCAATAAATCGGTGAACCATTTGATGAGAATTAGCTACAATCTCATAACAAGTTGTTATGAGGTTGCAGATCACCGAATCGGTCAACCATTCTATGAGAATCAACTAGAATCACATAACAAGTCATTATGTGGTTGAAGATCACCAAATCAATCAACTGTTCAATGAGAACAACTACAATCTCATAACAAGTTGTTCTAAGGTTGTAGATTGCCAAATCAATCAACTGTTCGATGAGAATCAACTACAATTGCATAACAAGATGTTCTGAGGTTGCAGATCACCGAATCAGTCAACTATTCGATGAGAATAAACTACAATCTCATAACAAGCTATTCTGAGGTTTTAGATCACCAAATTGGTCAACCGTTTGATGAGAATCAACTACAATCACATTACAAGTTGTTTTGAGGTTGTAGATTGCCAAATCGGCCAACCATTCGATGAGAATCAACTACAATTGCATTACAAGAAGATATGAGGTTGTAGATCGCCCAATTGGTCAACCATTCAATGAGAATCGGCTACAATCTCACAACAAGTCATTTGAAGGTTGTGGATCATCGAATTAGTGAACCGTTCAATGAGAATAACTTTCTTCAAAAATTATTACATGATGAGAGTATAGTAGGATAATACTAACTTTTAGGAGTTCTCAAATAAAATATTTTAAAATTTGTAAGTTTTGAAATATAATACACATACAATATCAGTCCAGGATCCAGGTGTTTTATGTTTCCATTGTATTGTCTCCAAGACATACTCAAATATTTCATCTAAATTTAATATACAAAGCATGTTCAAATTTGAAAGCCTATTATTTATGGGTCTATATTGGTTAGTTTTATAGATTTATTTTCATATGTATCTATCCTTGTATTATTTTTATAACTTAATATGTCCATAAAGAAGCTTCTACAATTTATCAAGTTTTGTATTATCATACAAAGTTTAAATAGGATACAAATTAATGGTGCAATGGAGGGTTACACCATGGCTACACAAACTCTATTCTACCTTCAACGGTTAACACCAAAAATCAACTTGTATTGGGACAACCTAATTGGTCTCATTCAAGCTCCTAGAGGGTATTTCCATTATTTTAAATACATACAAATATAGCAATTATAAAGGCTATAGAGTATGCACCATTGACATTGGTGAAACATCATCAATAGTTATGGGCAAGTTCTCCATCTTCCATGGCACCAAGCTATTTGATACATGACCTTATAGCACCTTTAGATTTGATTTGGAAGCCTAATTGACATCATGAGTGAAATGTGACTTTTCCTAAACCCACGTACCTACACATTTGGATAGCCATGTGAGACCTAAATTTTTATTAAAATTTCATTTAGAACATATTTTATTTTTCTCTAATTTCATTTCACTACAGAATATGAATGGATGGTGAAAGAAACTTACATGAAGAAGTAGGTAGCAACAAATTGGTTGATTTACCCCGAACATTCACCATCCAAACTATTCATTTCACTTGACATCAAAAAGTATAAAACCGATATTAGATTTAATTAAAAAAATATTTTTAAATAATGTAACATATGGGAATACATAAGAAAGATGAAAGTAGGATGCTTTGAAAATACACCTTGTTCAATTTTTTAACAAAATCTAAAAAAATCTTATGATCTCTTTCTTCTTATCTGTATGTATAATTTCTAGCATTGTAAGGTAAGTTGGTTGTTGCTATGACACATTCAAGTTCCAAAAAAGTATGATTTGTCAAATCATACCTGTACATGTATTGCCCCTTTATTATACTGTACCAACATAATTGAAGCTCGATGCCTTCTAGCCTATCCAAAAGGTCAATTTTATTATGGTAATCAAACAACCCTTCCAATGTACCATGTTCCACAAGAAACACCTAGTGTTGTACTTTAACAAACACCTTTTATTGTAGTGTGTTCAGTGGGAGGTATTGAATTGTTCTCAAATAACTCCCCACAATCCGATCTGATACCAAAGCTATTTGAAACACCCTTTTGTGGGACCCTCTTATCTCACCTAAAGTAGACCCCATTCCTGACTTTAGACAACTTATCTTTGGATAATGTCAGATTTTCATTCCACTGACTAATCAAACAAGCTTTGAACATATCCTACCATCAAGGTCCACCACTATTTTTATAGTTTTATCTACATTTTATTAATGGAATATGAAATTTCATCAAACTCATGCCTCCACTCACTATTATTTTTAATGCACTATGATTATGTGCCACTAAAGGCATAGATTGGAATATAGAGTTGGAATGAGTTGGTTGAGAGGCATTAGCTACTTCATCCACAACTTCCAATGTTGGATAATTTTGGTTCTCTTTCCATGGTTTAACCCACCAAGAAGATTGTGTGAGATTTTCAAGTTGCATGTGAAGAGTTGATAAAATGTCTTTTTCATCCTTCAATTATACCTTGAGCACTTCTATAATAATATCATATGTAGATATTGAATCAATTTTTTTTAACATATCACATTTTGATAATATGTTAACATTATGTATCATTTCTTGGTGTAATATATTTTAGATACTTTCTTGCTTATCATGAGATTTATTACAATGAATCCCTTGGAGATTTGATTCTTCTTCTAAAAATCTATTAAGGGTTCCAATAACATGAAGCAAGTTAGTGAAACCATAGGCTGTTTTTGCTCCAACCAGCATGCCAATTTTTCTAAATAAGTTCTCACATACATCTGGCCTAGTCAGTTGCAAAATACATAGCAAGTGAGAGTATTGATCTTGAAACAATCTCATCAACAAAACTACTAAGTGGAAAGAAATTTTCACATCTTGATATGCTTCTCTACCAAAGAATTTTTTGTTGACATTATTATTAGATTCTTTTTGTAGCCCACTAACCATAACATGAAGAAATGATGAACTTGTAAAGCATTTCACACTCTTTCCTAAAGAGTTAAACTCTAAGACATAAACATGTCAATGTAGTTAGCAACAATCATTACATATGTCTTTGTGCCTAGTGTCTTCTCTTCCCTTCTACTGGATGTACTTCTCATCTCTTTCAAACACCTTTGAACATGCCTTGAAGTAATGCACTATGTTGAACCCCAATTTTGTCGATCTATTCTTTCTATATCTTCACTTTTAAGCTTATGACAATCCACCTTAAAAGTGTTATAAACTATCCTAACATGATGAAAAATTATCAACTCTTCTCCTAAAATCAAATCTTGATGACTTCTAAATAAAGGATTCAATAGATTTTTCTCATTGTAGATATAGTTGTGGTCATGCAATCCTATTACATGGAAAAAAATGTACAACACACTTAGTCTCCACCCTCCCCAAGGAATTTGATATTGAATACCTTATGTTGAACAATATTCCATCAACATAAGTTGTCTTCTTCTACTATCCCCATATGGGGAATGACCAACAATAGGTCCCAAATTATTCTTTATGTGTCTATTCCAAAAAATTCAAATTTTCCCAGTGTCGATGAACAAAATTTGCATTGAACATGTTACATGTTGGATGAGAAACCACAAACAAATGAGGAAGCTTTTCATGTATAGGGTTTTCAATAATAACTACACATAGTGGCCAATAACATTGTTCTTAAAATGCTTCCAGCACCAACCTGAAGGCTCTGGTCAACTTGTTGGATAATGCTTCAGAGGATGATACTGAGATCAGGAATGCTTCTCTAGAGGATAGTGGTGGCCCTAGTTCTTGGACCCGTGGGAGCAATAAGAAAAAATCCCCTCTGATGAAGAAGAACTTGGATGAGCTGAAAAGTGTTATTGGGCGGATGGACAACATTCAGGCCAAGATGGAGAAGACACTGGATGAGAAAGCTGGGGTTCTGTATGTGGATGCTTAGTCTGGTTGTCTTGCTATTTTTTTATGTTCCCTATTGTCTTTTGGTCTTGGTTTCTATCCCTTTTATCACTATCTTTTTAGTCCCTTATATGGGCAGTTCGATGTTGTATGCTTCTTTTTTGGTGTTGTGTTCTCTTCTTCTGATCTTTTGATCCTTAAGTTGTAAAGGGTTTCGGGTCCCTTCAAAACTTATTCTTTCTAGTAATCAGAACATTGTTCTTAAAATAATATTTTATGATATCATAGCCTGCAAATCCCTCACCAATTGTTGCCAACAAATGTGATTGGCATTGATGTTCTTCTTTATTACCACAAAAACCCCCCAATGTATCACTTTTTGCTACACACCTAACATAATTTTTCACAATAGTTTCATCTTTAGCAAGGTACACAAGAATTAAGCCATATATACCATGTTTGGTTTTATAAGAAGCATACACTTTTCCTATTTCCTAAAAAATATAGTTGTGCTCCCTTGGGATGTATGCCAATGACTTCCTAACTTTCCTAAAAGTTGTATAAATTGAAGGGTTGTCCAAATTCAAGCTAATAAAGCTATGTAATGTAAGACCTCCCCATAACTTGATCATCTCATAGAGGGATTTAGTGGATGTACTATACCTTCTCCTTATCTTTGTATGCATCAAAGGTATCCTTGACAAAATCCTAAATTGTATCAGACACATCTTTGCCTCACACACATCTTTACAAAACCTAAAGATATCATTCCTTTATGTTGATTCAAAAAACTTCTCCTTTATGGATGTCATTCTAATAGAGAGTATAGAAACCTTTTCCTTTTCCCACCAAAGATATCACATTGTTGATCTTTGGCTAGTATTTGAAACCCTAGCAGCTATTCTAAGCTCATTTTGAGTAAAATAGTCTAGTCTTATCCCTCTCCCTATATCCCTCCCATGTCTTTTATTGGCACACATTGATTGACAATATAAACGCATCCTAAAGTCATCGTATTTTAGAATCACCTAGCAAAACCTTCCTATCAATGATTCAAATGGTACCCCTATCTTAGAATCCCTCTTGCAATGAATATGCCTATGTGTTCCTTTAATATGATATTAATTATCCTCATAACATAGCCTCATCTAGGTATGCTTCTCTATGGCCCATAATTTTCCCCCTTTTGATCATCTATTAGGACCCTTGTATCTAATCTCTCCCCATTTATATTAATGTGGGAATGCCAATACCCCCAAAATTGCAACATCAATGGTGATGAATGACCTTTAATAAAATGATAAAACAAATAATTAAGATTATCATATTTTCTCTATTCAACTCTTCTTTCTCATTGTGATGATATCTCACAAAGTGTAACCTGAATTGTCAATGTTTTTTTTACATAATTTAATCTAGAAAATAAGGTGAAAACAAGCAAGAAAAATACATAATGTACACATTTCAATAGATTATATTCAAAATAAATTTAAAATTGTGTAGTGAACACACCTAAAGTAGAAGGATTTTCACTTGTAGAACCCATGTTTAATATTAGATGATTATGATGGTGATGATGGGACCAAGAACCTACTTAAACTTTGTTGGGACTTATCATTGGTAGGCTTCTTGGATTTCCCAGCCATGTCACTCCTTAAAATAATTGTATCATATGAAGCCTCATATGTATTAGGGATGTGCTTCTTTGATACATGTGTTCATTTAAACAACTACCAATATTACCACTTTTTGGCACTAAATAAAACCATTTATTACATCATGTACATTCCAGTCTTTCTTTTTTATTATCCCCATAGCCTGGAAGCATTGCTTGTGTCTTGTTAAAATCATCTAGAAGTTTAATTTCTTGATTAATCTCAAATCAATATGTAACCATTTTTGTTTATTTCTCTTTGCTACTTAAATTATTTTCACCATTTTTTTATATTAAAATGTGGTGTTGATGGGACATGGTTTTTATATTATTGTTTCTGAAGTTACACATCATTTGCACTACCATGGTTACTTCCCCTATTCCATAATCAATGCCACAACTTTCACAATGAATCTTTATTTTAATATACTTTGTGATTAAGTTTCTCCTTGACAAAATATTCCATTAAACTATTGAATTTTTCATTCGAAGGAGCCAAATGAATAGGATCAACAACTATGCATTGTTCCACTAACTTGGACTCATCTCCAACTCATGGTCATTTATGCATACCTTCCTCCACACTCTCTCTATTATTTTGAGGGGTTGGTGTAATTACAAATATAGTTGACTCCAACATTTCAACATCCAATGTTTTTTGTTTCCTCTTATTGCCTATAAATGTTGTTGTAGCTTTCCTTTTTTTTCTTGCTTTATATTTAAAGGATAACCAATCCCACTGATAAAATTGAATGGATATTCAATGATTTCATCATCCAAAATTTCATGATGAATGTTAGCAAGTTTACAATCTTTTTGAAAAATGATTATCCCAACAATGAAACTTTCTTCATCGATAACAATTACATATTCCATATCCACCATTGGATTCATCTACATTTCAATCCACATGTATCTATTAGTTGCTTAGGTAATAGATAAAATTATAATAAAAAAACTCAAAATTCTAGTTATAATATTGCTATGAAATGATGTATACGTTCGTCCTAGTGCATCCATAAGTAAATGAAAAAAGGAATTAAGTCAAATTTCCACATTCAGGTTGTCTGCAGGTCATAGAAACTTGGGATTAGATAAAGTTGACAAAGAAGTAGTCAGTGATAATTCTAAATTATGGTCTAACCTGATGAAGATAATCAAGGAAGACACAAATGTACTCCCATAAAGAAAATGTGTGGGCATTGGCTAAAGAAAGATAGAAAGAGGGCTATTTGGGGAAGGGAAACAATAATGTTCTATGAAAAATATAGAAAGCTCCCATATGGTACAATGGGCTCCCCTACACATATGTGTACCATACTCTATAAAGGTAAAGCATAGTTATATGAACTAGATAGATTCTAATCTAGTTTGTGTCTAGTTTCAGCCTAAGATCAAATTTATAATACATATATTCCTGGTACGAGTGGATAGTAAATAGATTAAGCTAGTATTTTTTCCCTACTTTTTTGGGAAGGAGGAGTTTCAATTTTCCTTGATTAAAGAGGAGATAAGAGAGGTTTTTTTACTATAAAATGAGAGGGGAATGTATATTTTCACATCAAATAGCAATAGTTTATTGTAATTTTATCAAAGGAGATGTATGGCAAGAAGTGTTCACTTCGGTATATATTATAGTTGTGGGGAGAACAATGTTGATAGTCAGTTGCAAATTTTATTCAAGCTACAATATGAATCACTATTATTTGTGATCAAGCAAGTCATTGAACCAATTTCATCAAGTCACTACCACAACAAAGTCTTAGTGGATTTTTTTTTTACCATAATGGATGAAGCCTTTGGAGCATGTTACCAAGCTTCAAGGATAGAAGATGCATTAACTATGTAATGAATATAAACATGTTGCTATATTTTCCATGATGCAAATGAATATAGATTGTAAAAAAAGGCTTATTTCTGGAGTTATTTATGGTAAACCTACGGCCAAGAGGAGGAAAGTTTCTCAAGCTTTGACTCTATTTTGCAAATGACTATTTGATTTGGACATTACTCTATTTATCAACTTTGTGGCAATAATGGTGATCTTTTCTTTGCCTCTTCGCTTGAGAGGATCAACTACCTTACAATAGCCAAATGGATGTACAAGATAATCAGCTTATAAGGGAGCTACACCCTTTGGTAGTTACTTATCTATACATAAAAGTGTTTTTTTAACCAAAATTTCATCAATAGTAGAAAATATTCCTTCTAAAACCCTTTTGAATGCATTGAAAATAATAAAAATAGCCATGATCTCTTTTAACAGTCATATTTCCTTAAAATTTAAAGTGATTTTGTTTACCACGTATTCTCGCAGTATGCATTTGATTGTAGAATGTTTTATCACAAAAATGTGAGATGACATCTTAGGTAATAGAAGGGGTGATCCCTCTTTCCCTCATGATTCAATATTAGATGGCGATGATGCTTATAGGAACATGGAATGCAAATCAAAGCATTAGATGATATCACTTTTTGTCTCTAAGGTGGATGATTAGAGGATAAAATATGTTGACAGAATGTGAGGTATGTGTTAAGTAAATGTTGGAAGTATCCTATGGTCCCTTGAAATTGAAAACAAGGTCGAGGACATGTAGGATAGAAGAAATAAAGTATAAAATGCATCTTGCATCCCCTCACATGATGAAGTGTTTCAAGATATGGAGATGTGTGAATCTAGGATGTAGATAGGTGTAAGGACAATATCACCATGTATTCCCTCATGGTGAGGGACTACAATGTGAAGTATATAAGGGATTGAGGGGTAAGAAAGAACAAAGTATGAAATGCCTCAAGAATTATTTCATATGTCAAGAAAATGGGTAAAAAGTGTCGAGGGATTATAAGAGGTGAAGATGTGTTGAAGAGGAGATATCTTGCATTCCCTCAAGTTAGTTGTTGATTTCAAGAAATAGACCGAGGGATTGCATAGTATTAATAAAATAATCAAAATAATATTCCCTCATAGGATTAGATGAAGAGTGAAGCTAAAAATGGGAATATTTTCTATTATTGAGTTACAACTCAAATGAGAGAAGGTGAATATTTTGCAACTATAGCTATAGGATGGACAAATGGATGGAATTTTCTACTGATATTGTTGGGTGTTCAAAAAATTATTTGTTTTGTAAAAAGGAATAAAATTAGGTAGTTCAAGAACATAATAAGGATCAAATCAGTTAAAGGGGGGACATTTAGTTTGGGAAGAGGAGAGTGACTATCAAAACCTAGTGATCAAAAATACACATACAGAAGATAATATCAAAAGGAGTCTACTAAAGATAGATATGTATATATACATGATACCTTGAATGATATGATGGGTTGGGGTTTTGAGCTTTAATCTAAAAATGAGTGTTACAATAATCTAAGAACTCAAAACTAGAAGTGGAAAAGTAATAGAAATAATGTTGTACACATATGATTGAAATCAATGCAGGTTCCTTTATTATAGCTTGAAGTTGTAGGTTTCCTTCCACTTTGTTACTCACTCATTTATTTTCTACTCATTAGCTATTTTTTAATTTTGGAATATCAAAATTGCCTTTTAAAATATCAAAATGGTCATTTCCCAAGGAACTTGATTTTAAAATTTAGAATGTCAAAATAGGTTTTCCTGTTGCTTTTACGTGCTTCTTGAAATTGTAAAATAAAAAATATCTCTTGATATTTGTATTCCTCTATAAAGTTTATAAATCCCTTGTGTCCCTATTATATTAACAACATATTGCATTATATTTTGAGATATTACACCACCCAATATGAATGCATGTGGTAGTGTATTTCCTACCAAGTGAACCCTTGTTATAAGACATTGCATTGAATCATTGTGTGTGTGTGTGTTTACAAAATGTGAAACAAGGAGTAGAGTGAACATGCCCCCATGTTAAAGCATGCACCCTATAAGAAATGTTTCCACTACGAGATGCCCCCAAGTAAGGACAAACCAAGGAAAATGAAATATATAACAAAGAGAACATGAAAGGGATTTACTAACTCTAAGGTAGGTATGGTGATATGATAACTCATGTATATTATAATTATATCATAATGAACTATCACCATTCCCAAAAGGTAGTATAACTACAAGTATAATGGAAGAAGGGCACATAAAATATACAAATAAGTCTTTTTGGGTCGGCATTACATAGAGACACATTTATGAATGATAGTATGTGCATGACATAAGATGTATATAACTATATAGAGGAAAATGTTGAGAAATGCTAGGATGTAGATCACTCACCAAGTTATGTTAGGGTTTCTATACATTATAATAAAAACCCAACCTTAAACAAATCTTATTAGCACAAACAAGGGAGGAAGGGTGCTACTGCAAGATCTATGTTCAAGGTGGATTTGGTATTCTTAAAGAAAGATGGAATGATAATATAAATTATATCAATTCGGATCTATGAAATTAAGTGTAAGAAAAAAAAATTAATGTACCTTGAAACAAGATGAGGAGATCTGAATTTTAAAGTTGTCTTTGATTCTCATCATAATGTTGGAATTAGTTGTAACTCCAGATTTGGGATATTGAGGCCTGTAAATGTCTGCTCTATAATTTTCAGCCAAAAAGTGCAAGGACAAGTCGAGAAGTTAACTTGTACCCAGGGATAAATCAAGAATTTGACTTGTACCCAAGGACAAGTTGATAATTTGACTTGTTCCCAGTAGTGCCAAAACTAATGAAACTTTCTAGGATCCTATGGCTACACTTGTACTTTCCAGATCTGAGACTACAACTCCATAACTTATTCCTACACACACAAAAATAGGGGAAAAAGGTTGTGAAAAGGGGTTTTCCTTGGTCAAACCCTTTTAGGAATTAACCTTAAAATTTAATTGAAATTTCATAAAGAAAAGCAACATGCAAAGTAAAAAGGTAAATAGTTGATTCACCTTGTATGAAACCCTCATGAACAAATGTGGTAATCACTCAAATCTATGAAGATGCTTTAAAAAATCCTTGGAATGAGAAGTAGAATTAAGGATGTTTTCACAAATGCATGGATCTATGATTTCCACTCCTAGATCTTGAATGTATGTATGCTTGAACAACCACTTGGAGAAGGAGAGAGGAAGAAGAAAAAATGGATGGATCTTCTTGCTTGATTGTGAATTCCTCTACTTGGCCATCATGGGAGAAAAAATTGCATCAAATAGAGAATATTTCCATTTCTTGAATGGATCTTGAAGAGATGGAGACTTAGATATCTTGAATTGGATGCTTTCCTTCAAATCTTGGATCCAAATACTCAATTGCAAAACTTGAATTTATTAATTTCTTGTTTGCATATGATTTATGGAAAATAATAATGGATGGATCCAAAACAATGGGATATGATGTCCTTTTATACTCATTTCAAGATTCAAATTTGATCAAGGCCTACCACAAATTTAGACCTTAGAGGAAAACACCGTCATCAACCCTCAGGCCAAATCTAGGCTCAAAAACCTAAGGAAAAGTCATCACTCAACTTGTACTCCAAGGACAACTTGACAAGTCAACTTGTACTCCAGGAACAATTCAACTCTTGTCCTAGGTGGAATAAGCTCAATTTTTGTTTACATGTCAGGGAAGGTGATAATATGCAAGTTGTTGAGATCAATAATAATAGACATTCAGGCCTTGAAATAACCAAAATGGGGTCTAACAGGTTGTAGAGCCTCCAATTATGGGTGCTAACTTTTTAAGATAATACATTTAGCCCCCACTTTAGCGGGAGTATGAGACAAACTCATGCTCATGGTAAAGTAGATTGAATGCATAAGGATAATCTCATCAAGGTCAAGGAGACAAAGAAACATCAAGCCCCCAAGTGACTAAAGTCTTCATCAAATCCAAAATAAGATAAAAGAGGTATTGCTTGAAAGAGAGAGAAATAAAGAGAGAAAAGGTGTGATCACTAGACTAGTAAGAGATTATCTTACTATGGATCACACAAAAGGAAAAGCATCATAAAATATGGCATTGAAAGGTCTAGAAAGTTGTGTTATGCTAGTAAATCCATCAAAAAGGACCTAACCTTAAGAAAAGAATTATCTCCATTAAGGGTTTTGAAAAAGGCATGATCGGGCCTAAGGAAAGCATTGTCTCCTTAGGGATAAAAGAGAAAGTGATCAGGCCTAATGAAAGCATTGTCTCCTTAGGGATCAAAGAGGAAGTGACTAGGCCTTTAGAAGGAAAGCATCATCTCCTTAGGGATCAAGAGAAAGGATCAATCCTTAAGGAAAGGATGTTTCTGTTAAGGGATATAAAGTATAAATACAAGGAAAGCATTGTCTCCTTGGTCATCTGTAAGAGAGACTGCACTAAAGTGTAAGTGTGTCCAAAATGTAAAACATAGATCGAAGTGTATACCCCCATGTTAAAGTGATTACAAACACCTTAATGGGAGCAATGGCTTTAATAGAGCATACAAGCACCCACAAGAAACATTTCCACTGTGAGATACCCCTAAGAAAGGACAATCAAGGAAAATAAGCACATGACAAAAGAGAGCATGGAAGGGATCTATTAACTCTGGGGTCAGTATGATCATATCATAATACATGAGATTTATATCAAAATGAAATGTCAAAATCCCCAAAGGTAGTAGAACTAAAAGAATAATGGAAGAATAGAATGTAAGAGTTATGAAGAAGAGTCTTTTAGGGTTGACATCATGAAAACCAAAAAGAATAGGTAGCTACCATTTTGCATCAACCACAATCAAACAACACAAAGGGAAATTTATGAATAGTGTCACATGCATGACATAAGATGTAACAACATATATAAGAAGTGAGATATAAATAGAAGAATATTTATGACATTTGGATTCCTTTATCACCTTGTGCCAACAGAGAAAAAAAGACCATTTAAAGAAATCTAAACATATAATAGGCAACACATCATGGGGGAAGTACATTACAACAAGAAAACACACAAAATCCACCATATAAGAGGAGATAGTCAAGTGTATGACCTCCCCCCCCACATCTTGGTCTATAGTATTTAGGGCGTTGGAAAAAATAGGTACTAAGATGGGGGGGTGAATCAATACTATGATGCTTCACTGGTTTAAATTGATAACCTCTTACTTGTAGAAAAATACACTTACATAACTATAAATCATAAGACTTAAAATATAAAGTATCAATGCAATGAAATCATAAATATTTCATACACACAAAACTTTAATTTTGGTATCACAGAAACCCTTGGTTAGAGGGAGAAACTATGGTGATGATGACACCCACAACTATTCATTGCAGTAGAAAAGTATTACCTAGTTAAGAGATACAAAAGTCACTTTCTAGGTGACTCACCATGTTAGGAGTGACTGATACATTGTTAGATGTATCTAAAAGTCCTATTACATACTACCCTACTAAGGGATTTTATCCCACTATTACAGTGTTTACCTAGTTAAGGGATTTACAATAAAGTCTTTTTAAAACTATCTTCTTAGAGGATTTTAGAAACTTAATGAAAGCTATTAGGAATACAACAAGAAACTCGACCTGTAATTTGCACTCTTCAATGCTTGATCAGATCCTTTTAGCTATTTTTCTATTCATTCAAACCTTCTATAGCTTTTTTTAAGTCAGCTCTTTGATCGCACCTTTTTCCTACACCAATCACTTGAACTTCTCATTCTTATCTCTCTCTTAATATCTCTTACTCTCTCTTCTTGTTACACAATATTTTCCTCTAGATGTAAAATGTTTTAGGGTACTTGATCTCACTAGCATGAAAACCTAGAAGTAGAAAACCTAAATCTTTCACCATGTTGGTTAGGTAGACATTAATGATTATCATTTCCTAGGTGCGTAAATGCTTCATTCTTATTCACCAATTATACCTTCAAATCAATATAATGTCCATTTGATCATTCCCTATAAACTATTTTAATTGACTCTCCAATCTATGTATTACATTTTCCTTTTTGTCCATCTTAAATGAATCTGCTTCCATCATGATCGGTTTCATCGATTGCTCAAAAAAATTTATCTTTCACCTCTTTGTTATCTGACCAATAGGTACTTCATTGCTTCACCTATTTACTTATTTACTGATAGATATTTACATGTTCTCTTTACCGGTTAGTCCTTTACTAATAGTGTAGTTCACTGATGGGTGAATTTATTTACCAGTTGTGTACCTGTTTACTGATGGGTAAAATATTCTTACCTATGTAATGGTTTTCCAGAAATGACAACCATACTTTCCAAAATCATCATCAATGACCTCATTATGATTCTTCAATCAACATTCTCCCCCTTTGACATTGATGAAAAAAACTTATAACTCCCCCTTACTAAGTAATCTTATTTCGCACAACTCCCCATTTGTCACATTCCAATATATAACTCACCCTTTGTCACATTCTAATATATAACTCCCCCTCACTAAGTAATCTTATTTCACACAACTCCCCATTTTTCACATTCCAATATACAACTCACCCTTTGTCACATTCCAATATACAACTCCCCCTTTTTAACAATCAATGTCAAAGACTATAACCAAGAATCTTACAATTCCAAAATGATATATACAAGTGTGCTTACTGCTCACAATTTGTCAAACACAATCTTCAATTTTGCCTTTGTATTGGATACTAATTGCTCCCATGATTCTTTCAAAGTCTTCAGCTTAATATGTTGACCATGTGTATCGGATTCTATCTCTTCCATGTTGTCCATGGTGCTCAACTTTGGGGTGACAATCAATTATTCACTTTTCTTTACATATGCATGCATGATATCCATCTGAGGGGTCATAATACCCTATAACTCCAATGGAGTTAACCTTATTCTACCTTCCTCTTCCTTGAGATATCTTTCTTAAAATGATATTTCCCTCATTATTTCTATGTGCTCCATCATGGATGAATTTAGTGGATCTAGCTTGTTCAAAGTTGTAGCCTTTTTGTATTCAAGTTCAACTAGCTTTCCCTTTAGGTCAGTAGTAAAGTTTGTAAGAATAGATAGTTTTCCAAGTATCTTACAATTCTATCAATGCACTCTTCATCTCTTTCATCATCTCAAGTAATGAGACTTTGACAATGACAATATTTTGTAAGATTTTCTCCATGAGTTCTTTCTCTATCCTCTTCTTTTCTCTTGTAGCTATCTGTTCTTCTAGGTCATGTTTTGAAGTAGTGATTGCATCAATTAGTGTCTTAATTTGATCAATCAATAGCTCATCACTATCAATTTTTACATCAGGAATTAAGTCTGACAGTAAAGTAACTATTTTCTTCAATATTCTTCTCTTTTGACACTTCCTCTTTTCTCTATCTTTTTCAACTTTCTCAGCTAATTTTGGAGTGTAAAGTAGTGTTCCCTTGTACTTAATCTTCTTGGGATACTTCTTCAAGATTTCAAATTCAAGATCATATTCTTCTTCTTCATCATCATCTTCAGTTCTTTGTCTCTTCTTCTCTGTACTTGTGTCATTTTTAACCTCCTGAGATCTACAAGGGGTGTTTCCTTGTGTAATATCACCTAGACCTCTTGATGTCTCCTCTTCATCCTTATGTATGTCCTCACTTCCATCCTTCTTAGTTTCATATCTTGTTATCTTTTATGTATCTTCTTCCTTTCTTTTCTCATGATTGGATTTCATCTTAGCCTAGTGGTCTGTGTGACCTTGATCACCCATATCTTTGTGTTGTTCCTGGGGTTGATTTGTTGCTTCCTATGGTGGCATGTTTGAGTCCATAGGTTTCTATGTCACCTTTGTCCTATTTTTAATATATTTTCTTTGCATAGATTCATCCCTTTATCTTTCCTTGGTATCAACAATGTTTCCTTGTTGCTCAATTAGGTTCACCATAAGTGGTGTTTCCAATGGTTCATCTTCAACTTGGATTAGTTATGGATCGGTGGTGGATTTTTCTATAACTTCATTGATTGTATCCATGGTGAAATTCATTTTATTTCTCACATTGTTGTGATCTTGTCATTTCTTCTAGGTCGTACCTCTTTCCCAATTTCAAAAACTCATAGGTTGCATGAATTGCTCTATCAGGGATGCTATTCAACCGACTAGATTGATAGAATTTATAACCGATAATCATTGAGACAAATCTTACCTCTTGGCCTATAATGTCATATATCAGTGATCTTGTTTTGACTTGGTTAGTTCTTCTACTTCATCCCTAGATACAAGTCTTAGGGTACATTGTTCTTTGTCTGTCGATAGTCCTGTGACCATATGAATCAAATCATTTGAGATTTTAATAGGTTTTTCTTCTTCTAATCAGATAAATTGATCATGATACCAACTCATCACATACCTAATCCATTTTTAAATCAATACTTTTGGTAGGTCAACCAAATGTGTTAAAACCTTAGTAACCAAATGCTTAAACTTGTCATTCAACTCACTGTCTTTGCACATTTCTAGGTATTCGTCTTGAATTTTCTTATCTCCTAGTTCATTCAACTTATAGTGGATAAATTTTCTTACATCTTATGTCAACATTACTTGGGAAGGAATTAACAATAGGGCACCTTCTCTATCAACTTTTGTTGCCTTCAATGGGAAAATTTTGTATTCAGGCTTGGGCTCCTGTGTGATCTTGATCAAGATAGGGGTGTCAACATTCTCTTCCATGATTTATGTCCAAATAATTTCAGCTTACTCTTTGAAGTCCCTATAAGATTTTTCACCACTCTACATCTACTGCTTGACTAGGGCTTGCAATCTATTCATCTTGATTCTTCACAAATAATTCCAATTTGTAAATCACACAATGGATGACAAATACTCTCTTCTTAGACAATCACTTACCAAAATGTAAAATGAATGATGAGTAGGTTAACCTTGATACTTATTTTATCGATAGGTTTTCCAGTGACAACATTAGGTACAAACATTAAATGTAGTTTACCGATAGCCTCCTCATACTCCTTTTTCAATAGGTGACTTAATTATGTGTTAATCAATAGATGTACAACTCCAAATGATAGAGAATTTATAACCAAATTTGTTCAACTTCATATTATGTGCATCTATTCATGCTAATAGATAATTCAACTAAACAATGTAAGGGACCAGTAGATATAACAATGGTATTTAGTCCCTAATAAATACTTACTTGCTTAGTTAGATGATAAATCATCTATACCATAGGAGGATGAGTTGCATGTTTATGCATTGGTACATGCACTACTTTCTTCCTTATTTATCCATATATTAATCATCTCACTCCTCATTTATTCAATATTTACAAGTCCTTTTTCCTTTTCTACCTGCATTGCTTGGTGACTGGTTCCTATGCCAACAATCTCTTGTAAGATGTCCAATCTTGTGACAATGAAAAAAATTCATACATGTTGACCTCTAGGGTCCAAAATTACCTCTCAAATTCCTTAATAGACAATTAACTACCATATGTCCATGATTTCCATAGATAGAACATGAAACATTTATGTTTCCTTCTCTTCTTATATTATTCACCAGATGGTTAGCCATTCTTGTTCTGCAATGTCCTTACCTATGTCCATATTTGTTGCATGTGTAATAGTAAACCATTAAAGCTTCCTTCAGATGATCTTCTACTAGATCTTGATCTGCACTCATAATCTTGGTGACCATATTTATTGCAATTATAATAGTGTCCATTAAATGGTGTACCTCTAGATACATTGACCGGTCTGCTTCTACAGACATTAGATGTATGACCAAGATTTCCATAGTTATAACAGATAGGTTTAGTGGGTTTCTTACCTTGCATGTTGATAGGATCTTGTGATGAATTATTTTCTTGAGATTTGGATGATTCTCCAACTTCAAGTTTGTTGTCACTGGTATATCCTAGACCAATACTATCCTTATGTCTTCTTTGGTTCTTCAATTGTTCATCAATTTTCTTCATTCTCAACTCAAACCTTTTGAATCTTTCATTGACTTCATTTTCAACTTCTAGATCATTCCTCAATTGCTCAATCTCTTTTTTTAGTTTTTCCTTTTCAGCAAGTATCTATATGTTTTCTTCACTTGTGTTGTTCAACTATTCATTCAATGTGTGCTTTTCCTGTTGTAGTAGTTTCATGATTGCATCTTTGTCTCAGATAGTTTGTTCAACACTTCTCTTCTCAGATTTAAGAATTTCTTTTTAACTTTTATCTTCTCTCATTCTATCAATTATTTCTACCATCATCGGGGCTTGACTCTCTTGTTCTCTTTTCATGTTGATCAAATCTTCATTCAAGGTATTGTTCTTTTCCATAAAATTTGCAATAGTTGCATCAACTTCTTCTGAGCTAACACTTCCTTCTGATAGTTCCTCAATATTGTCAAGACTTATCTTCAGTTGCTTTGACAGTTCCTTTCTTTTTTTAAAAGAGACCTTCAACTTATCTTTCAGATCTTGTATCTGTTCAATTTCTACTTCCAAGGCATCCTCTAGTTGTCTCTCTTTCCTATACCTATCCATCTTCCCAGATCTTCTCTCAAGTTGTTAAACTTCCCTCTAGAGAACACTATCTCTGATACCAATTATTGGAAATAATAGGTACTGAGAGGGGGGTGAATAAATACTATAATACTTCACTAGTTTAGATTGATAACCTTTTTCTTATAGAAAAATACACTTACATAACTATAAAGCATAAGACTTGAAATGTAAAGTATTAATGCAATGAAATCATAAACAGTCCATACACACAATACCTTAATTTTGGTATCACATGAACCATCGATTAGAGGGAAAAACTACAGTGGGGATGACACCCACAACTATTGACTAAAGTAGAAAAGTACTACCAATTATTAGATGTATCTAAAAGTCCTATTACAAACTACCCTGATAAGGGATTTTATCCCTTTATAACAGTGTTTACCCAGTTAAGGGATTTACAATAAAGTCCTGTTAAAGACTACCTTGTTAGAGGATTTTAGAAACTTTTTGAAAACTGTTAGGAATACAAAAAGAAACTTGACCTATAATTTTCACCCTTCAATGCTTGATCAGATCCTTTTAGCTTTGTTTATGTTCATTTAAACCTTCTGCAACTTTTCTGAAGTTAACTTTGTGACCGCACATTTTTTCCTGCATCAATCACTTCAACTTCTCAATCTTATCTCTCTCTTACTCTCTCTACTTGTTACACAATGTCTGCCTCTAGATGTAAAAAAAATTATGGTACTTGATCCCACTAGCGTAAAAACCTAAACATAGAAAACCTAAATCTTTCACTGCATCTGTTAGGTAGACATTAATGCTTGTCATTCCCTAGGTGTGTAAATGCTTCATTATTATTCACCAATTATACCTTGAAATTAGTATGATGTCTAGTTGATCATTCCTTATAATTCACTTTAATTAACTCTCTAATCTATGTATTACGCTTTCTTTTTTGTCAATGTTAAATGAATCTGCTTCCATTATGATCAATTTCATCGATTGCTCAAAACTATTTATCTTTCATCTATTTTCTATCTGACCGGTAGGTAGTTCACCACTTCACCTATTTACTTATTTTCTGATAGATCTTTACATGTTCCCTTTACTGGTTAGTCCTTTACCGATAGTGTAGTTCATCAATGGGTGAATTGGTTTACTAGTTGTGTACCTATTTATCGATGGGTAAATCCTTCTTACCTATGTAATGGTTTGCTAGTAATGACACCCATACTTTCCAATATCATCAGCAATGACCTCATTATGATTCTTCAATCAACATAGGGAAGGTGGAAAACTCAAAAGAGGAGAAATATCAAGCATGGTAGATGGAATAATAGATAGTTCCAAACAAGGACCATGTTGGAAAGATAGGTCACTTTGTTTGTCACTAGGAGTGATAAAACAATATCGTGAAAACATAGCTGGAAAATCATGATTAACATCTATCATCTCAAACATGTCATCAGAATTAGTAGCATGAATATCATTGTTAGCATCAAAAGCATCATTTTCAACAATATCTTCTTCATCTAAATTAATTGTAATAGAATCCAAGATATGAATAGAATTGTCATGTTTTCTCAATTTCATCTTTTTAAAATTAACTTCCTCCTTTGGCTCAAGCATGGGTTGGTCAAAGGGAAGAAAAGCATTAGTAGGTATATGAGGTGAAGTAATTTTTTGGGAAGCAAAGAATTAGTAGGTGTATAAGGTGAAGTAATGTTTTGGGAAGCATGTTGGTGGGATATAGTATGACATTTATGACAATGGTCACAAGCATGACAGTTACATTTGTTTTTGTTGGAAACTTGTTTTGGGTTAGGATCAATCAACATCGGGCCCTTTTCTTCTTTAGGAGGAAGAACAGAAGGAATCACACTAGGTTGAGAGACCTCATGAGGATAATGTGTATAGGATATAGGAAGTGGAACCAAAGCATATATATAGGAGATGTAGGAGGTTTAGGAAGAAGTCCACATCTAGGGAAAATAGATAGAACATCCTTAGGTTTGATAAGTTCATAAATCTTTTGGACATTGCAAGATTGATATGATCGCAAGAGATGATCAAGATGAGTTTGAGTTGGTTGAGGCATATAAGGCCACAAGAAATCAAGGTTAATTGAGTCTCAAGTCACTAAAGGCTAATAAATACTATGGTTAATAGTCATGAGTTCTCCATTATGAGGAAATTTGAGACATTTATGAATAGGAGAGGCCACATATTTCATGGAGGTAAGCCAAGGAAGACCAAGTTTGACTTTAAATTGATCATAAGTTGGGATCACAATAAAGGTAACATCCAAAGTTTTATCACCAACTTCAACAAGGAGGTAAAACATAACCATGGAAGGATAAAGGAGACCAGTTCAATTTTAGAATATAACATCAAATTTATCATAAATATCATGTTGCAATCGTCCACTAAAAATATGTTCTTTAGTTATCACATTCACCATGCAAGTGGGATCAATAAGGAGACCATGAGAATGAAGGCCATTAACCTTTGCGACAATATAGAGAGCACCATTAGGTGTTTTAATTGTCTCAACAAGGTCAAAGGTAATGCAAGGATCATTTTGAATGTTGGGGTTGGCTTCATTAAGAAGGTTGATAAAGTAATTAGCTTCACAAACTTTATCATCATAGTCAATAAGCTGAACGAAAGAGGAATAATATTGGGTAGACTCAATATCATTGGTTGAATGAGATGGAAAAGGGTTGGTGGTCTACCATTCATCACCATTTTACACCATACAAAAATTAGCAATGAAAATTCATTGCACATCAATATTAGGCACATGATAAGAAATCGAAGCATGAAAATACTTAAATCTACCAATAAAACTAGTCACATTTTCTTTAAATATACAAATTAAATTAGTCAAAGAAGTCTAAGGACCAATGTTGTTTTGACATTTTTTAATGAAAGCGTTAGAAATCTTTTGGAAGGAATCAATAGAATAAAGAGGCAAAGAACCATACCATTGCAAGGCTTTAGCTTGAAAGGTTCTAGTAAATAACTTTTCCATGAACCTATGGTCATGAAAGAAGTCACTACACAAGGTTTGAAAGGTTTTGACATAAGTCAAAGCATCACCCTTACTGTTCTAGGTCTCAAGATGAGGAATCTCCATATATTATGAAATAACATCACAAATAATATCCAAAGACCTAGAAATATCACAAGTAGGAATGTTAAACTTGGATTGAGTCATTGAAGAAATGTGTTCTTGCAAAGAAGACATGGTTTCAGCAAAGATATTAATGGTAGAATCAGTAGAAAGGATAGAAGAAGGAGATATGTTGGAAATACTAGGTGTGTGTGTGAAAATTGTACCTGATCTGTAGACACAACACTCAGTAAAACATTAGAGGTTAGCAAAAATTGAAATCGTGCAAAATTGAAAACTATGTAACCAAGCGATTTACTACCTTCTAATAGGTGCGAGATTGATGTTCTTAGATTGTAATCGGGATCAATGACCTAGATGACACCTAAATGAAGGATTTGAATGCAAAAGATGGATATGAAATTGAATGCAATTAATCTATATTTTTGATATTTTCTATGCAATAAGAATGATAAAAACCGATATGATTCTATGCTAGATGAAATTGATATGCTATGAATTGATCTATCTAACAATGGTATGCAAAGCTATGAAATTCTATGCTATGATATGAAAACTATGCAATTGAAATTGATCTCACAAAGCTTTGAATTCGCAAGTTAATTCTTTCAAGCTCCAATTGTGCAAATTCTCCAAATCTGATATGCTATGATTCCTGTAGAGTAAGTTTGCAATTTGCGAGATGATTGAGAGATGAGCTAAAGCCTTGTTTTTATAGAAATCCAGGGCTTTGGAGGTGCATGGATAAAAGCCATAAATCACTCAAATAACTCAAGTTGATTTTTGAGTTATTTTTAAATAAAGGATAATTAACTCACAAAAATATGCAAAAGCTAAGCTTTAACCCAAAATAGAGTTTAGCTTTAATTGATAATTGATAGTTGTTTGCTTTTATGATTGTGCATGTTTTATTTATGAATTAATTTAATAATAAAGTGATTTATTTCTAACTTAACTGCTTTTAAAAATAAAATAATTGATTTATGGGTTAATCAATTATTTAATCAATTTTTTATTAAAAACTATATTATTAAATAATGACAACTTGCTTTAATTAATTAAATAAAAATTTAATCAATTATTCATATGATATTAGATTTATTGTCAAAATTAAATAATACAATTAATAATAGATATAATTAAATTTAATTACACAATTAAGTGGCAAATATTAAATCTAATTAATTAAATATGAAAATATTCAATTAATCAAACTTTAGGATAAATGTGATTTATTGCCAAATAATTATAAAATTAAAGATAATTATGATGATTAGGAATATTACTAGGAATATTCCCCGATGCAGAATTTAAGATAATCAATTATGATTCGATGATGTTTAGATGTGCCTTAGGTTAGGACTTTGATGTCGATTTCGTTCGATTTGTCGATGTAGGAGGTTAATGAACATATAGCCCATTTTTGGGGTATTACACTAGGAACATTGTTGAAAATTAAAGGAATAGTTGAATATGAAAATGAAACAATATGGTAAGTGGGGATTGATGAAGGAAATAAAATACATTGAATAGTGGAAGGAATGGAAGCAGAAAAATAAAGATTAGGAATGCTCACATGTGCAAGATTACAATTTTGAATTAAAGTCGTTATGATAGGTGGAACATAAGTTGACACACTAGGAATGGAAGGAGAGATAGGTGTAGAGGTCTCAACATTAATAGTAGGTTAAATAATACCTAAATCTTGAGAAAAATTCCTAATAGGCTAGATATTGGTATTAATGAGATGAGAGATACTACACAATATGTTAACACCATGTTTATCATTATGAATGATTCTCCTTAAAACTTCGACAATGGAAATGACCTCAGGATAAGGGTTTTCGTGTCCTAACCATTGTTCAAATTTCTTGAATTCAGGGGAATGGTTTTGGACTTGCATGGGAAGAACCCTTAAAGCCTCATCTTCATCATGAGAAGAATGGAAAGAGTTATTATCCATGATAGGGTTTATGTCATTAATATTCATGTTGGTTGTAGTAATCTTAATTGAATTCATTAACTAGGAAAGGACATTCCCCTACTCAGTGATTGGACATCATATCGGGCAGCCAAAAATCTATCTAAAAGAATCACTTAATTGTCAACTTGGGGTCATATAACTTGAAAGGGATTAGCACAATATATGCACTAGTCTTTTGTAATAAACATGTATCCTATATATAAGAACACGATGTTGGAAATGAATATACAATAAATAGATTTTAATTCAAATGGAAGAAACACTTAAGCTATAGGAAATAAGAACTACTCAATGGCTACAAGAATAGTTAACAATTTTGTACATCCATCAGCTGGGGGAATAGTCACTAAAATTTTACAGGAAATTAAAGAACGACTATTCTATTTGTTGAAAAGGAAAGAAATAGACACTTTCCTAAGTGGGCCCCCTCAGTTGGTGTCTTGGGAAAAATATAGGCTAAACTTCAAATTGTAAAATCATATTATTGAATCAACATCAGGAAGTACATTGCTAGTAAAAAGACTAACTTCTGAGAACTGGTATTACTACTTTTCTATATTCCTTCTCTATCTATTTCCATCTATTTTTCTATATCACTTCAGCTAAAGGAAAAGCTATTTATTGACAAATAAAATTGAATATTTCAATTGGCTTATCCACTTAAGGTGGAAAGATTTTATTACAAACAAAACTCCCATTACTAACAGAGAGTGGGCAAAGGAAAACTAATTCAAATCAACTGAGAAACATTAATGGTATTCTCCTTCTGGATTTGTCAATCATAAAGACATTTCCACTAGATTTATGGAACACTTGCGAATAGATCACATAACTGCTCCTATCACTCTACACTTCTCTAACTGAATCGATATTCACCAGGTCTATTGGACAACAACCTAGTGGAGTGTAAATTCACTCCTGTATCATTGGGTTCTGTAGAAACAATTTGTTTCCTGTAGAAAGGGATTATCTTGACACAGAATCAGTCAAATGTTTATTATCCATATTCAATGCATCTATAGTTCATTAAATACAAGAAAACAACATTTCTCATATGGTTGTAGGAAAACAAATAGTAATGGATGCATGAAGATAAAGTCTCAAAGGCAAACATCATTTATCAAAATAATAAGTAGTATGTATAAAAACTATAACAAGGATTACTATAATAGGTATCTTCCATCATTAATAACTAAGTATCATAATCTATGAAAAGGGACTAATAACTACTACTTAAGTCTATAAAAATTCTATAGAACCGTATGAAAGTGTTGCTAGAATATAGTTTAAAATATGCCAAAATTAGGGCTCATCATTCCCCTCAACCTAGGAATTGTTGGACCCATTAGCCATAGTTGTATGCTCCCTCTTGGACTTTTTCCACAAATCATCTGGAAATTGTTTGCTACATTCCCCTTCTGCAAAGCTCTAGTAGAAAGCCTTCATTTCTTCTAGTCATTTCCACTTACCAATCTTGGATTCACTTTTGTAGGCACTATTCATTCCTCTCATTACTAACAGTGGCCATAGGAGAATTGGTGGCTGCATTACTAGGGGCAACCAATTTTCTTTCATTGTTCTTACTTTCTCCATAAATAAAATGGCCCACCTAGTGGCTGCATATAGATTGTTAGGGGTATGGGGCTCATATTTCTGCATTTGTGGTGTGAGTTCTAACCATCTCGTCTAGCAATGCTAAGAGGCAATGTAGAGATCCCAATTGATAATTTCAAAATATTGAAAAAAAGAGGCTTCTCTAAGAGGCTCAATTAAGGGCTTGGATCATCCATGAGCCCACAATTTCTTCAAATCAAAGTAAAGTCACCTACCTTTAGAGGAATCACCCTGAATCTCAATAGGAATAATAGATTCTTCATATTTATAACTATCAAATTGATCTCCCCTACTGATCTCATTTTTAATCTAGGAAGCTAATGTAGAAATATGTACATCCCCAATGTACATGAGAGGATTCCAATTTACATCATCAAAGACCGCCATGTTGTGAAGATAAAATTCACATATGAGGTGCCTCAAATGTTGAGGGAGACTCCCTATATGCTTCATAAAATTCATAGGGTGTTTTCAAAGAAGGGCTCTTCCCTTGTCAAATTCTGAGCAATTGAAAATTTAAATACAATTCTTTCAAATAAAGTGCATAAATAGGAGAAGGATTCCTACACTAAAAAATTTCAAATCTATTTGCACAATTTCATTGAGAGTCACCTTTAGTTTTGTAATCTTTATTTTTTATAATCCGTTTTAATTTCACAATCTCAAGTTCATAAGTGGCACTTTGATCCTACATTTCTTTATGAAAAACCATCGCTGCAAAAAAATTTGTGAGATGTTTGGGTGGTTAATGTGGAGATGGAATAGTTAGTGACATTTTCTTAGAAATAGGGCACACTTCCCTTACAAATTCCATTTCCTCAATTTTATCAAATACATTCCTCACTCTAGTTCCTCCTCAGTCCACATTGCTTCTACCCACAACTTCTCCATAGTAGCCGCTAATTCCCCCAACCCTATTTCCTCCTATAACGAGGCTACATAAGAAGATTCGATAGCATTGGTATATTCATATGTAAGACTTGCAAGATGCAATGGAGAAGTGGTAATATTGGATACATGAGGAAATTATGGGGAATGAGGACTAGGTGGAGAGGAATCAATATGACAAATAGGGAGAGTAGCCAATTGGCCCTGCAATCTGTTGCTTTTCCACGTAGGTGTAGGAATGGGTATTTCCTTCTTTTGGGCTTTGGATGAAGGAGAATAACTCTCACCAGGATTTACTTTTATGAACAAATTTTTGGGCATCCGATTGAGAAATTGGAACTATAGGCTTCCCTTTATCATGTGTGGAAGAAACCCTAGGGTTTAACTAAGAAATGTTGGACATTCTTGCAGACAAGGGAACATTATCCTTAGATTCATCAGAGGCAAAAAATTCACGAACAAGATTATAAAGAAGGACACGTGCAGAAGCTTTGATTATTTTAGAATGATGTTTATGGGTAAGAGGTTTTCCTCTAGGTTTGACATCCTGAACTTCAACCCTAAACTTCCTCAGACTAAAAAATTCTTCCTAGGACATAGGAGAATGATCTTGTATGGACCCTTATATGATTATCTTAATTATATGATGATGGGAAATAGAATTGACTTGACCCTTTTGGAAAATAGAGGTACTATTGACAAGAAATTTATAAAGGAAATTCATAAAATTGACTATTTGTCCATGGCGCATATGAGACAAAAAATTAAAATGATGATAATAGAGCACTAAGAACCTACCTTCACACGTCAAATAATTGATAACATAGGTGGCCTTGGGAACCCACTCCTTTGGTATCCTTAATCACTAAGCACCTTATTTGGTTATTCTTAATGGAGGGTATTCGGGTCAGGTGAATTCATCCTGAGCAGTTTATGTATCTTTTGTTTGTGGAAACAATTCACCAGTCCAAGGTAGCCTAGTTACCTCATAAATTTGTTCCTCTATAACAACAACTTTTGATTTTGAAAAGTTCTTGTGAATAATTCTTCCACTTGATAATCAAATGTAGTGAGCTTTAGAAAATAGTAAATCCAACCACATTGGCAAAATACAGGAAAATTTTGGGCATCTTGAATCATAATTCTATGGTTCATCAGCTTGTGCCTAATAGGTTGTCCTCCCATGTTGAACTGCGGCTGCTAAACAGTTACAAAATCAAACACACCTTACCAACACTCAGAAAAAAATCAACCTTACCCCCTTTCTCATTAAAATCCTTGCAACATTAACTGCTTCCCTTTTCTCCCCTCAACCTAAACTATAAAACCATTGTCTAAGGAACTATGGAAGATGTAGTAATTGCCTCACCAATTCCAACTTCAGATTTTTAGACAAGTTGAGGAAGGAACGCAATGTGCAATAGGTTTTAAGTGCAAGAGATACAATTGGACAGTAAGTAAATCAGATGAAAAATACAAAGTATTGATAGAAAGGACAAGGCGTTAACTCTATTTGAGTAGTTGGTGGCGTAAATACGTAGACATGGAAATTCAAGCATGCGGAAAAGATTGGAAATTTACAACCATATTCGAAATATAAATGAACTTTCTTTAATTAACTCATAAATGAAACTAAATAGAATAATTAACCACTTGAGATTATGTGGAGCGTACTTTTCATATTGAATATTTAACCAATTGATGTGATCGCTAGCTCTTTATTACAAATTATCAAAGGACATACTAGAGAAAAAGGCAAATGATGGATGGATGAGGTGGAAGAAAAAGAAGATAGGATAGATGGGACATATGGCAGATGAGTGTGTGGAATATAATGGGACCCACTAGGTGAATCTATTATTATGAAGGCCAACACACAATCATACAACACTTAGAGAATTGAGCCAAGACTCCATCCCCTCAGCCACAAGATGTACACCTTGTTGCTCAAACTGGAATTACTTTAAGAATTATGCCTTGCCACTAGGTTTAAAATAGAGCTTCAATCAATGCCCATTGACCAGCAATCTAAACCTAACAATATCATTGATCGTATACAGCTACACAACACCATTTTCAAATACTTTAGCGACTCATATGAACCCAACCATTTGGTTTGTAACTTTCCCAGATTGTCTTTATATTTGGAATCGTATAATAGACTCGAGTCTCCTACAACAAACTTCTTATCCTTTATATACCGGTCATGCCATTTAATACATTGATTCTGAGTCAACTCTATGTGTTGTAGGGAATCTTTTCTAAGCTCATCCAAGACATTGAGTTGCATGAATCTTTTTCTTTGTGTTGTAGTTAGATCTAGATTGATTTCCAATGTTGTCTGAAGAGTCTCCTATTCAAAATCTATGGGCATTACAGCCTTCTTGTCATACACCATCTCAAAAGGTGTATAACCTATGGTGGTATTCCAAGTGGTTCTATAAGCCCAAATAGCTTCTAGTAATTTGGAAGCCCAGTCATTCTTATGTAGGTTTACTATTTTTTGTCCAAATTGCCTCAATATCCCTATTGGTGACCTTTGCTTGGCCATTGGCTTGAGGATGATATGGGGTTGACTTCCTATGTCAGAGATAATATGTATTTAATAAATTTTCTATTAAGGTAGATGTGAACTGAGCCCCTTGGTCTGTTACAATTTCTCTAGGATCTCCAAATCTAGTGATAATTTCCTCATAAAGGAATTTTGCAACTTTGTTATTCCTAGCATACTTCAACCCACTTAGCTACATAATCAGTTCAAATAAGGATGTGAAATTTACCATTTGATGGAGGATCAATTGGGCCCACAAAGTCTAGTCCCCATTTATCAAAAGGAGTAACCATCACTTGGGTATGTAAGGTAATTTCATTAGATCTAGTTGTTCTCCCCATCCTCTGGCACCTATCACATTTCTTTTTATACTTGGCTACATCCTTATGGAGTGTAGGCCAAAAATAATCACCATTCAAAATTTGCATAGTTGTCCTTTTTGCAACAAAATGTCCTCCATAGGACTCATCATGTAAGGCATACAACATGTCATACATTTCCTCCTCCCTTACACATCTCCTCATGAATTGGTTTGGACTTGTATAAAACATACAATCTACAATCCAAGAGAAGTTAAAACTCTTTTCAACCAGCAGTCTTTTCTCCTTTGGTGAGAAATGAGGAGGAGTCCTTCCTGCAGCTAAGTAATTAGCTATATCTACATACCATGGATGGATAACTTGTATTACAAATAAATTCTCATTAGGAAATGAATCTTCTATGAGTGCAGAACTATCTTGCCTTTACAATCTAGATAAGAAATCAGCAACCACATTGGCTTTACCTGGTTTATCCACAATGGTAATATCAAATTCTTAAATCCGCAACAACCACCAAGATAACCTTCTCATTATAGAAGTTTTATTGATGAGTTGCTTGATTGTTGCATGATTAGTATGGAAGAATATCTTATAACCTAAAATTTAATGCCTAAATTTTGTTAAGTGCATAAATGATTGCCAACATTTCCTTTTCTATGACTGTATAGTTAAATTCAGCTCCCTACAAATTATTGCTAATATAGTAAATGGCATGCTCTGTTGACCCATCTTTCTATCCTAGAACAACACTGACAACATAATTTGATGCACCAATGTGAAAGTGGAATATAAGTGACCAATCTGGCCCTTTCAAAATAGGTGCCTATGTGAGATCTATTTTGAGTGCAAGAAATGCCTTCTCACGTTCTACTATCCATTCAAATTATGCATCTTTCTTCAAAAAAAATATAAAGGTCTCGCTATCTGATTGAAATCCTTAATGAATATCATGTAGTATCTAGCATGACCAAGTAAAATCCTTAGGTCCTTTTGTTTAGAAGGAAAAGATAAACTAGAGATAACATCAATCTTAGAAGGATCTACTTGTATTCCTACAAAAGAGATATAATATCCCAACACTATTCCCTCCTGCATCATCATGAAATACTTCTGACTATTAAGTGAAAGACTATGATCTTTACACCTTGGAAGGAATTTTTCCAAGTTATCATAAGCTTCTTCAAAAGTGGCACCATACACAGTGAAGTCATCCATATAAATTTCCATGAATTCATATGAGATGTCAGAAAAGATACTAATCACAGCTCTTTGGAAGGTTGCAGGAGAATTACAAAGACCAAAGGGAAGCACTGAATAAGAAAATATTCCCCAATGATAGGTGAAGGTGGTATTTTCCTAGTCTTCTAGAGCAATCCTAATTTAATTATAGCCATTGAAACCATCAAAGAAAGAGAAGTATGTCTTACCTAATAGGTTATCCAACACTTGATCAATAAAAGGTAGAGGAAAATGATCTTTCTTTGTTGCAGCATTAAGCTCCCTATAATCCACATGCACTCTCCACTTACCACCTTTCTTTGGCACAATAACCAATGGGGAAACCCACTGACTATCTAAAATTGGGTAGATAAACCCTACATTCAATAGCTTTTGCAGCTCCTCTTTGACAATTTCCCTAAGAGATGGATTAATTCTTCTTTGGGGTTGTTTGATAGGCTTGAACTCATTATCAATGAATATTTGGTGGGTACATATTTAGGATCCAACCCTTTCATGTCACTATAGTCCCAAGAAAGAGTTGTTGTGTGGTTGGTGATGATCTTAATTATGGACTGATGTTTCTCAGCAGTAAGGTTGTTGTTGATATTCAAACCTTTTCCTGTAGCAATCTCTACTTGTGAGGTTAACTCTATCATGGAGACATTAGACAAAATTATCATCCTTATCCCATGCACTAATAAGGTATGTAAGCAATCGTTGCTATGGGAAAATGTGTAGAAGTAGAGGAAGGAAGAATAGTTTGCAGAGAACATGGAATTTCTTCACATAGAGGATAGTCAATACCATAATTATATTGGATGACACTGTCCAAAATTTCATCTTCTTCTTGTTTCTCAATAAAATTTCCCCTTCTAATCATCATTAATTTTACCACATAATTAACTTCCTCTTCAACATCTTCCCCTAAATCAGGCCAAACTGCTTTCCCATTCTCACGTTAAGGTTGGGTTGGAGCATAGAGAGTGACCTTCTTGGTGTTATAACCATAAGAGATGTTCATCTCTCCAGACCTACAACCTATATAGGCATTTGCAGTTACCAACCAAGGTCTTCCTAATATAACTAGATATCCTTCTAATGTTGTTTTTGGGGACAACACCATAAAATTAGCAGGATATTTCTATGAATCCAAGGTGACTACAAGGTCTTCTATGACTCCATCAGGTATGATAGTGGAATTGTTAGTAAGCTATAGGATAGTAGGTGTATTTCTTAATTCTGAGATACTTAATTTCATCATAAGGTCTTTACTCATTGCATTTATTGAAGCTCCAAGATCAACTAAAGCATTCTTAACCTAAACTCCATTAACAATGATCTCCGCAACAAGACTACTAGGGTCGAAGTATTTTGGGATGGTGAGATTTTCTAGCATTAAATAAAAAAGCTGACCCAAAAAATGAACAGTTTGAGGGTCTCTCCTCTTCCTACCTAGAGTTTTTAAACATGTCTCCTTGATAGCCTTACTATAAATAAGAACTTCCTTTATGGCTTGGAACAAGGGTATATTCACACATATATGTTTTAATTATTCAATGATGTCAAATACATGTTCTTCTTGAGGCTGAACAATTTCCTTTTCTAACCTTTTAGGAAAAGGAGGTGCTTTATTAGAGGTTGAAGGAAAGGGTTGATTGGGTAATGACTCCATAGCTGGGGTTTGGAAATTTAGGATTTCTTGCCCACTTTCTTCAAATGGAACTTCGGTGATTACTAGAGGAGTTGGAGTTGGCAAGATAGTTTCTGATCTCAAATTAATATTTTTAAGAGAATAGGCAAGCTATTGATTAGGATCAGCAGAGTAAACTTACTGTTGTTGAGGCTCGCTATTGGGATTAGGTGTTAGCTGAGTTGGTAACTAAGTTGGTTTAGGGGATTAATTTTGCATGGCTGTAGGAGGTGGCATAATGGCCTACTTTTGGGGTTGTTTAAGGTAACCAACAGGTTGATTAGACCATTTTTGTCCTTCATCCCATTGATTAGATTGCTTCCAACTCCCTTGAGGGGATTGTTTTCATTGGTTTTGGGGTTTCTACCATTGATTTTGAGATAGAGGTTGTTGCCATTGGTTTTTTTATGGAGGTATCCACTAATTTTGTTGGGGACTAAGCCAAGGGCTATTCTTGTAAGGCTAGAAGTATGGAGGATACTAGTTATGCAACTAATTATTATATGAACCAAAAGATTACAAGGGATCTTGAGGCATACCTTGTCTAGGGGCCCATTCCCTATGTTGAGCAACAAAGAAAACTTTCTCATCATCTCCTTCAACTAGCTTGAACTCAATAGGAACATGGAGTGCCTCCAAGTTGGCCAGCAACTTGAATCTACAATCCTCTTCTTTTGTCTACAATGAGGACAAAATTCAACCAGCATTGCCTCTGCTTCATCTTGCTTCCTCTGAGCTTGCATGGTGTCCAGTTGGGTGGTGGCATTATTAATAATGTCATGCTTGAAGTCTAACAAGAGATTAGAAATCTCTATCTTGGACACTCCAAAAATATTGGCTTTAGAAATAAAAGACCAGAAACCTCTTCCTTTCTTCACTCTTGTCCTTGAGTAATTGAGATAGATTTTCTTAATATTGTAATCGGGTAATAATAGGGTCAATAAAAATTTGTAATAGCATATAAAATCTCAACCACAAAGAGATTTTTAGAGAAATTAATATTAACAATATTCAAGAAAGGATGCAAGACAAACAATAAGCATAATCAATCAAACATTATGAAATTAATCTAAAACATGAATATGCAAACCATAAAATCATTCCTTGGTGTTCTCCTTCTCATGCAATGTGGGCTCCCATAATTGAGCTCAAGATCATGTCAGCTTAATAATTCAAAGCAATTGTGGTTACCAAAATCAATGGTTTGGCTCTCTATTTATAAGATTTTAGGGATTTCAACCAATAATCCATGATTGAAGGGCTAATTTACTGTGATTGAGGAGTTGAACTTAGAGTGAGTGAGAGTTCAACTAAGTTGATTTCTTAGCTTAACATAATTGATTGATATGTCAGCAAATAGATTGGAGAGATGACTTGAATGGAATGGTGAGTTAACTGATTGCATGAATGAGTCAATTGATTACATAGATCATAAGACTGAATTGATGGAAGACTTAACTGATTGCTGAGGGAAGAATTAACAATGTGGATTGAATAGTTAGGAGAGAGAATTGTGGAGTTAAGAGTTATGATTGAAAAGCTAACTCAAAGTGAGTGTGATTTAGGATTTACGAGGATAATTATGATTTAAATAAATAAAATATTATTTATTTACACATGTGGAGATATTTTATAAATAAATAATTACTTATTTATTTATGAGAGGGATTGTTTTGATTATGTAAAAGCAGGTTTTGAAAGGACCTAAAACCTTTTACAGCAAGATTACAAAATAAGAATTAAAGTTCCATTGGAAATAGTGCAATAGCACCAAAAAAAGACACCAAAAAGCTAACAAGTCCATCAAAAGAAAGACAAAGAAAAAAAGGATAGCAAAAAGATAACAGGACAGCAGACAGCTGGCTAGATACTCCCCATTAGTTTAGCCGCATGTTCAGCCAACATCTGCATATTAGCAGAGGAAACTTTGAGTTCATCTATATCTTTGTTCTTATGATCCTCCAATTTTTTGAAGCTTGATGTGGTTCTTTTACTGGGTTCGTGATCCTCCTTAACCTCAATGAGCGCCTACTCCCCTTTTCCCTGCTCCATCTTGTCCACAAGTATCTTGATATGCTCAGCCAAGGTCTTGAGAATGGCAAAACTTTGCTCAGCGATGTTACCCATCGTCTTCTCCAGCCGCTTAATTATGTTCTCCATTTTATCAATTCTCTTAATCATGTTACCACCTTTCACCACATCCCCCTCTTTTATTTTGTTCTCCATTGAAATGATTCTATCATTTAAGGATGTTATCCCCTCAGCCCTGCCAACAGTCTCCTTCAGTTCATCAATACATTGTCCTATAGTCTTCTCTCCCAAATTCATTTTTCCAAGAGCCCCAGTATCTTTTTGAAGTTGTTGGATTTGGGTTTATGAGAGGGGTTGTTAGTTGTAATTAAATAAATATAATCTATTTAATCACAAAAGGGGAATAATTAGTTTAATTAAATAAATATTATTTATTTAATCATGAGATAGAATTTAATTAAATTATTACATAAATGTAATAATTAGGAGGGAACATTAATTAAATTTGGTTATTTAATTAATAATTATAAGATAAGGTACAATTAAATAAGGTTATTTATTTAATTATATTATAGATGAATAGATGATGAATTAATTATTTAGAAGCTCGATAATTAAAGTAATTAATTAAAATCACTTAATTATAGAATTAGGGAGAAATGATAATTTTGATCTTAGAATATGGTAGAATGACATGATTAATTAAATAATAAAGATTATTTAACAATTTAGGAGGAATGTTAGTAATGTCATTGCATTAGAGCAATAGGCCATTTTTAAGTATCTACATTTTGCCCCTCTTTTATACAATGCATTTTAGGCGTTGTTTCAAAGAATTATAAAAATTATGCCCCAGTATGCCCCAATAGGAATAATATGACAACGGGGTAAATGATGGCCCCCCTTGAGAGATTATTTGTGCCAAAAATACATGAATGATATCTTGAAAGAAGATTTAGATTAAATGATGCAAGAAAAGAATAATTAGTAAGAAGTGAAGAATGTTGGTAGGTTGTGATGACTGTTTGATCAATATTGGACATAGAGATTGATGATAAGAATCGTGACTGGTTTTAGGAAGGACCCATCATGTATAAGACTAGCTATAATGTTTGGTTTCAGGGAAGACCTACCCTATATAAGACAAGCGACAACATCTAGTTTTAGGAAAGATACATCATGTATAAGACAAATGATGATGGAATGAATGACCAATTGATTTGACTAATTTGAAAATTGATTTGACTATTTTGACAAATAGATTGAGTGAGTGAAGAGATTTGACTAACAGAAGAGATTTGACTGATTTAGAAGAGATTAGATTAAATTTTTAGAATATGATAGAAAGGGGATGAAACAATGATAATGAGTTCTTGATTGAAACCCTTAGTTTATAGTAAGTGGAGAGCTTAATGCTTTAATAACCATGCTTTTGATTTCCAACTAATTTGAGCTATTTATTTATCATCATTGAGCTGCTATTATTATAGAAAAAATGGATACCATCCTACCAAGATATGAAATATCTAGGTACAATTATCCTCTTTCATTGAAAAAAGACATGTTGAATAGAAAAGGAATGTGGATCGGTCCATCTAGGTCAAGCATTCAGAGTCAAGGTATGTGTGGCATATCACAACTGAAGTATCCATTATAATATTGCAAATTGGATATTTGTATATGGATGTGAAGGCTCTTATCATAGACACCCAGATTGCTCCTTTAAGACTTCACAAAAAAACATTCCACAAACAAAAAATAAAGAAAAATATTTCATGAACCATCATGGCATCTCTAAATCACTTGTGGACATCCTGCAGATGTGTAAGAACATGAATTGTGAAGCTCAAGACATAATAAGATTAACTTGACTCAACAAGCTGCAGTTGTACTGATTATGTGTCTGTGTTTTTGGAGTAGTTTGGACATTGAATTTTGGCATATTTTTGATGCTATCTGATTTCAAGAATAAGGTACCTCATCTAAGATTGCTCCGTCTGATTTCAAGTGTTCCTTCCCTTGTCTAAGATAACATGATTTTTGACAAAATTCTTTGTTATGGGACTGATTAATAGATAAGATAGTTTAGGTAGTGTAGTTGAGGACTTATTGACTAGTTTTGACTATTTTGACTTAGTTCTGCAGAAGCTCATATGTGTTGTATGTCGTCATTCAATGCCTGGTTTTGAAATGCCAAAGAATTAGTTATGTACAAAGGAGATTATTGCGAGATTTTTTTTCTAGTTGGTTTTTTGAATTTTTTGGTTGTCTTTAATAGTTTTTTGATGTTTTGTAATTGTTTTTGGTCCATCATAGGGTTCATATGTTTGGAGTTGAGGTATGTGTGGCGTATCACAGAAAGTGAAGGCTCTTATTACAGATGCCATAAACATGGTCACCTTTAGATGAATGTTTTATATTTTTTATGTTTTTTATTGTTTTTAAGGTTTTTCCATGTTTTTGGAGTTTTACAGGATGAATTTGTGTTGTTTTTATTTTGAAGGACTCTTTTTTAATTTTTAGGAATTTTTAGGAATTTTTTTGTAATTTTTCTTTGGTATTTTTTTAGGACTTGATGAATCACGACGTTGGAGTGCCCCCAACAGGCAAGAATGGGCATCTTAGTGAAGAATGGTCATGATGGATTGACTTAGTGTGAAATATGACAGGATGTGCTAAGACAAAGATTAACTGACAAATTTCAAGCCATGATGGTGATGACCACTGATTTTATTGCAAGGAATACAATAGAATGACATGCGATATTAGGTTGGAGACATGATAGATGGTGGAGCATGATCTCCACACATGGTACTGAATTGCCCAATTTTCACCATGGTACTTGTCTAAGGCACCACCAAAGTGGTTTTCACCATAGTTCAGATTTATCTATCTTGTATTTCTATTTTTGTGTTACCAAAGATGCATGATTGCTAGGTTTTCACTTTGATAAAAATTTTTGTGAATTTGGGACTACTCTGAGAGCTATGTATAGAGCTTGCATAGATGCAATCTATTGATGGATTCTAGTAGATGCTCTGCCTCTGATGTGGACATTTGATATGCTCCAGACCCATATATCATAATGATGATATAGGGACCCAACCAATTTGCTTCAAACTTTCCTAGTTTTTCTCGTTCATCTTGGGTTTTTTATTTTCCATTACAACCAAGTCACCCAATTCAAAATACCATGGTATGATCTTCTTATTGAAACTTATCCTGAGATGGTGCTAAGATCCTTGTAAGTGTGTTATTATACTTTGTATTTTTTCATCTAGCAACTCTAGCTCTTGTAGTTGTGATACTCTGTATTCCTCATCTAAAATGATGTGTTGAAGGGATACTCACAATGAAGGGAGCTCGACCTCTATTGGAAAGATAACTTTGATATCATACACTAGTGAATATGGAGTGGCTCCTGTGGGGGTATGAAAACTTGTGTGGTATGCACATAAGGCAGGGTTGAGTTGAAGGTGTCAATCCTAACCAACATCATTGACCATCTTTTTCAAGATTTTTATGATTGTTTTATTTGTAGCATCAATCTGGCTGTTACCTTGGGGGAAGTAACATGAAGAATAGCTATGATGGATGTGGAATTTGGTACAAATATCTACAATTTGTTTATTCTTAAAGGGGGAAACATGATCGGTGATAATAGTTTGTGAACTCCATATCGGCTTATGATATAATTTAAGAGGAATTTGGAAATTTGTTTGTCGATAGTATAGGTCATTGGGATTGCTTCAACGCACTTCATTAAATATTTAGTGGTTGTTATTATGTACTTACGAGCATTGGAGGATAATGGGTGGATCTTGCCAACGAGGTCAAACCCCCACTGCGAGAAAGGCCACGGTGAAGTAAGTGGTTGCAACTCCTGAGCTGGTGCATAAATGAGGTTCCCATGAATCTGATATTTTTTACATTTTTGAACAAATGAGAAAGCATCTTTTTCCATAGTAGGCCAATAATACCCAATTCTAAGAATTTTCTTTGCTAAGCTCAAGCCACTAGAGTGGGCACCACAAATGCCCTTGTGTACTTCTAATATTACTGGTTGTGATTCTTCTGAATCAAGACATCATAAGAGTGTACCATCTAGAGTTCATTTGTAGAGTGTATTGGAAATAATGGTGTAATGAGAGGCTTACCTTATTAAGGACTTATTTTGGTTACAAGATAGTTCTAGAGGGATATTTTGGCTAGTGAGATAGTCATAAATGTCTTGGTACCAAGGGGAATTAGGACCAACAATTTTGCACACAACCTCATACTTTGGTACCTCGAGTGCAGGGACCATAAGTTGTTCTACCATAAACTCACATTATGTCACCTCAGGCAACATGTCCATCTCAGAGCCTATAGTAGCCATAGCATATGCTGCCCTATTTCTTATCCTATATCCTAAGGATTTGCTTGAATGTTATATGCTCAAAGTATACTTTGAGGTCTTCTGCCATAGCCTTGTACAAAGTCAATTTATCATATTTGGTGTTTTAGCTATCATTGACCTAATTGATGATTATTTGAGAATCCCCATAGACCTGTAGTTGTTGGATATCCCACTAGATAGTTGTTTTTAGTCCAATGAGAAATGCTTCATATTATTCTACATTGTTGGTGCAATCAAACCTTAGCCTGTAAGATCTAGGAATGGAATCTCCTTCAGGAGTTATGAAGACTATGCCAGCTCTTGATCCTTTTTGTGTATGGGAGCAATCAAAATATAAATTTCATTGTTTTATCTCTTCTATAGTAAATATCCCTTCATCAGGGAATTCTATCAACATTGGATGAGTATACGGTAGAGGTGCATTTGCTAGTTGGTTTGAAATTTCTTGGCCTTTGATTTCTTTTCTATCAACACAGTCTATGTTGAACTCACTTATTATCATGACCCATTTAGCAAGGTGCCCTATCAGTGCTGCTTTGTTTAGTAGATATTTTAATGGGTAAATCTTGGCAATAAGGATTATCTTTTAGCTCAACATATAATGTCTAAGTTTTTGTGAGCCAAAAACTAAAGCCAAACATGCTCTTTCAATAGCAGTGTAATTTAGTTCATAGCCACAAGTGTCTAATTAATATAGTATATGGCCCTTTCTTTTCATTTTGATTCATTTTGGGCAAGTAATGCCCCCAGTGAGTGTTTTGTTGTTGATACATACAATAGTAAGGATTGATATGGAATTGGTGCTACTAAGACTGGTGCTAATAGTAGGTAGTTTTTTAGTATTTGGAAGGCCTCTTGACAATTCTTGGTCCATTCAAATTTTATGTCTTTATGCAATAGGTATTGGAATGAGTGGCATTTATCTACCAATTGTGATATAAACCTTCTTACTAATTGTAGCCTTCCCTATAAGCTTCTCAAGTTCTTTAGAGTTGTTGGGAGAGGCATTCTAGTTATAGCTGACCTTTTTAGGGTTGATCTCTATTCCTCTTTGGGAGACAATAAATCCCAACAACTTTATTGATGTGACTCCAAAGGCACATTTCTTTGGGTTTAGCCAGACTTTATTCTCTTCAAGTCTATCATATATTGGGGCTAATATTGATAACTATAAATTTCTCTCTAGGAACTTTGCTAATATGTCATCGACATAATCTTCCATGGTGATGTGCATCATGTCATGAAAGATTGTCATCATTTCCCTCTGATATGTAGCTCCAACATTTTTTAGCCCAAATGGAATGACACACCAACAATAGGTGCCCCAAGCACAAGTGAAATCCATTTTGTGTTAATCCTCAAGTGCAATTTTAATCTCGTTGTATCCAAAGAAATCGTCAATTAGTGATAGCATCTTATATCCAAAAGTGAGATCTACTATCATGTCAATATTTGGTAAGGGAAAGTCATCCTTTGGACATGCCAAATTCAAGTCTCAGAAGTCGGTGCAAATTCTTATGCCGCCACTTTCTTTTTCTACTAGTACTAGATTTGAGATCTAATCAGCATAGTCTATAGGTTTGATGAAACCTGCATCCAATAATTTCTTTAGTTCTACTTTGACTAATAATGTAATATTGGGATTCATCTTGTGGAGTTTCTATTTGTATGGTTTTTCCCCTGGCTTTAGTGGCAAATGATGGAATACTAACTCAGGATCTAATCCAAGCGTCTAAGTATGACCAGGAAAATTTAATTTTTTGGTCTTTGAAGAAATAGATGAATTGTTTTTTTTTTTTCCATTTGTTAATGACTCCACCAAGTGTATCAATCTTTGTGTTTCCATAGTGCCAATATTTATTTTCTGAGTTTTCTCCACTACAAGAGGTGACCGCTCTTTAGTAATAGGAAGTATATCAATATCTCCATTCTTGGGCACCTCAAAGAGGTTTTCACCCTCGGATACATATTTTTTATTTATTTTTTTATGACAAGTGGGTTCCTTTCAGTTTTCACCCAAGAGCCTTATGTTCTCTTTTTCACTTTTTTGACTAGAGGATTGATATAACTCCCCAAAGTATGTTTTTCTATCTAGTTTGATTATGAAACCTTCCTTATGGTTCCCCATAGGTATGCCTTGTCTTAGCCCAAAGAATTCAGCAATAGCTTCATCATTCTCAAAGACATCTATGGTTGGTGGATTTTACTATTCCCAATCTATAAGGTTAAGGTAAACCAAGGCTATTCTATCCTTGGTTAGGAAGGAAGAGATGGGAAGTTCTATTATGGTATTGATATATGAATCATTTACTGATTCATGGGTTTTAGATGAGGATGAGGAAGAAGGCTCAGATCTATTCAAGAATTGTGAAATCCATTCTTTGTGATCTATAGATTTATCGTGTAAGGATAGTCATGCGATGGCTTTGTCAAGATGAAGGGTATCTATGGTACATGGGGAATCCCACTCATAATCATTAGATTATATGACTGAATGAGACTCCTCAAATGTCTCAACTTCATTGTAAACACAAGCATTAATATCACTGGGTAATGAGATATTTGAGATGCCCCCAATAGGTGGTCTATAACCTAAACCTTGATGCCTTGTGTTTTGAGTAGGAGCTATTGGCTCCATTATTCCTTGCTCTTTATTTCCTAGGCTTGAATGTGTATTGTACCCTTGCTTTTGGACTATAGTATATCCCCTTCCATATTCATGTACAAGGATTATGTGCTCTAGAGGTTCTTCATCTGTATATAACCAAGAGGATAGATTGTCTTTAATGATCTCTTCATGTATATCTCCCCATCTTACAAAAATCATGGGTGGATAGACAATCATTAGTTTTGGCTTCCTCTCTAGAGGTTTCCTTGGTTTTCCATATGACCTGGGCAAGATAGGTAACTTTCCTACACATAAGAAGCCTGCATAGGTGTATTCTCCACATTAATTTTCTTGTAATTGGATTTTTAGTTCTGATAAGGGTTCTTCTATTAATTGTTCCAGACTTGTGGAGTCTATTCTCTGAGAAGAAGAGATAGTTGATGCCCCTTGATTATTGGGTACCTAATTTGAAATAGTTCCTCTAAGATTGGTACAATATAGAAAAGGGTCTATGTCACCAGGTATGGTGATTTCAATTAAATTATGAGGGAATTTCAAACACTGATGATATCTAGATGGTACTACCTTCATGGAATGGATTCATGGTCTCCCTAGGAGCATGTTATAACCTAGCTCTAGATCTAGCACTTGCAATATAGCATCTTGCATTATTGGCCCCAATCTAATTGGGAGACTTATGATGCCCTTGGAAGGATGTTCTTCATCATCATTTGCTCTTATTATGATCTTCTTGGTGATATCTACACAACTCTCAAAATATTCCAATGTTTGTATCAATTTTAGGGTACACATATTCAGACCTGCTCCTCCATCTATCAAGACTTGTCTGATTTTGTGAACGTGGATGAAAACTTCTAGGTATAAAGGATCATTGTGAGATAGTTTGTGTGCTAGAAGATCTTCTTCAGTGAAGACCACATGACATGGAGTGGATAGATACCCTACCATAGCCTGAAACTAATCAAATTCTAGATCTTTTGGGATGTTTGACTATTGTAGTGTTGTGTCTAAGACTTCTTTATGGTCAGGCCAGATATGGATCAATTCATAGATAGAGATTTGTGCTAGACTTTGTTATGCCCTACATACCTATCCCTACATTTTGTTTGGAAAATGTTGGGTCCCCCCTTATTTTTCTTTCTTTCTCTTTTCTTTCCTTTGTGATTTTTCAGTGTCCTTCCCCTTTTGTTTCTCTGGGACCCTTCTCCTAGAGTTTTGTTTGTTAGTCATGTCAAGTTCCAAACTTTGAACTCCACTGATGTCATTTCTTTCTTCATTGAAGGAGTGAACGCTGGGTGTTCTCGGGCCCAAAATTTAGGGCTTTTCTTACCTTGAGATTCTAATCAGTAATTAATGCACTCACTTAGGAATTATAAAAGACTTTTACCCATCATTTTTACAATTACCCAAAGCATAATTACCTTCAGAGCTACAAAACTTCTAAGTGTGAATCCTCTCCAAGTTGAGTTCCATGTGTTAGTATCTTGAGTGTTGAGGTTAATGCCCCTACGTTTTGGGAAATGGTTTGGTTCTTTGAAAGGTGAGTGGGTAAACATCTATGTCATCTTTCAGCATTCCCTCATTCCAAGTAAGCCCATTCTAACCTTGTTTCACTTTTTTTTTTCCTCTTTTTTCTTCTTTTGTCATTTTTTATTTTTTCTATTTCTTTGTGTTGAACCAGCGACTTCACCCTGTAAATAGGGTTGGTGAGAAGCCCTGGTGAGTTGGGTCATTGTCTTTCCACCTGATCCATCTGACTTTTGTACATTCCTATAAATTTGTATATTTTCTTGTAATTTATGTGTTTTCTTCTATAGACTTATGTAAATACATTTATATGCCTATAAATATGTGTGTTTTTTTATAGATTTTCATACATTTTTGTATAGGCATTTGTTTGCATGTAATTTCATGTTAAAACTATGATTTCATGTAAATTGTAGTGTAGAATAGTGTTAGCAGTCATTGTCAGCAAATGTAAATTTTTTTTATAATATTTGGTCTGCATCTTGTACATTCCTAGTTGTGTAAATAAGTCTTTGGAGTCTTGTATAGTCCCTCTGGTGCATAGTGTTGAGTGTTGACTCAGCTCTCACACCCACATGATATCATTCGATTCATTTTGGAGTCCCCTTCGCAAGGACTGGGGTGGTTTTCTCCCCCTGACTAGTTAAAGAATGTCGAATGGTGTCGAGTAGGGAGTTGCAAGTCTCTATGACAAGTGTCTATTAAGAGGTCTAGTTTCATTTTTTTTTAAATTATTTGTGAGGCTAGCTAGGCCACGTCCAAGCAATAAACCAATTTTGGTCTCATGACCAATCTCTATAAGTATGGCATGTCACTATTAGGGTGAGAAATGTTGAGTCATGCAAAATCATCAGTCACCAATTTGAGTCCTATTATTCTAGTGACTAGCTCGTCACAAGGGTCACTTCATTTCCTACCATTTGCACCTTAGTAGTCATACAGATTTATCATGAGCTTGCATTTAGGTTCAGCCTAGTTGGCTAACTAATGTCACTATTATCATGCCAGTTATTAATTGAAACATCATAAATCTGCACACGTAAGCATACACACACACACATAACTTTGAAATTACATGCCACTATAGAAAAAGGTCACATCAATTAGCCATTATACTTCCCACCATTTAAAATATGGATATTCAGACTTCTGGAATCCAAAGTTTTGATAATAATTTGATGTTATTATTGACAATCATCTGGTCTTGCCAGAAATAGGTTGAAAAGATGGCAATAGCAAGATCTCCTCCCAAAACTACAAAGCTTCCAAGAACATTTGTCGGCCTAGCCAAGAATTCCAAGGTAGAGAGGGCCTTGGAAAAAATTCCCTTGGTGATGAAATACCTTAAGGAGGGGGTAGTTCATAGGTCTTGGATAGAAACTTCACTTTGAGAGGTATCAGATATAGATTTCTTCACCTGGGACAAATTGAAGAGCCTTCAACAAATATTGTATCAACTAAAAAGAACCAATGACCCTTTGTTAGTTAATCTATTCACCTCCGGGATTGTGCAATGTGCATGTTTCCCACCATCTGTGCAGGCTCCAGAATTAATATTTCTCATGGCCAATAGTTACAATACGACCATTCAAGATTCTATGTTATCCAATGGGATTCCCATTTCCTCCTTGGATCACGATACTATGGCCACAGTCTAGAGGATCCCTCACTTAAGTGACATTTTCATCATGACTAGGGTTTCTTCTCTACAACAATTCATTGATGCACAGGAGGTGACCTATCGTAATTTGAATACAACATGGTTGTAGAAACCCCACTGAGATTATAGGAAAATGAGGATGGATATTCCCCGCACATATTTAAAAGAGTCAATCCACGCTGACATCATCTATTTATGCAAGATTTTTAAGAAGCCTCACACCCAAGAGTTCTATCTGTGGATGTATTACTTCCTATGTGCAATGACTAGCAAGAATCTATGCTACTGGATAGCCATCATCTATAACTACCTAGATGCACAAATGAGGAAGTTGGAACAAGAAAATAAATTTTACATGACTTCTTCTGTCTTATGGACATTAGCCTGGTAATTGGGAGGAGTTTGGGGTTTGAGTAGAGTTGGTAGCCTCAGAACACATGCATGACAGTCCCCCCCATGGGATCATTTTCCTTAGATCCTATGAGATGACTATTTCCAACAATTTTGTAGAGTTAACGATGTCTTTTTATAGAATGGGATCAAGATGCTCACCGGTGATATATGTTTTAGATTGTCCCAAGATAAAATGGCCATAATTGCCCCTTGGGGGTGTTATTTCATTCAATTTTATCAATTCACCTACATCCAAGTCACCCAGCTCTCTAGAGAACCATTTTTGTTACCAAATCATTATGGAGATAAGATTTCTTTGCTTGAATTTTGTCGATAGGTCTTACAGGTGCATGACCTATTGGCAACTAAAAAGATTGCTTCCATCTCATTCTATGTCACCTATAAAAGATGTACTTCCCTTCCCGCTGTTGCCAAAGAGGTGAAGAATGAGATGAGAAACCTAAATTTAGGCAAATTTTCACTTAGGCATTAGAATTATGATCCACATGGCTGCCTCCAGAAAGTAATTCCCTAGGGAGCCCAACCCCATGAGACACATATAGAAGATTTTTGGGAAGACTGTCAAGGTTTTTTTGAGTTTTGGAACATGAAATATGTAAGGATGTCAATGGGAATGATGGACCACCTTGGTCTCAGGATATTCCCTCTTAAAAATTTAAATTTGGGTTCGTTGGATGACCCTGAGTTTAAAGAAGCAGGAATTGATAAGTCGGGCCTTCCTCTAGTAGATTGGGATACCCCAGAGATTTTCAGAATCAAGGTTGTGACCAAAATAATAATTTATTGAAGCCACGCTCATTTTGAAAAATTATGCCCAAGAAGTGTCTTCTTTGACATGCAATCTAGAATAATTGGTGTCTCTGGACCCCAAACAAGAGGACAGTCCCTTGGACATGGGAAGCAGAAAATTGGCAAATCATGTCAGCCATCCGGTCTAGTATCTAAATTTTTGTTGAAGAAATTAGATGAATAGGTGGAGAAGTCCCAGAAACTTTAGGAGGCTAGTCTTGGGCTATTCCTCTAGGTTCCCAAATTTTGAGAGTTCCCATAGTATCAATGGATGCCCCATTCGGCATGCCACTTATGGAAGAGGAAGCAATAGAAATAGATGTTGTCGGGCCACCCCTCCAAAGGAGAAAGAAATAGAAATATAGTAAGCCTTCCCTAGATCCAGGCCAAGAACTAATAAAAGAGGTTGAGATCCATGAAATCCCTTCTTCCCCTGAAATTGACAACACTCCAGAGGATCCACCAGAGATTTCTCAAATAAATGTCTATGATTTCTTTCATATCGACAATCAGGGAAGTCTACACCATGATAGAAAGAAGAAGAAGATAAAATTGTAGAGGATGTTTGTCTCTGGGCTGAAGAAGCCACCAAAGAATGAAGATAGGAGGAAACTACGAAGATGGCAGAAGAAGAAAGAAGAAAAATAGAAAAGGAGAAAGGAAACTCCAAGATTGGTGGGCAATCTTTGGCCTATGAGGAAACCAAACCTACGAGAATAATCATACCCTCAGAAGCTACCCCTCCATCTCAAGAAGACTCTCATCAAATAGGTGAAGTTGAGGTCCCCTTGGAATTCCAAGGTGAGGAAGTTCCCATTGAACAAGATCCTCTAATTACTCCACCCTAGGAAGAAGTCCCTAAAGGTGATATCGGGGCAAACAAAGATACAAAAAATAATCTTGATGGTAATGCCAAAGAAGTACCTATGGAAGAGCCCAATCAGGTACTTATCGAGGATCTTATTCATCTTGAAATCACACTGGCTGTCAAGCAAGGTCTATCTCAATGGTTAGTCAAATCATGTAGAAGAAAGAGGACTGTAGAGGTGCCTGCTCCCCTCTCATTATCATACATGTTGGTAGACCAATATGTTCCCAAAATATTGAAAAGGGCTCACACCATGTATACTATCTAGAGGGGTCCAGATGGAAATGTGGTCGCATCAATTGTTGCCCTTTTGCCAGATAGGGAAGAATCAAAAGTTTTAATAGGTGATTATATAGTAATAGAGATTCCCTTGGGCTAGCGAGACCAAAAAGGGGAGTTGGATCTCATCAATTATGCAAGCTAGGTAAGCCATGAAAGGTACAAAAAGGAGTAACAAAAGAAGAAAGAGCTTCAAGCTTTAGAGTCAAATCACTAGAGGCTCTTAATGGAATTATCATCCCTACTCTCTTCTACAGTGCTAGCGGCCTCCACCTATAGAATTCCACTTCCACAAGGCAACGTACAAGTGCTTTGGGTTATGAAGAAGAAAGTGTTAGCGGTGGATGAATGGATGGAAGAACAACTAGGGTCAGTCATGATATTTTATATTGAGTCCCTACCTGAGTTGTATGAGGTGTGTCTTATCAAGAACAAGATTTACAACATCGTCTCAACATGTAAATCCTGAGAAGATAAATATAAAGAATGGACAGAATGCATCAGGGAAATTTTGAATTTGGGAGAAGATAGGATGATCACAATAGATATCTTGGCCAACCAGTCATGTCAGTACTTGAAGACCCAGTACTCCAGACTTGCATTCTAATTCAAGACAAGCAAGCAACTAGTTAGGGTTTTATAAGATCTCAAAGCCACAATCCAGGACCCGTTGGATCATTTCCTCACATTCATTTTGTAGGTGGTCGAGATTAATCCAATCCACCTAGGTATTGACACCCCTATAGAAGAAGTTTTAAATAATTTTGATGAGAATATCGGTATACAATTTTGGACCTTCAGAGATTTTGATGGTTCATTTTTAGGAGAACTCTCTCGATTGGTGCTTGAAGCCCACGGTGCTTCCATGGTCACCTTCAAGTTGAAGAGTAAGGTTGAGGATGCCAAAGACCACCTCAAGGATGCCATAAGTCGAATGGATTGCTTGAAGGAGGTAGACGAAGGAGGCGTGATGGAAGTGTTGGAGGCCCTCCAAAAATTCAAGGAATCATAAGTTTTTCAAGTTTTGGTATTTTCTTCTTCCTTGAACTCATTTTTATTTTTTAGCTATTCTATGAGCATAAGCTACCTTAGTCCGAAGTTCCAGACTTCCTAGTTTTGTATTATTTATGATGGTTTGGGTTCATGATTTCTCCAGAGTTGACCAATTGTCGTCAAACATTCTTTGTCAGAGATGTTTTCAGATGTCAGTGGGGTACATTATGGTTAATGGTGACATGTATATTATAAAGAATCATATGCATCATCTCAGTTCCCAAGGTGTCACTCCTACATTTATGGTTGAGTGGAAAGAGGGAGGACGTGGAGCCATTACTACATTTATGGAGTGCACTATTCAAGGTACCTAGATAACGTAGATTGCCTTCACATGTTTGATAGCATCATCGAAGGGATATCTCCAATTTTATTTAGAGGAGCCTGATAGAGGATTTGAATGCATTCAGCATTGAAGTAATCCCCTAGAAAAGAAACTACATTTCAAACATTCTTGTCGTGTCAGCCAGTACTCTTAAGCCTATGGCAAGTTCCTGACTCTAGAGATTTTTTGTAGAAATGGTACCTACCCCTATGTCCTGAATAATATGACACACCTTCAAGTCTTTGAGGATGACTAACACATCCTCATCTTCTTGGAAAATACTAAAGTCTTTGAAGACCAAATCTTAGACAAAGAACATGATGATACAAGACAAATAGAAAGAGAGGATGGTATGCTCGATCGACCCACTAACACCATTCCAAAGGGAATGGTGGCATTGGAATGTATCTTTGATTCAGATCCCTGAGCTAATTGTAAGATTCCCAAATCCTCAAAAGGGAGAAAATATGAGAAATTCAACATAGGGACAGAAAATGATGAAAAATATGTGTACATAAGTACCTCATGCTCCCCAAAAGAAAAGGAAATGATTATCTTGGTTCTTTAGGAGTATATCAATGTAATTGCATGGGGGTATGAGGACCTCAAAACCTATGACACATTCATCATGACACATACTATTCCCCTAAAGCCTGACACTAAACCTTTTTGATAGATTAACCCCCTCATTGAACCCTTGATATACCAAGCAGTGCAAAAGTTGTTATCCACATGCATAATCTTCCTGATCCAGCACACTACATGGGTAGCAAATCTAGTCCCAGTCCGAAAGAAAAATGGGGAAATTAGGCTTTGTGTCAACTTTCAAAATCTGAATAAAGTCTCTAAGAAAGAAGATAATCACCCTTTTCCCTCAGAGAAGGTGCTTCAAATATTAAATGGCTCACAAATGATGTCCTTCTTGGACGTGTATTTGGGTTATAACCAGGACATGGTGAAATTTGAGGACCAAATCAAGATTGTGTTCACCACAAAATGGGGAACATTCGCATACAAAAGAATGACTTTCATCTTGATGATTATGAGGGTCACATTTCAAAAGGCAACAAACATCATCTTGGAGGGGTTGGTTAACAAGTGCATAATCATCTACATGGATGATTTAACAATTTTCTCCTAGGACATGCGTGATCATCCCACCCACCTCGCCAAGATTTAAAAGAGATGTTGTCGGTTTGGTATTTCCCTTAACCCTAAGAAGTGCATATTTGGGGTCACAAAAGGGAAATTTCTTGGACATATCATCTCTAAGAAGGGTATCACCATCAACCCCAAGAGATTAGAGGCATTGTTGCAATTATAGATGCCCGATAGTAATAAAGAATATTAATTTTTTCTGACGATTCATCACATGATTCGTCAAGGTATTTAAGCCTCTAAATGATATGATGAAGAAGGACATGAAAATAGAGTGGAGTCAAGAAGAAAAAGAGGTGTTCTCTCAAACTAAACAAGCTATCACAGAGGCCCTGATCTTGGCTAGCCCAGATTATACCCTCTCATTTTATATCTATTCTTTTACTTCCACCCATGTTGTTGCTATAGTATTAACCCAAAAGGTTGGAAGGGAAGAATGACCTATCAATTTCATGAGCTCCCCCCTCAAGAATGTTGAGGTATGGTATTCACCCCTTGAAAAATAGGCTCCACCCTTATTTGAGCAGTAAAGAAATTCTAGCACTACATTATCCAAATTAAAGTACATGCCATCGTGCCAAATCATACTCTCAAATCCCTACTGATGCATAGTAGGCTCAGAGAATGCCAGAGGAAATGGATGGCTATCTTCCAAGAATTTGATTTAGAAATGCAACCTATGAGGTTAGTCTATAGACAAGGATTATGCCAGGCCATGGAAGAGACAGGTCTACAGATCAATTATCAGACCTACACTTTGGAGTCCCTTACTCAACACCCATGGTATGCTGATCTAGTATACCTCTTACTGAACAATCGATGCCCTAAGGGAATTCCTTCTAGAAAATGTTGAGCGCTCTAATTAAAGAGTGTACACTTCATGATTAAGAATGGAACCTTATTTCATACAAATTACGAGGTTATTTACCTTCACTTTCTTGACTGTGCACAAGTTGTAAGAATGATTGACAAGTTCCACAGATAGTTTAAAATTGGGCATGGCTCAACTGATGCCATGAACTATCAAATCCTTCAGACCAATTATTACTGGCCTCATATTTTCAAGGACATTTATGCACACATAAGAAAGTGTCACACTTGTCATGTCGCTGCTTCTAGAGAGCGGAACTTGACAATGCCTCTCTAACCTATTTTTGTGGTTAGGCCCTTCACGAAATGGGCATTTGATTTTATCAGGTAAATTAACCCCAACTCATCCATCAAACACCAATACATTTTGATTTCTACTGATTATTGCACCCAGTGGCCCGAAGCCATATCTTGTAAAAGCAACACAGCAGACGTAGTCATCAACTTCATTAAGGAAAACATCACCACAAGATTTTAGATGTCATTCACCCTTATGTGTGATAAAGGTCCAACATTTTCCTCCGCCCAGTTACTAGAATGGGCTTATGGTCAAAATATTACCCTCAAGCTCTCAAGCAATTACTACCCATAGGGTAATGATGTAGTAGAATCTACTAACAAGAACCTCTTGGAGGTTATCAAACATCTTGAAAATCATCCCTAAGACTAGCACCAAAAGCTAAAGTTCACCCTTTAGGTGAATTGTATCTACATCAAGGCTTCTCTAGGGACTTCTCCCTTTTATCTGGTCTATGGCCAAAATTTAATATTTCTAGTCAACCTACAAATTTTAGTCCTGTAATTCATGTAGGAGTTTGATACAAGGGATAACATTATGGAGGTTTGCCTCCTTAAGTTGGTTTATTTGGATTAACAAAGAGACAATGCCCTCAAACATTTTGTGAAACATCAAGTAGTAGTCAAGCGTTGGTTCGACAAGACAGCTCAATATAAGGCTTTTTGGATCTCAAAATTAGTCCTCCTTTGCGATAAGGACCAGGAAAATAAAGGTAAACACACCAAATTCTAGAGCCTTTGGCTTGGGCCATATCAAATATCAAAAATCTATGGGGCCAACACTTACTGCCTTAGTTCCTTGATCATAGAAGTTGTTCCATTACCCGTCAATGGGCAATTTCTCAAACATTACTTCGAATGAGGTAAGGGGTTTTCTTTGAGAACCCTCTTTGTTGTATCATATGTATAAAGTCTATAAATATGTCCCTCTTGTATATTCTATTCTTGGTCAGTTTTTCTTTATTTTTGTTGTCTTTTGTATCTTTTACTTTTGCCTACCTTGGTTGTTTTTATTCCCAGTGTTTTTGCCTTTCAATTTCGTAGTTGGGAGTGTTTTGCATAACATATTGTGATGTAGTAGGAGATTCATCTCATGCATTTTATTGGTCCCAAATCCTCCTTGCAGACAACATTGGATCCCATCCCTATTCAAAGGTTTTGCTGGAAGCGCAATACAAGTAATGGTGAATCTTCATTTTTTCTTGGTACCTTCATAATTGTAGCAAGTTAAAACAAAAAGGAAGCTAACCAAGTTGGCCTTAATGGTAAGGGAGAAAGACCATAAAAGTGACCTAAGAATAGATTAGTCATACTCTTGGAAGATTGTGCATGAAGCTAAAAACATTATTTTAGGTTGTGGATCCCCCTTTCTCTAAAAAATAAATCATTGACAAGGTGAAAGAAGTATCATCATAGTAACAAGTTAAACTTGAAGACTCCGGTGAAAGGAGTTTCACCTTCATCATCATATATATAAAAAAGAAAGAGAAAGGGAGGAGTTAAACCTGAATGAAATTCAAATCCTGGAACCCAAATTGTACAATAACTGATAAAAATCATTTGGATCTATCTACTTGGAGTGCAATTTCTCTCTTTACTTTGGGAAATGTAAGGTGCATCTCCTTCAAAGCACACACTTCATAGCTTGGAAAGAATGAAATTCCCAGAACAAGGTGAGTTAGATTTTCCTAGAGATCGAAATTGCACCCAAAATAATATTTCAATAAGGATAAGATCTTGGTCTCCCCCCCAAAGAGTTTGGGAGTTCTCAAATGTACAAGGCATTTGTCCCATCGAGTTGCCATTTGTTATGCCCTGCATACCCATCCCTACATTTTGTTTGGAAAAATTTCAAGTCCCCCTTTTTTCTTCTTTCTTTTGCTTTTCTTTCCTTTGTGGTTTTCAGTGTCCTTCCCCTTTTGTTTCTCTGGGATCCTTTTCCCAGAGTTTTGTTTGACGGTCGTGTTGAGTTCTAGACTCCAGACTTCGGTGGTGTCATTTCTATCTTCATTGAAGGAGTGAATGTCGGGCATTCTTGGGCCCAAAATTTAGGGTTTTCCTGATGCAAGGTTCTAATCAACAATTAATGCACTCACTTAGGCATTGTACAAGGATTTTACCCATTATTTTTATAATTACCCAAAGCATAATTACCTTCAGAGCTACAAAACTTCTAAGTTTGAATCCTCTCCAAGTTGAGTTCCTTGTGTTATTTTCCTAAGTTTTGAGGTTCATGCTTCTGCATTTTGGGAAGTGGTCTAGCTCTTTGAAAGGTGAGTGGATGAACGTCTTTGTCATCTTTCAGCATTCCCTCATCTAGGTAAGCACGTTTTGGCCTTTGTTTCACTTTTTGTTTTTTCCTATTTTCACTTCTTTTGTCCTTTTTCTTTTTTGTTTCTTCGTGTTGAACCAATGGCTTCACCCTATAAATAGAGTTGGTGTGAATCCCTAGGGATTTGGGTCATTGTCGGTCCACCTGGTTCATCTGGATTTTGTACATTCCTATAAATTTGTATATTTTCTTGTAATTTATGTGTTTTCCTTTGTAGATTTATTTAAATACATGTATATGCATGTAAATATGTGTTTTTTGTATATTTTTGTACATTTATGTATAGGCATTTTCTTGCGTGTAAGTTCAAGTTCATACTGTGATTTCATGTAAATTATAGTGTAGAATAATGTTATTAGTCATTGTCAGCCAATGTAAATTTTGTTTAAAATGTTTGGCTTGCATCCTATGCATGCCTAGTTGTGTAAATAAGTCTTTGGAGTCATGCATAGCCCCTCTAGTGCATAGTGTCAAGTGTTGGCTTGAGCCTCACACCCGCATGATATCATTCGAGTCATTTTGGAGTCCCCTTCGTAGGTGTTGAGTGGTTTTCTCCACCTGAATGGTTTAAGAATGTCGAATGGTGTCACTTAGGGAGTTATTGTCTCTATGGAAAGTGTTTGTTAAGAGGTCTAGTTTCATTCATTTTGAAATTCTTTGCGAGGCTAGCTAGGCCATGTCTAAGCAATAAACCAATTTTAGTCTCATGACCAATCGTTGTATGGCATGTCACCATTAGGGCGAGCCACATCGAGTCGTGCAAAATTGTCAGTCACCAATTTGAGTCCTAGTAGTGTAGTGACTGACTCATCACAAGGATAACTTCATTTCCTATCATTTGCACCTTGGTGGTCATACAGATTTCTCACGAGTCTGCATTTACATTCAGTCTAATTGGCTAATTAATACCACTGTTATCATGCCATTTGTTAATTAAAATGTCATAACTCTTCATGTGTAGGTGTACACACACAACTTGGAAATACAAAAAAACATGACATCAATTAGCCATTCTACTTCCCACCATTTAAAATATGGATATCTAGACTTCTAGAATCTAGAGTTTTGATAATAATTTGATATTATTACTGATGGTCATCGGGTCTTGTAGGAAATAGGTTAAAAAGATGGCAGTAGTAGGATCTCCTCCCAGAAGCCTAGAGCTTCCAAGCACATTTTTCAGCCCAACCAGGAAGTCCACGGCAGAGAGGGCCTTGGAATTACTCCCCCTGGTGATGAAATTCCTTGAGGGGGTAGTTCACGGGTCTTGGGTAGAAACTTCACTTCGAGAGGTGTCATATACAAATTTTAGCACCTGGGTCAAATTGAAGAGCCTTCATCAAATTGTGTATCAGCTAAAAAGAACCAATGACCCTTTGTCAGTTAATCTATCTATCTCCATGATCATGCAAGTTGCATGTTTTCCGCCATCTATGCAGGCTCCAGAATTAATATTTCTCATGGCCAAGAGCTACAATTTGACCATTCAAGCTTCTATGTTATCTAATGGGGTTTAGATTACCTCCTTGGATTGTGATACTATGGCTACAATATGAAGGATCCCTCACTTTAGTGATATTGTCGACATGAGTAGGGATTCTTCTCTTCAACAGTTCACTAGTGCACAGGAGGTGGCTTGTCATCATTTAAATATAGCATGGTTGTAGACACCCCATCGAGATTACAAGAAAATGAAGATGGATATTCCCCACATAGATTTCAAAGACCTGATCCAGGCTGGCATCATCTATTTATGCAAGATTTTAGAGGAGCCTCACACCTGAGAGTTATCTACATGGATGTATTACTTCTTATGCAGCATGACCACCAATAAGTTGTGCTTCGACTAGACATCCATCATCTCCAACCACCTAGATGCACAAATGAGGAGGGTGGAAGGAGAAAATAAATTTACATGAATTCCTTCATCCTATGGACATTGGCTTGAAAATTGGGAGGAGTATGGGGTTTGAGTAGAGTTGGTACCCTCTAAACATAGGTGGAATAGTCTCCCCATGGGATCATTTTCCTTAGATCTGGTGGGATGACTATTTCTAGAATTTTTTCACAGTTAACAATGTATTTGTATATAATGGGATCAAGGTGCTCACTGGTGATGTAGGTTTCAGATTGTCCCAAGAGAAAATGGCCATGATTTCCCCTTGGGAGTATTATTTCATTTAATTTTCCCAATTCACCTACATCTAGGTCACCAGGTTCTCTGGAGAACCATTTTTGTTACTAAATCATTTAAGAGATAAGATTACTTTGCTTAAATTTTGTCAGCGGGTCTTACAAGTGCACGCCCTATTGGCGACTATAAAGATTGCTTCCATCTCATTCCCTGTCACCTGTGGAAGATATACTTGCTCCCTTGTTGTTGCCAAAGAGGCAAAGAATGAGCTAAGCATTATAAATTTAGGCAAATTTTCACTTAGATACCAGAATTATGATCCATGTGGCCACCTCAAGAAAGCAATACTTCAGGGAGCCTAACCCCATGAGCCACATATAGACCATTTTTGGGAAGACTGTCATGATGATTTTGAGGTCTAGAATAGGAAATGTGTAAGGATGTCAATGGGAATGATGAACTACCTAGGTCTCCATACATTCCCTCTTAAATATTCAGATATGGGTCCACTGGAGGATCCTAAGTTTAAAGAAGTAGGAATTGATAAGTCAATCCCTCCTCTAGTAGTACCCCAAATATTTTAAGCATCAATGTTCTGACCAAAACAATAATTGAGTGAATTCATGCTCAATTTAAAAAAGTATGCCCCGAAAGTATCCACCTAGTTGTGCAATCCAGAATAATTGGTATCTCTGGACCCAGGACAAGAGGATAGTCCCTTGGCCAAGGGAAGCAGAAAATTGGTGAATCCTCTCAGCCATCCAACTTGGTACCTAAATTTTTGTTGAAGAAATTGGATGAACAAGTGGAGAAGTCCTAGAAACTTCAGGAGGTAGCAAATTCTAGTGTGACCTTTGGTCTTAGGGCTATTCCTCTAGGTTCCCAAATTCTGGGAGTTTCCACCACATCAATGGTTGCCCCATTCCACATGCCACTTATGGAAGAGGAAGCAATAGAAATAGTTGTTTTTGGGCCACCCCTCTAAAGGAGAAATAAATAGAAAGTTAGTAAGCCTTCCCTAGATCTAGGCTAGGAACCAATAGAAGAGTCTAAGATACATAAAATCCCTTCTTCCTCTGAAACCGACAAGGTTCTAGAGGATCTTCCAGAGATTTCTTAAACAAATGTCAATGATTTCTTCCACATTGATGAACAAATAAGTTTGCACCATATTGCAGAATAGGAAGAAGTGGTTGAGGAAGCCCCAAAACCACACAGATATCCTCTGGGAGGCCGAAGAAATAGAAGAGGCATGTAGGACCACTCATGAAGAGGAAGAAGAGGAAGAAGAGGAGGAAGATGAAGAAGAGGAAGAGGAAGAAGAAGAAGAGGAAGAAGAGGAAGAAGAGGAAGAGGAGGAAGAAGAAGGAGAAGAGGAAGAAGAGGAAGAAGAAGAAGATACAAAAAAAAATTGATGGTGATGCCGAAGAAGAAGTACCTATGGAAGAGTCAGATCAGGTACTTATTAGAAATCCTATTCATCCCGGAATCACACCAACTGTCAACCAAGGTCTGCCTCAATGGTTATTCAAATAAAGAAGAAGAAATAAGACTGTAGAGGTACCTTCTCCCCTCTCATTAGCACACATGTTGGAAGACCAACATGTGCCCTAAAGGCCGAAAAGGGCTCACACCTTGTATACTACCCAAAGGGGTCTGGATGGAAATGTGGTCACATTAGTTGTTGCCCCACCATAAGATAGGGACAAATTAGAGGTTTTAGTAGGTGGTTATACAGTAACAAAGATTCCCCTAGATCTGCAAGACCGAAAAGGGGAGTTGGATCTCCTCGATGATGCAAGTTAGGTAATCCATAAAAGGTAAAAAAAGGAGTACCAAAAGAAGAAAGAGATTCAAGATTCAAAGTCAAATCTTTGGAGGCTCTTAATGGAATTGTCATCCTCACTCTCTTCTGTAGCGCAGGAGGCCTCCACCTCTAGAATTTTTCTCTCACATTGCAACGTAGAAGCGCTTCAGGTTATGAAGAAGAAAGCATTGGTGGTGGATGAATGGATGGAAGAGAAACTAGGGGCAATCAACATATTTCTTGTTAGAATAATTGAGAGGGGGGTGAATTAGTTATCCACAGTCCCAAATCAAAATTTATAATCCAAAACAATTTTACTTAAACTTTTGCAACTCGGTAACAAAAGATACCTTACTGTTTGTGCTTTTACCGATTACCAGTAAATTAACAACTAATGATTATCGACAAAATCTAACATGTAATATGTAAAGTATGATAACAAACAATCACCACAATGAGCACATAACACAAAAGATTTAACGTGGAAACCTTGTGAAGGGAAAAACCACCTGCGATTGACAACCCAAAAATGTTCACTCTTCTGAAGTGAGGTCGGTGAAGACCCAACCCTGTTAAAGGTTACAAACAAACTATTAGGTGTGACCTTGTTAGAGGATTTTAGACCAAACGTTATTGTCCAACCAACATTCACTATGGGGTTGATAGGATAACACTGCTCATTCTATGAATGACACATATAAGACTTTCAAGTCCACTCTGTTAAGAGATTTCTCTATTTACAATGGTTAAAATGTAACAGCAGTTGATCTGATTACAATACAACTTCAATTGAAGATATTCAGATCTATATTTTGCTCATTCAAATTCTCTGATCAATATTACAATTCTATATCAACAATAATCAATGACTTACTGTCGCTCGGTAATAGCTTTTCGATGCTTGGTAGACTTTGTAGTTCGGTTCTCCTTAACCAGTTTGATCAGGCATACATGAAGCTTGTTCATGCGATAATTTTGCAATCCTTCTTCCAGAATTGGTTTCATAACAAAACTCTAGTCTCTTAAATAGACAAGTAAACCATTTTCTTCTCCTCCATTAGATTTTTCTACTTATTCTCCTTCATCCATTTTGTCACTTAAACCTTCCTTGGCATTTGTGCCAGTAACACATTTTCATTTCATCCTTTAGATCTTCCTTGAATTATGCTAGTCATTGATCTTCGTAACAAACATTATCTCCATCATTGATTTCGATGTACTTTCCAGCTCATCAATCCTTATCGGCTAAACTAATCATTTAGTTCTTTTCTCTTGCTCAGTTAACAAAGAAATGTGTTGGTGAACACAAGCTCAGTTTATACTATGCTTAGTATACAGTATGTTGCTCAGTGTATACAGTGATGCTTCATCAACTGACCACACTGCCTTGTGTCTTTCAACTCTTTTCCTCATCATAGATGAATGAAACATAATCAAGTCAATAACATAAGGTCATAGACTCATTAGCAAGTTGCTCAATGTATTCCTTATCCTCATCTATCATATACATCTTCCTCATGTAGATATTTATGGTCTTCATCTCTTTTACTCCTTTTCTACAGATGTTTTGTTATAGTAACTTACAAAATAAGTGTTGTCAAACTAGTTGACATCAATGACAACATATTACTGATTTAATCATATTACATATTTGAATAGGGGTAAAATGGACTCACCTCTATTCAGACATAAAGGGGGGAAATATGAGATCTATTCTCAAACCCAAATTCCCAAAGAAGAGATCCAATTTGATCAACCAAGAGGTTAATACACAATTGAATCAATTTATGTGGAATATGGAAGAGAGAGAGAGAGAGAGAGAGAGAGAGAGAGAGAGAGAGAGAGAGAGAGAGAGAGAGAGAGAGAGAGTAAATCTAATATTTCCCTATGGAGGAAGTTATGCTTGAAATATAGAATAATTGAAATACAAATACTAACCTCAAATTAGGGCAGATCTGGAAAATGTCAAATTTTGATGTTTGTGTGTACTTTCAGGCAACTCTACAACATGTTTCAGACTCGAAATGCTGAGATAGAGAAAACCCATAAATCTTTCTCCAAGATGAGCTCAGGTTGGGTTTGACCCTCATAAAAGGTCAAATACTACATTCTTTATTTGAAGTCTGATTCAAATTCTATTCACAAATCTTGGAAGTTTGTCGAAAAGGGTATCCAAATTCACTCTCAGATCTAAAATTCTGCACCTGTATCTACAAGAAAATGGGGGTTTTTGTTGTATGGGGGGTTTGCCTTAGTCAAACCCCAATTTAGGAATTAACCTTGAAATTGAATTGAAATATACTGTGCATAAACAAAGTAATTGAAACAAATCACCTTGCTTATGTTGAAGTCCTTGTAGAGGATTCGAATCCTCAAATCCATAAGTAGGAATGCTTCAATGGATGTAGGATGTCTCCAATCAATGGCATTTGATCTTCAACACCAATCTTGACTTGATCTTTGCATATGAGAGGGCTTGAATGAATGTAGAAGGATGGATCATCAAAGGGGGCTCCAAAGAGATTGAATCCTTCGATAGCTAACAATGGATCTCCTTGATGGATGGATGCTTGAACACTTGAATGCTTGAAGGCTTGCTTGAATGCTTGAATTCACTTGCTTTCACTTGAGAGATCACTCATGAAATTGCTTGAGATGTGATGTGAATAATGGATGATAAAATGAGAGAGGAAGGCCTCCTTTTATAGTGAGCTAGGGCACAATCCTCTAGAGGGGCCACCTTGGAGGATTAAATCCCAATTAGGTACTAACCTTTAGAAAATATACCTAGATTAAATGAAATTAGAGGATTTACCATCTTGAAACCTGAAATGGCCAACCCGGAGGTGGGAAAATAACTATCCCGAAAGCCCGATGCCCAGAAATCAAGGATTTTGGATATCTGAATGAGGGGGGAAAAATTGAGGTTAGACCTAACCTATTCAGGTTTGACCTTAATCCTAACTTATTTAGGTTTGAGCTCAATCCTAACCTAGTCAGGATCAACCTTGAATTTGACCCTGGGCCTAGATTCAGTCAGAACCAGGTCAGGAGGTCCCGGGGATGCCCAGAAACCTAGAAATGATATCAGAATAGGATAGAATGTTAGGGATAGACATAAAATCCTATGATTAATGTGATGAAAGCTAGGAGGACCTATTTCTAAATCCTACCAAGAAAATAGAGCCATGGAAGAGGGAAATTAAGGAGAATCCTTGAGATCCTAACCCTAATTTCACCTAGAATGAAGAAATCAAGTGCTGGGAAGAAGTGGAAAACGAGGAGAAAGCCAAATACACAAAGACCCAATCAAGGCACTTAACATTACCCCAAACCACTTACTCGGAGGGCTAAAAACTCTTATCATGGAAGTGCTTCCATTTTAAGATGATACATTAAGCCCCCACTTTAGCAAGAGTATGGACTCAATGCAAACTCTTGGTAAAGGAGATCAAAATGAAAAGATAATCTTATTGTAATCCAAGGGACAAAGAGAAACCTTAAGCCCCTAGGGACTCAAGTCTTCATCGACTCCTAGATCACAATAAGAGAAAAATCTCTAGAGAGAGAAAGAAGTTGTGATTACCTCACCCAATGAGAACTTATGTCCCATTGTGAACCACACAGAAAAATGGCACAACTAGAAAGATGGAATTGAACTGCCTAGTGAATGTGGCTACTCACTAGTCAACCCATCAAGGATTCATCCTTAGGAATATTCTATTCCATAGGAATAAAACCAAAAAACAAAAGAGATCCAGTCTTAAGGACACTTCTGACCTTCAGGGATCAAAATATATGTGTATTTGAAACTGGAGGGATCAAGAGATCCTAAAATATAAACCCATGCTTTAAGGATTAATTACTAATCCAAAAAGGGAAAAAGTATCTTGAAAAATATGTGTGTATTGGAAAGTGTGTGTGTGCAATAGGTGAGTAGAGTGTATGCCCCCACGTTAAAGTCATTGTTGACACTTTAACAGGAGCAATGGCTTTAACGGAAACATAAAAAATTCCACTAATTATGTTTCCACATCGAGATTCCCTCAGACGAAGACAAATCAAGGGAAATATCACAAAAACATACAGAGAACACATAAGGGATCTACCTACCGTGGGGTTAGTATGATCATAAGATAATATATATATGATATTATTGCAAATGAATTGACATCATTCCCCAAAGAAAGTAGAACTACGATCACAAAGGAGGAAAGATCACATAAGATATACAAAGGAGAATATTTTCAGACCATGACATGGAGACCAAAAAAAAATTAGTGGTACCATATCTTGAATCCAAGTAGATTACACGAGGAAACATTTAAGAACAATAGCATAGTTACAACATAACATTGAACAACACATAGAAGAATAGAGATACATAGAGAAGAATTTGAACAACAGTTTTGATTCCTTCATCACCTTGTACCAACTAAGTAACAAGGATCGTATAAAAGAATCTAACAACATTTAGAAAACACAATATGAGAGAAGCATAGTACAGCAGGCAAACACTCAACAAAGCTACCACGAAGGACAAAGCGATCAAGCGTGCCACCTACTTTCCCCATCTCATTGTATATCATTTAGGGAAGGTGGGTAACTCGCAAGAGGGACTATATCCAATACAGTAGGACTAATAGCCACTTCCAAACAAGGATCCTCTTGAGAATCACAATGTTCGACACTAGGTGTAAGAGTTAATTGTGATGAAAGTATATTAGTTAAATCATTGTCAATGTCAATAGTTTCATATTCATCATTAACATCATCAGTATCATCAAGAGTATCTTCTTCATCAAAATTAATCAAAATAGGATGTAAGATATGAATAGAATCATCATAATCATGCATGTGAACATCATTATTAGTAACAATCTGTTCTACCATATTATACATAGGTTTATCCGTAGAAGGTAGAGATCTTTGAGCTTTAGCATGAGCATGACGCTTTTTACAATGTTCATTAGCAGATCAGTTTCATTTTGATTTATTTGAAATAAGTTGAGAACTAGGAGGAATAATCATAGGATCCTTCACAGGTTCTTTAGGAAGATCGATAGGATTATTAACTATAGGAGAAACAATCATAGGATCTTTGATAGGTTTGGTAGAAGGAACTTGATTAACAAAGCTAGAAGTCATAGTTAAAGGAGGTATAGAAGGTGTAGGTAAAAGACAACAATTAAGATCCCTAGGAGGTGAATTTAATTCAAGAATTTAATGATGTTTATAAGCTTGATATGATCAAAAGAGATTATCAGGTCGAGGAGGACATGAAGTAGGTAATGAAGGCCAAAAGAAATCCAGAGCAGCATAATCTCTAGGCTTGGAAGGTTGATATAGACTATGATTAATCATCTTCACTTCTTCATCATGAATGAACTTAAGACACTTATGGATAGGTGAAGCAAGAGCATGCATGATAGTTAACCAAGGCAAACCTAGCTTAACTTGAAATTGATCAGAAGTAGGAACAACAACAAAGATAGTGTTCGCAACTTTTCCACAAAGTTCAACTGGTAAAGTAATAGAACCAAAGGATGGATAAAGAAAACCATTGCAGGTTTGAATCCACACATTCGATGTATCATAAAAGTTACATTGTAAGCTTTTCATAAAAATATTTTCTTCGGTGATAACATTGACTAAGGATGTAGGATCAACAAGACAACCACGAGTAGGTTTCTGAGCAATCCTAGTAGCAATGTAAAGGGGACCATCATGAGCTTTAATAGTCTCAGAGTCATCAAAGGTAACCAAGAGTTCCCGAGGTCTCTTATACTTAAATTATTGTCGAGGTTTAGGTTGAGTTTTCATTTTAGGTTTAAGTTTTGGTCGAGGTTGAGATTGAACTTGAGGTTGAATCTAAGGTTGAGGTTGAAGTTGAGGTTGAGGTGGAGATATAGGTTGATCAACATGCTCCACTTGATTGACAACATGATTGAGATCATCCATCTTTGAATCATACACAATGTCCATAGTAGATGGTTGAGCAATAGTATTAGTATCATGCGTAGGAAAAGGGTTTGTATAGATTTGAAGGTTTTGATTAGGAGGAGAGATAGATTTATTCCCACTACTATCCAAATTATCAACAAATAAAGCCTTAGAATCAATTAGATCTTGAACCTTATGTTTTAAAGAATAACATTTCTCAGTATCATGACCATTCTGATGATGATATTGACAAAAAGCATTTTGATCAAAAGATTTAGATGCAACCATAGTAGGTAAAAGAGGTCGAATAGGAGGTAAAGTAATCATATTAGCAGCTAACAACCTATTCATAATAGCATGTAAAGATTTAGAAAGAGGAGTAAATGCATGATTTAATCGAAAAGTAGTGGATGCAGAAGTGGCATTGTGAGATGCAACAGCAACTTGATTAGCAACTGCATTTGCTTGTTTGTTTATCTTGACATAGTTGTTGAATTTTTGAAATTTGTTTGGATTAGGAGCAGCATCAGTCTTATCAACTAGAATAGGAGCCATTGGAGTATTGCTCTTAAATTGACTCACTTGTAATTGATAATGATGAAGCATTGCACAAAATTGTTGAAAAGAGGTAAATTTAGTAAGCAGAATCTTATCTCTAATATCCTTTTGCAAATTTGAAATAAACATACGTTGAATATCAATATCAAGAACAGGATAGGAAATCTGAGCATACAAATGCTTAAATCTACCAATAAATTTAGTTAATTTTTCCTTAGCACTTTGTTTACAATGCATTAAATCAGTCAAAGACACTTGCGGGCCAATATTATTTTGAAATTGTTGAATAAAGGCATTAGCATGTTGTGGAAAGGAATCAATAGGATAAGGAGGCAAGGAACAATACCATTGTAAGGCCTTGTCACGGAAGGTTCTAGTAAACAGTTTGGCTAAAATCCTATGGTCATGAGCATAATCACTACAAAGGATTTGGAATGTTTTAACATGATGAACAAGATCTCCTTTTCCATTATAATTATCATGACGAGGCATCTCACCTTGCTGAGGAACAGGAGTATGAATGATGTCTCAGGACAAGGGACTTCCCATGTCACATGTAGGAATACTAAACTTGTTTTAAGTTAAAGAAGCAAGTTATTGTTGTAAGGATGGCATAGTCTGAGCCAAACTAATGATTGTTGAATCATTAGAGGAAATAGGAGGAGTAACAACATTAGACACACTAGGTAAAGTGTAAGAAGCTACAGGAATAGAAGAAACAACTGGAGGAACACTAGGAACTACAGTTGGAAGCAGATTGGAATAAGTGAAAGGAACATTATGATATGAAGGTTGTGATGTAGGAAGAGACACAGGAGGAACACTCATAGGAATAGAGGGAACCATCACAGTCACCAAAGGAGGAGTATAGGTAGGAATACTAGGTAAATTATTAGAAGGAGGTTCAACACTATTGATAGGAGGAATCAACCCTAAGTCTTGAGCTTCTTGAACTAAAGGTTTAACATTTGAATGCACAAGGTGAGTAATACCATGCAAGAGGTTAACACCTTGATCACTATCATGGAGAACTTTCTTAAGAGCCTCTATAGCTTGAATGGAATCTTGATTATGGTTCTCTTAAAGAAGCCAATTACCCATTTCATCAAGTTTAATGTAAATTTTTTGGACTTGCTCAGGAGGAACTCTTAAAGCGTCATCCTCATCATGAGATGAGTGAGAAGATTTTTGCTCCATAGTAGGATTGGAATCATGAAGAATCAAGTTATCATCTGGGATCCTAAGGAAAGGAGAGGAAGATTCAGGATCAAAGGCACCCATGAGTCTATGACTTCTTCTAACCAGAATATTATAAGTAGGACTAGTGGTAGTAAAGCTCATAAACCAATGTAATGCAAATGAACTAAACTAAGAACACATAGAGCATGAATGTGAAATCTAATTATCATGCAAGATCTAACACAAAGGAAAAATCTAATACTAACAAGATAAAAGGAAAGCACAATAAGGCATCCAATTCCACAAAAGAAAAGAGAGGAATCTAACACCAAAAAAGAAAGAGAGTAAGCTAGTCGGGTTCACCAAAATGAATAGGGGTAAAATGGATTCACCTCTATTTAGATGTAAGGGGGGAAATATGAGATATATTCTCAAACCCAAATTCTCAAAGAAGAGATCCAATTTGATCAACCAAGAGCTTAATACACAATTAAATCAATTTATGAGGAATATGGAAGAGAGAGAGAGAGAGAGAGAGAGAGAGAGAGAGAGAATAAATCTAATATTTCCCTATGGAGGAAGTTATGCTTGAAATATAGAATAATTGAAATACAAATACTAACCTCAAATTAGGGCAGATCTAGAAAATGTCAAATTCTGATGTCTATGTGTACTTTTGGGCAATTCTGCAACCTGTTGCGGACTGGAAATGCCGAGACAGAGAAAACCCAAAAATATTTCTCTGAGATGAGCTTAGGTCGGGTTTGACCCTTATAAAAGGTCAAATACTACATTCTTTATTTGAAGTCTGATTTGAATTATGTTCGTAGATCTCAGAAGTTTGCCAAAAAGGGTATCCAAATTTGCTCTTAGATCTGAAATCCTGCACCTGTATCTACAAGAAAATGGGGGTTTTTGTTGTATGGGGTGTTTGCCTTGGTCAAACCCCAATTTAGGAATTAACCTTGAAATTGAATTGAAATATACTATGCATAAACAAAGTAATTGAAACAAATCACCTTGATTATGTTGAAGTCCTTGTAGAGGATTCGAATCCTCAAATCCACAAGTAGGAATGCTTCAATGGATGTAGGATGTCTCCAATAAATGGCATTTGATCTTCAACACCAATCTTGACTTGATGTTTTCATATGAGAGGGCTTGAATGAATGTATAAGGATGGATCATCAAAGGGGGCTCCAAAGAGATTGAATCCTTCAATAGCTAATAATGGATCTCCTTGATGGATGGATTCTTGGACACTTGAATTCTTGAAGGCTTTCTTGAATTCTTGAATTCACTTGCTTGCACTTGAGAGCTCGCTCATGAAATTGCTTGAGATGTGATGTGAATAATGGATGATAAAATGAGAGAGGAAGGCCTCCTTTTATAGTGAACTAGGGCACAATCCTCTAGAGGGGACACCTTGGAGAATTAAATCCCAATTAGGTCCTAACCTTTAGAAAATATACCTAGATTAAATGCAATTAGAAGATTTACCATCCTGAAACCCAAAATGGCCAACCTGAAGGCGAGCAAATAAATATCTCGAAAGCCTGATGCCCAAAAATCAAGGATTCTGGAAATCTAAATGAGGGGGGGGAAATTGAGGTTGGACCTGACCTATTCAAGTTTGAGCTCGATCCTAACCTAGTTAGGATCAATCAAGAATTTGACCCTGGGCCCAGATTCAGTCAGAACCAGGTCAGGAGGTCCCGGGGATGCCCAGAAACCTAGAAATGATATCAAAATAGGACAGAATGTTAGGGATAGACATAAAATCCTATGATTATTGTGATGAAGGCTAGGAAGACCTATTTCTAAATCCTACCTAGAAAATAGAGCCATGGAAGAGGGAAATTAAGGAGAATCCTTGAGATGCTAACCCTAATTTCACCTAGAATGAAGAAATCAAGTGCAAGGAAGAAGTGGAAAGTGGGGAGAAAGCCAAATACATGTAAAGACCTGATCAAGGTGCTTAACATGACCCCAAACCACTTACTCGGAGGGCTAAATTCTCTTATCATGGAAGTGCTTCCATTTTAAGATGATACAATATCTAATCAGCAACTTAGTGATCTCTAATCACAGATCTTCAATTAGGTTCTAAATCAGTTGTAGTTCATCAATCTCTCCCTTTGGCATTGATGGAAACTCAAGTAATATAAAATATACCATACACATACCAAACATGCATTCTACAACTCTATGAACAAATTTTGTACAAGCTCTCCCTAACTTAATATGTTTAATCACTATGTTACTCAACAACATTATCAATGCAGCTTTGACATTCTGAAAATATGATCTTTTCAGCTCTCAGATTCCTTCTTCTATTCTCAGTAACTAATCTTCAATGCTCTCCCTTTCTTCCAATTGTCTCTCCCTTAGATAGTTCTCATCGGTGCATATTGTTTCTATGTGTGATGTTAAACACCTTCATGAAATTAGGATTATTAACTATCAAATCAAAGCAAATACAATGCAAATTTAACTAAGAAATGAAGCTAAAATCCATGACATCTCATGGTTCTCTAATCAGATGTGATAATTGAAGCTGTTAACTCAATCTCCACTAGAGACACTTCTAAAATGAGAAAATATGATGCTACAATTCTTAATCTAGCTCACTAACTCTCAAATTGATACAAAGATAATTCAACTGCTCTCAAATGCTCTTGATTGCTATAAAATTATCTATAACAAGGATGCTTTGCAAATGAATTTCTAAGATGATTATTGCTCTCAAAATGCCTCATACTTATAATAAATTCCCAAGGGTAGGGGGTAGAGTGAAGTAATCATGATTTAGCCTTGGTTGAGTCAAAAACTTTGCAATGTTCATAAATGGGGGGACAATTTAAATGTTTGTCTCAAAGCTTTGGACAAAAGGACAAAATTGAGTGGATGAGATTGAAACTTTAAAATGAGTGATTGAGATTCATCATTTTTGAGTGATTTGTGTCTTTTTGTCTTCAATTTTCATTGGTTGCTCAACTTTGTTGAAAGATATTAAGATTTATTAAATTCAATTAATTAATTAAATTTAGCCATGTAAGGAATAGGTTCATTTTGATTTTTGATTTAACAACTATACAATTAATTGATTAAAATCAATTATATAGTGTTTTTCACCCCTTTAAGCTTGTATTTAATTATTTAATGTCATTATTTAATTTTTCCTTTGATTTTATTGATTTTGTCCAACTTTGATTAATAAATGTCCATTTAAATTTGATTTGATCCTTTTTAATGAGAATTAGTGCATTTTGATTATTTTGAGCCATTTTAATGATTTAAAAGCACTTGCCCATTTTTTAGTGTCTACAAATGCCCCTCTTTGAATTGATGTGCGAAGAACATTGATTCAAAGATTCTTTTATGTCCTGATTTACTGATTTGCTAATTTACCACTAATATGAAAAATTTTTGATATGCTACCTGATTTGATATAATATAACTGATATTTGCCACTGATAATTCCAAAAATTTTGATATGCCCCAGATTTCTTGATGTTTAATACCAATTTGATACTCTGATGCCCCCTCAAAAATAAAACATATTGATTGCTCGATTTGAAAAAATTTGATTGATATGATTAATTGATTAATCCAATATGTTTTCATTTCTGAAAAATATTGATGATATACCATGATTTACAATTTGCCCTGATTGATTGATAGGTTAATATAGGTCAAAGTCAAAATTTCACCTCTAAATTAGGTCAAAATTAGCTTAAATAGGTTGAATAACCTTGATTTACTATTCATTTTCACTTTTGACTTCTGAGATTTTGCTCTGGTCCTGCTTTAATTTTTGCAAGGAGTTGTCGGTATCAAAGGCCACTTGACTATGGACCTCCAGTGAGTCATTTCTAACTTCCTTTTTGCATTTATTGCTCGTTTATAGCATTTATTACATTTTTTCCATGTTCTTGTATTTTTTATTTTGGAAAATCACACCTAGGAATAGTTAAATGTTGTGTAGTACTTTTAAGTCATGCATCCACACTTTTTACTCACGCCTCCACGTAGTAAAGTGTCACCTAACAATAGTAAACTCTCGCTTGATAAAAATCTTTTTCCACGTAACAGTGGAATTTCCATGCCAATTTCCATATAGTTTTCCGCTTAGGAAACCCTAGTTTTTAAAATGACGCCTGGACTCCTTAAAATTCCGCCTAGCATTGTGAAGTGATGCATAAATCATGAAATGATGCCTAATAAGAATAAAGCACCACATGATAGATTTTTTGCACCGCCTAAGGTAAAATGTCGCGTGGTAATGGGCAAATGACACCTGTATGTTTTTTTGAAAAAATTTCTCATTTTTTGACTTTATCTTCTAATTCAAAATTTGATGTCATCAACTGATCATTTGAATTCCAAGATAGTTTAGGTCTGTTGTAGTTTAGCAAAACAATTGATTAGGATATCAGGATATTAGTACCAATGAATGTTTGATTATGTTAATTTGATAGGATAGATCTAATAGGTGGGATACTAATAGGTAGAACTTGTTTGATCAGTGTGAAAATTGATATTGATAGGTAGGATTGATGCTTCATTCTCAGGATATAGAGACACGAACAAATGGTACTAGGTTTGATTCTGATTTTGATAGAATGATTCACTTAGCATAACTCATTGATATGGTATACTGATATGATTCTTTTGATTTGCAAAACAACCACATTTCTATAGATTATATATACAGACCATTGCTTCCTAGGTGATTGATTTAGATTAGGCTATAACTCATGCAGAGTATCGAGTTATTGAGATGTGTGGTCTTAGTTTCCTCCTAGACATCCCGTGGTTTCAGCTGAACTATGGTTTACTTACCGCAGTGGCAGAGTGATGGCACTCTGACCACAATACATTTCACCTTCCCTTTGGAGAGATGACCATTACTCCGGAGGATGTATATAGATTATTATGAATTCCTTGCCGTGGTGAGATGGTTTATTATGATTCTGTCTATGATAGCACATTCTACAGACGAGTGTTTGGAGACAACACTATTGATCATGACACTATCACTTGGGCTCAGTTCACTTCGTTTCCTACATTGCTAGCAGTACTTGGTGCTTTGATCGGTGGTTTACTACTTCCCGACCATCAAGGTCATGGTTTCTCAGTTGGATGGGGTAGGATACTCAAGGACTTGCTTGTATAGCCTCGTAGATTTGATTGGGGCTCATGTGTGTTGGCCTAGCTTTACCATGATTTACACGAGGTTATCTATAGGGAGAGTGCTTCTCTATCAATAGGTGTTGTGATCTTGTAGTTGTGGGTATGGGAGCATCTTCCCATCACAAGGCTAGTTTCAGATAGGATTCGGTGGCATGGTTTTCCTTATGCCTTTCTGTATAGTGGTATGGTTGTCCAGCATCATCTGGGCAAGACTGAGTATTGGTTTTGGTAGATTGATGATCTTGATTAGGTTCAATGGTGGCCATACATAGGATGTGAGCACTGGAGGGAGGATGATGATGAGCTCCCCTATATGTTTGCGCCTCGATGGATGATCGGTGGGTCTACTACTATTATTGAGTGTTTCTGCTTTGGTCAAGTTTCTTGTCAATACAGAAGAGTACAGGATATGCCATAGGGTACAACATTATATGCTCAAGTTTAGGCAAAGAGATCCATGTGGGGTACTCATATTGATTATCAGTTCACTTGTGATCAGATTGCACATTTTGCATATTGCAGATGGGAGATGCTTGGGGGTATTGTTGATGCTAGTGTGTCTCATGAGTTTTGAGACTGGTGGGCTCGAAATAGATTTCCTAGATTTACAGATCCAACAGAGCCTATCTCAGGTCATGATGAGAGATCTGAGGATGATGATGATGATGGAGATGATGATGGGGATGGTGGGGGTGGTGGTAGGAGGAGACATCAGAGATGATGAGAATAGAGAGCTCCTAGGGCTATTGCTTGTGGGCAAGATGGACCATGGGTGAGAGGTGGGCATGCTAGGGATAGAGCTAGAGGACATGTTTGATAGGACCGGGCACCTAGAGCAGCAGTTGATAGGCATCAGAGAGCTCAGAGATAGCAGAGATAGGTTCATGTGGATGATACTAGATAGATTCCTAATGGATAGGATCTATTAGTTCAATTACAAAGAGTTTCCTTAGCACAGCAGGATCAGGCTCCAACATAGTAGGTGCCTCCATAGGTTCAGCAGTCACAAGATATGGGCTAGAGTTCACAGGCTGCTCCTAGTATTGATAGTGTGGCACAGGATGTTCAGTCATTGAGGATAGATGTATCTACTATTGTGGATAGACTAGACCAGGTGGCTCTTTTGATGTAGTATTTTATGACTTATGTGACGCAGAGACCTAGCATAGCTAGCACTTCTCAGGCTCCTCCTTCATAGGATAAATAGGATGACAGGGGTCCAAATGGATCAGGTGCTAGGGATGGATCGGGTGCTGCTACAGGCTCATGATGATTTGATGGCTCATTGATATCATGTTTCATGTTGTTTTATTGTTGATCAAAACATTGATGTACCACTTTTATGATATTGTATCTTGATATACTGATGTACTGGATCATTTGATGTTGATGAACCTTTATATGATGATATACTTCCTTGATTCTCTTGATGAGTTTGTTATGAGATTATCTTTATATGTAGCTATTGTAGATCTCTATAGTTTTGTTGACTATTAGTGACCCACACTTAGTCATTTATTTAGGCAATGATGGTCAGTCATCACTGTGACTGAGTCATTATGTAAAGGCTGAGCTATGTAATGTTTACTTACCGAGCAGTAGTACTGCCGAGTAAACTTATGGTCACCATTTATTTTTGTAGTATACTGAGTCTAGTCTTGCTAAGTCCTATATGTAATGATTACCGAGCACTATAATTATAAACATATGCTGAGTATAGTGAATTCCAAGTATCAGGAACTACATTTGCCGAGTTAGCTAGATAATGACATAAGAGTTTGTTTTGGCACAGTGATCGAGGTAAATAGTTTTAGATGACATTCATGTTTTGTATTTTGTTTGTTGAGATAATTTTAGAGGTAATTACACATCTACTTAGAAATCATTGATCCTTATGCAATACCTAGAGCCAATCAAAAATTAGTAAGACTTAAGCAGCAAAAGGAATTAATCTAAACCATAGATCTTGAATCAGTAAGATGTTTTGTTGATTATATAAGGTCAAGATCTAAACCCTAAAATGTAGTAGAAAAGGATAGGGAATGTGAAGGGAATAAGAAGATATGTATGATTCAGTGAAGAGAAGTATTCAGATAGAATCTAGTGACCGAGCAAAGTAGTGAAAGCGCAGAAAAGAGATAAATCTGATAGATGAGATCAACATCATACAATAAAGAGAAGATATATTATTTGCATACAGTGCAAACTAAAAGATCAGGTACTGAGACATTTTAGCCAGTGTATTAGGGTAAATATCTTAACCAAGTAGTCCTAACATACTTTTTGTAATATCTTAATCAAGTGATTACTTTGTTGTAAGTTTCAAATCCTTTTACAAGGTAGACTGTATAAGTCTTTTAGCTTTTAACAGGGTAGACCCCTCACAGGGTAGATCAAGTTTTGATCAAATTTTATGAGCCCTGGCAAGAAAATTTATTACTGTAGTAGTGAAGATTTGTGGGTGTCATCCCCACCCTAGTTTTACCTTTCAAGGGTTTCTGGGTAACCAAAATCTTTGTGTTATGAATGCTTTCATGGATGATGTTTAGTATGTTAGTTATTTGATTATGATCAAGTATTGTTGATTCTATACAAAAGTATTATTTACTTGAGAATGGATTAAGTAGGTGATATCTGATTCACACCCCCCCCCCCCTTCTCTCAATATCACTTTTCCCAATTATATTTCCAATAATTGGTATTAGAGCTGCAAGGTTTCTCATAGAAAGTCTAACCACTTGAAGAAAAAGATCTTGAGATGGAAGTTTATAAGTTGGGAAAGGTCATAGAGAATCAGAGAATTGATGTACAGCTGGCATTACAACAACTAGAAGCAGCCAGAAGTGAACTGAAGAAATTCTTGAGCAAAAGGAGAGAAATTGCTATTCAGCAAAATGAAACGTGGTATCAAGAAGAAGATACCACTAGATTATTTGATAATGGAAACTCTGTTGAAAGTGATAAAACCATAAAAGAGCTATTGGAGAAGAATACCATACTGAATGATGACATCAGGAATCTAAAGAGAGAATAGGAGATTCAATCTGTCAGACTTTGTGAAGTAGTTGAACAGAAAAAGAAAGCTGAAGATGATAAGACAATGGCTGAAGAAGAAAAAAGACAAATTGCAATGAGATTGGATGAAAGGACAAGTGACATGTAAAGGTTGACTAATAATCAACTGGACATGGTAAATCAGCTACTACTGGTTAATCAAGAGTTGGGCAAGAAAGATATGGAAATCAACCAACTGAGGTCTAAGAATGATCAATTAAGGAATGAACATAGAACTGAAAAGGAAATCAATGAAAGGATGAACAAACCTAATGAAGCTGCAAAATATTTTGAAGAACTATTAAGGTCGCCTAGAAGATCTGATGATAGATCTGGACTTGGACTAAATGAACATGCTTCATCTACTAAAGAAGGAGAACCATCAAATAATGGAGAACAGAAGAATGCAAAACCAAAGAACAACAAGCCCACATGCCATCATTTTCGAAAGCCAGGACATACAACCAACATATGCAGAAGTAAACATGGTAAGTTTGATTCAAAACTTAAGTTCAATGGACATTGCTTTAACTGTAAGAAACATGGACATCAGGCACATGAATGTAGGTCTAAGGTCAGCATCCCACCTACCTCACCTAAGTTTCAAGGCAATTGTTTCAACTGTCAGAAGTATGGGCATAGAGCATTTGAATGCAAGTCTAAACCAAGATGGTCATCAAATGAACAAACTAAGCCACCTGTGAAGAACAACTCATACAATTGGGATTACAACACATGGTACAGTTGTCATTATTGTGGAAAGTATGGATACATTGGAGCAAATTGCATGAAGACTCATTTTAGAGGAAGATCCAAAAGCTGGATGATTGGAAGCATGGTATGCTACAAATGTAATAAGATAGGTCATCTTAAGAAAGACTATAGATCACCTATGTCGAGAAATGATCAAAATCAGAATGAAGATATCTGTAAAAAATTGAAAAATCAGATGGACAAGACATGGAAGAAGAAAGAAGGAAGCACTAGTGAAGCTAGCACATCTGAGATCACCCAATCCGATGGATCAGGTGATCACACTTCTTCTAACTAAGCATAGAAAGAATGTTTGGAACTGAATTTTACAAATCTTTATTTTACATCAGTTCCTAACATAAAGATTGAGTAGAAGTCCAATCTGCATAGTTAAAGATGCATTAGGACATATCTAAGCAAAATAGAAAACTTTATTTTTGATGCCGAGTGATAGTATTTTGACTAAGATATTAGTGTATGCAGAGCACCTGTTATGGCCGAGATGCTATAGGTACCGAGCTATGTCGTAACAGTTATTTTGACCGAGCTTGTGTTAGCCAAGGTTAGCATGAGTTTGCTAAGACAATTGTATTCCACTTATAACTTCTGTATGGAGCATTTATGAGGCCCTAATTTCACTTTTTGAAATCTATAAAGTGGAAAGTTTCCACTCATTTGATTTCACCTAGCGAATTGAGATTTCTTTAAGCGATTCAGAGTGTGAGAAACCAATTTATCAAAGATGATTCTGAATCTCTACAGTGTGCCATCGGTAAAAATCATCTATAGGGTACTTATGAGAAAAAGGTACATTACTAAGCAAATTTTAAATTTTAAATGGCATCATCATCTACTATAGTGAAGAAACAAGGGATGGAGGTTTTCAATGTGCAAGTGGTAAGAAATGAAATCTACAAGCCATGAACTTTTAAGACAATTTTAGAATCCACGATTAAAGGAGATTTGACCAGAGCCCTATCTTCAATTCTAGAAAATGTGTTGATGATGAATGACATTAGGTCATGTTATATGTGTAAAATTGTGGAAATCAGAGATTACGAGATCAGGGAGGCGTATGACAAGTTATGTGTTAACAAAGTGTTGAAGCAGGAGTATAAATCGGTTGCTGAACAAGGCTTAGTGCATGCCCTAGATTTCCTGTAGAATTTTAAGGTTGAATAGATAAAAATAGTGTTGAGTCAAGTACATGACATGCAACTATGGCTAGAAGATGGACCAATGAAGATAATAAAGGAAATGATCCAACAAGTCACTAGATACCCTACGATTCAAGGAAAAAGGACAATGAAGTGCTCAAGAAAAGAAGAAATTCAAGCAAACACACAAGTTGTATGGAACAAATGAGGAATGATGATCTCTACCATTACAGATCTAGAAATTAACTTTGTTGTGAGGGTTATCTCACACAAGTTCTACCAATCCAGTTGGTTGGACAGTGTCCCTTGTATGGTAGTGGGCCAAGCATGGAAAATCATTAAGAAAGGGCACACATATGATCTTGCCGAGCTCCAGTTGACTCAACTTACCGAGAACCTCAACTCAATTTGGACTATAAAGAACTCAATGTGTAAGTTTGGCTCTTTGCTAATCTGTCTATTCTTTTATGTAAAGAAGAGTTTTCCTACTCATGGAGGTGTGATATGGGATAAGAAGAAACCCATTACTGTGCAAATCAGTGAATTCATAGGTCAGATAGGAGATAGTTTTAATGGAGTGATGGACAACTATTTTGTTGAGTTTAAGAAGAAAATGAGGAAGAGGAGTAGAATTCCTATGTCATTAGTTGAAAAGTGCAGTAATGATATATGCTTTCTAGTTGACATAGATTTCACATATGCACAAGAAGTCCTTCCTAGGGTTTCATGGCTCATGCCACTACCCTATGAAATTAATATAGATGAAGCTAATGTTGCCTTCATAGCTCTCTTAGCTGAAGAAATTGATAGCAAGGCACCCTACTTTGGAACATATGAAGAAGCCAAATCAAAAATCTCTTTGGGTTTAACAGCTGTAACCTTAGAGAGGAAAATAATGAAGATAGTAAAGAATGTGGAGAAATATGTGAAATAATCAAACAAGGATGCTCCACTACAATTAACCAAAGGTTTGGGAGAAGATGAGCTAAGTGAATCTAGTGACAGTGAAGAAGAAGAAGAAGAAACTCAAGTAGAAGAGAAGAAAGGAAAGAAACCAATAATTGTCGAGCCCCCAACCAAGAAAAGAATATTGAAACCTAAAGTGTCTTCAACACCTATGCTGAGGCCTAGAACAAGGGGAGCAACTGCTAAAAATCCTAAGGTATCCCCTGCATCTAGTAAGCAAAAACCTGCACAACCTAAGGCAGTGCCGAGTAAGGGAAACAAAAGGCCTAGAAGGAAACTTGTGTTGGTACAAGAAGATGATGAGGAAATTGAAAGTGATGAAGAGGTGAAGAAGAAGATTGCACTATAGGATGTTAAATCTACTATGGATGAAATATGCCACAAGATCAAAAACTCTGCAAGAGTGGATGACTTGAAAGAATTAGAGTTTGGAAGTTTGAGTATAGGAGAGAAGGAAAAAGTTGAAGATGTTATTCTTGAAATGCTCTGCACTTTCAAGATGTTACCTATTCAATTGGAGAATTGAATCCCAAATTAGCTAAGCATTCGGGTTGCACAAAAATGGGAATATGCCCTTAATACTAAAAAACAAATAAAGGAGAGCACTTTAGCACAAGTGGAGTCAAGTCTCACCCCTGCCAACATCAGAAAAATTGTGGAGAAATATTGAACCAAATTTAATCCTAAGCTCAGAACTTACCTAATCCTTCAACACAAGGTTGAGGATGTTGTACAGGAAAGTGTCAAGATTTGGAAGATAGTGTATGGATTATTGATTGACAAAGATGGAGATATTGATGCTAGTACATATAAGGATGTCGAGCTTGAAACAAAACAAAGTGTAATGGAATCACCCATTCCAAAGATAGAAGCTCCCAAGGTAGAGGAAATTCAAAAGGAACCTGAAGTACACATTGTAGATATCATAGAGGATACATCAATTAAGAATTTGGTATTAATCAAGGAAGACATATAGGTCGAGGAAGCTAAAGACACATCCTTGTCAGGTAGTAACACAGTACTTTTACAATTCAAAGCTTATTTAGCAATTGATGTGCCATCAACTGGTAACTCTACCCCCACCAAATCTTAAGTTGTTATAGTTGATCTGTTAGTTGGTACAAGTACTACCGAGGAACTAGAGAAGCTGGCACCATTTATTCAAACCACATCTGCCAAGGAGATCCACCAAGAAAAAGAGGAAAATTCAAAAGAAAAAGCTACTAGTCCTCATGTGGAGGATAAGGGAACTGAGGGAAAAGAAGGAAAAGACAAAGCTATTGAGGTATAGGAGCCTATAGAACAAGAAGCAATACAAGCTCTTGTACAGATGTCAAGTTGGAGCACACCGAAGAAGGCACACAAGCAGAAAATGGAAGTCTTTTCACTAGAGGTAACCATTGATGAAGTTATTGTTATTCCTAAATGGGATATTGATAACTTATCCTATGAGAAAATATAGGCATTGAAAGATTTATTGTCAAGGACAAGTAGACAAGAAGAACTAAGAAGAGAACATCAATAGAAACATGTCCTGTATGAAATCAAAGATATATTTAATGATGTTTATGAGTTGTCAGATGTAAATAAATCCACTCCCATATTGGAACAACTTGTACATATTGTTCAAAAGGTAAATAATGACATGAGTAGCACCAATGATAAATTGTCTGAGTGGTTAGAAAGAAAGTTCGAGACCAAAATGCTAGAGAAAGTATCTGCTGAGATTGTAGTTAAATAGGTTGCACTTTCTACTTTGGTAGCAGAGACCAAAGAAGTAATTATAAATGCAAACTCTTTTCTCACCAAACTATGTAATATTGAACAGTTCACTGAGGAGAACCAACATTTGATTGATCAACTGCAGCAAGAACTCAAATCCACTAGTCAAACCTTAAGTATTGATCCAAAAAATAGTTCCAACCATTATGTCAAGATAATGCATACTCAAGGAAAGATAGCCGAGCTTATGGCTAATGATGGAAAGATTAGATCTCGCCTACTTTCTATGCAAACAATTTTAACACCTCACTTGGAGGAATTATAGAGAAATTTTGTCAAGGCTAAGGAATTAACTCAGAGGGATCCAAATCTGTCTACTACCAAGAGCCTAATCAATCTAACTGTCGAGCTAGAAGTGCAGTCTGAAATTTTAAAATGTTGTTGCTGGAGGATGGGAAACTACACTACACATGGTTATGATGTTGCACAAACCATTTCTGGAGAAGCATTTTGAGATCCCCACTCCAAATGACATTCATCATGTCAAAATCAAGGGGGAAGTAAAATCATGACATGACAAAGAGGGAGGTAACCAAATTTTTGAAAATTTTTGAATGTTTATATATCTCAGGGGGAGTATTTTGCTTATACTACATATTTTGTAAAGGGAGATGTAATGTCATGACAAAGAGTTTTTGCCACTAATGTCAAAGGGGGAGATTGTAGATCTATATAATTTTGTTGACTATTAGTGACCCACACTTAGTCATTTATTTAGGTAATGATGGTCGATCATCATTACAACCGAGTCATTATGTAAAGGTCGAGCTATGTAATGTTTACTTACTGAGTAGTAGTACTGTCGAGTAAACTTATGGTCACTATGTATTTTTTTAATATACCGAGTATAGTCTTGTCGAGTCCTATATGCAATGATTACCAAGCACTAGAGTTATCAACATATGCCAAGTACAGTGAATGTCGAGTATCAGGAACTGCATTTACCAAGTTAGCTAGAGAATGACATAAGAGTTTGTTTTGGCACAGTGATCAAGGTAAATAGTTTTGGTCGACATTCATGTTTTGTATTTTGTTTGTTGAGATAATTTCAAAGGTAATTATGCATCTACTTAGAAATCATTGATCCCTATGCAATACCTAGAGCCAATTAGAAATTAGTAAGACTTAAGCGGCAAAAGGAATTAATCTAAACCGTAGATCTTGAATCAGTAAGATATTTTGTTGATTATATATGGTCAAGATCTAAACCCTAAAACGTAGTAGCAAAGGATAGAGAATGTGAAGGGAATAATAAGATAGGTATGATTCAGTGAAGATAAGTATTCAAACAGAGTCCAGTGACCGAGCAAAGTAGTGAAAGCACAGAAAAGAGATAAATTTGATAGATGAGATCAACATCATACAATAAAGAGAAGATTTGTTATCTGCATACAGTGCAAACTGAAAGATCAGGTATTGAGATATTTTAGCCAGTGTATCAGGGTAAATCTCTTAATTGAGTATTCCTAATAGACTTTTTGTAATCTCTTAATCGAGTGCTTACTTTGTTGTAAGTTTCAAATCCTTTTACAAGGTAGATTGTATAAGTCTTTTAGCTTTTAACAAGGTAGATCAAGTTTTAATCAAATTTTGTAAACCCTAACAGGAAAATTTGTTATTGCAGTAGTGAAGATTTGTGGGTGTCATCCCCACCTTAGTTTTACCTTTCAAGGGTTTCTAGGTAACCAAAATCTTTTTGTTATGAATGCTTTCATGGATGATGTTTAGTATGTTAGTTATTCGATTATGATCAAGTATTGTTGATGCTATGCAAAAGTATTATTTACTTGAGAATGGATTAAGTAGGTGATATCTAATTCACCCCCCCCCCAGTATCACTTTTCCCAATTATATTTCCAACAGCTATATGATGTTTATGATGCATTTTACTTTTGATTATGCTATGGATGCAATGTATCTTATTTATGATATAGATAACTGAATGCATTGATGTATGAATTTTTTATATGTTTTTTTTTGTTTTTCAATGTATAGATGCAAAGTGTTTTATGGAAATATGAATATGAATGCCCCTATGTTTTTTTATTTTTTCGATGTATGCAACTCTATCCTTAATTATATGTATGTAAATGATGGATGAGTAATGATCTTTTTCTTTTCTCTTGCTTTTCTGATATATGGATAATGAATAATGATTAATGCTATGCATGAGTGCAAAAGATAACCTCACTTTTTATTGATTGATTGATATTCAAGGATAAGATGTTTAATTTGAACCCCCCATTTCTTTAATGTTTTGAATAACCAAGATTATTAATATACCCCCTTGTCCTTGGAAAATAACCACAAATAAATGCAATTAATCTAACATGATAATGCAATTAATCTAACATGATAATGCAATGCAATGCAACTAAGTGTCACTAGCATTTAGCAAAGAAATGCCATAGAGATAAATTTTCATCATTGAGCAATTTGGGACCAAAAAGAAAGTACAACCATCACTGACCACATCATGAATATCAATACCACTTTTTTATCACTTTTGGTAACCTCTTTGGAAACTAGTACAACCCTCACTAGTTGGATGACCAAACTATGGGAGTATGAATACCGGTTTCAACAGATTCAATGTTGCAAGTGGATTTTGGTATTAAGATATAGAAGATCTAAATAGCCAAGGTATCTGTTTGCGTAAACAAGCAAAGGTTAATCCTTAATCTTATGTGATAGTCCTTGATGGTTCTTTGATGACCATGTTGTTAGATGAATTCTCATAGGTTGATGAATCTTCCTTAAAACAGTCACTCAAAGGCAAGAAATTATCATGTCTTTATCATGGCCAATCTAGTCGAAACATCATCGATTAGATAAAAAGATGTGATAAAATTCAATTCCATAAAGATGATAAAAAAGAAAGCTTCAAAGTGTTTTGCAATGTTTCATGATTTTCAAAAGGAATTTCCAAGTATTCTAATCTTTAAAGTGTTTGTCAATTTTTAATCCCGAATAATAAAGTCAATGAAGGCTCAAGGATCAGGTTGTGGGATCAAAATACTTGGGTGTGAACAATGATATCCATCAAAGGTTCAACAAAAATCTCTCTCTTCTGAAGCTCTAATAAGTCTCTCTCTGATGTGACCAAATGTAGCACTATTGAATCCAGATGGTACCAAATTTCTAATCCTCTTCTGCCCCCAAGTGATAAATGTGATCATGTGACGAACTTAGGGCCAAATAGGCAATGCAACAATGCAACTAAAAGGCTTTATTATGACTATGTACAAATGACAGATGCAATGAAGGTTTTACAAATGAGATGTTGGGAATGCAATATGGACATATGCAACTAGGAAATGACTTAAGGGAACAAAAGGCACTTGATTGCCAAGTTTTCACCTTTTGGGTCTTTTTCTCTTTTCTTGCTACCAAGGCGCCTATTGCTAGGTTTTCACCAAGGCACTTTTTTCTTTTCCAATTTTTTTAATTTTTCTTTTTTTCAATTTTTTTTGTATTTTTCACAATCTCTTTGACTATGTACAATAAATATGATGTTCCTCATCTCATACTCTTTATACTCTTTCATCTACCTCATGTATATAACCTCTTTAGATGGATACTATTGATAGGTTCTTGTAGCTCCTCTCCATCATAATCTACTAACTTATAAGTTCTCATTCCAAATGAAGACACAATGATGAATGGACCAAGCTAATTTTCCTCCCACTTTCCCTTCTTCTCTCTTTCAACTTGATTTTTAGGATTTTCTCTTAGTACTAAGTCACCTACTTGAAAGAATCTTGGTTTGATATGCTTATTGTAGTTTCTTGAGATCCTGTTCTGATAGACTTTCAGGTTTTCGTATGCTTGCATTTGGTGTTCTTCTAGCAGCTCTAATTGTTGAAGCCTGGCAACTCTATAGTCTTCATCTATTATCAACCCTTGCAATGACACTCATAAAGATGGGATTTCAACCTCCAATGGTAGAACAGCTTCGGCTCCATAAACTAGTGAAAATGGTGTAGCTCCTGTAGGTGTTCGAATGCTAGTTCTATAGGCCCATAATGCCAGATTGATTTGCACATGCCAATCTCTTCCTGACTTATTTACCGATCTCTTCAAAAATTTCAAAATATTCTTGTTTGTAGCTTCGGCTTGTCCATTTCCTTGAGGATAATAAATGGATGAAGAGTGATGTTTGATATGGAATGTGCCACAAAGTTCATCCACATATTTGTTTTTGAATTGCTTTCCATTGTCTGTGATTATGGCATGAGGGATACCATATCGGAAAATGATGTGGTTCAAGATGAACATGGAAATTTGTTTGCCCATGGCCATGATCAAAGGAACCACTTCTACCCACTTACTGAAATACTTTGTTGCGGTGATGATGTATTTGTGCCCATTGGAAGATGGTGGATAGATTATGCCGATCAAGTCAAATCCCCATTGATAGAATGGCCATGGCATAACAAATGGGTGCAATTCTTGTGCCAGTGCATGTATCATGTCACTATGGTATTGACATTTGTTGCATATTTTGACAAAGTGACAAGCATCTTTCTCTAAGGTTTTCCAGAAATACCCTAGGAGAAGGATCTTCTTGGCTAGGTTTAAACTATTTGAGCATGACCCACAAATGCCATCCTGAACCTCACTTAAAGCTAACTTAGAATCCTCTTCCTCTAGACATCTAAGTAACATCCCATCAAGACCCTTGCGATACAATGTTTCAGAAAGGATTATGTAACGGGCTAATTGGCGTATGAAATTTCATTTTTGGGTTCGTGATTGGTCTATAGGTAACACTTGGTCTTTAAGATAAGTATATATAGGGCCATACCAAGGTGATTCATGTCCATGAAGTAGGGAAAAAATTTGGGTTTCGGGAAGGTCAAATTCTGGTTGTGCTAACTCTTCCACCAAGAATTTGTACTTCTCATTTTGATCTGGTTTTTGAAGTAAGGAAGCCAAAGTTTCCATTGCATCAGTTGCTCTGTTTTTCTCTCGTGGAATTTTCTCAAAGGTTATCAAAGAAAATTACTTTTTCCAAGCATCAATCATAGCCTTGTATGGCAGTAAATTTTTCATCTTTGGTATTGTATTCATCATTGACTTGATTGATTATTAGTTGAGAATATCCATATACTTGTAACTCGGTGATGTTCCACTCTAAAGCCATCTTAATGCCAATGACTAAAGCCTCATATTCTGCTATATTGTTTATGCATGGGAACAAAAGCTTGTAGGACTTGGGGATAGTGTACCCTTGAGGGGTAATCAATAATATTCCAGCCCTAGAACCTCCTTGTGTATATGAGCTGTCAAAGTACAACTTCCATGTCTTTACTTCTATGTTTACAATTGCAGAATCTGGAAATTCCACTTGAATGGTTTGTGTAGAAGTCAATGGGTTTTATGCTAAGTGATCTTCTATCACTTGTCCTTTTATTGCCTTCCTATCCACATACTCAATGTTGAACTCACTTAATATCATGACCCATTTTGTTATCCTACCCATTAAGGCAGTTTTGCTTAGCAAGTACTTTAAGGGATCAATTCTTGCAATTAATTTCACCTTGTGCGTCAACATATAATGTCTTAATTTTTGTGATGCAAAGACAACCGCTAGACAAGCTCTTTCCATGAATGTGTAGTTAATTTCATATTTGATCAATGTTCTACTCAAATAGTAGATTTCCCTTTCTTTCCCTTGGTCATCTTCTTGCACCAAAAGCACTCCTAAAGTTCTTTCGGTGGCAGATATGTATAGCAGCAATGGTTTTCCCTTGATTGGTGGCATTAGGATTGGTGGATTTATTAGATAAGTCTTCAATAAAGTGAAGGCTTGATCACATTCTTCATCCCACATGAAAATAGTGTCTTTGTGTAGCAACCTTGTGAATGAATGACATTTTTCCTCCAATTGAGAAATGAACCTTCTTATGGATTGTATCTTGCCTTCTAGAGACCTCATTTGGCTTATGTTCTTTGGAATCTCCATATCCATTATTGCTTGTACTTTTTCCAGATCCACTTCAATCCCTTTTGCTAAAACTATATAGCCTAACAATTTGCTAGATTGGACACCAAAGGAACATTTTTTTGGATTAAGTCTCACTTTAAATTGTTCCGACCGGGTGAATATCTTTTTTAGAATTTTTAGGTGATCTTCTCTTTTGTGTGACTTTGCAACTATGTCGTCCACATAATATTCTAGAAAGGTGTGCATCATGTCGTGGAAAATAGTGGTCATTGCCCTTTGATATGTGGCTCCGGCATTTTTAAGGCCGAAGGGCATGATGTTCCAACAAAAGGTACTCCAAGGGCATGTAAAGGTTGTCTTCTCTTGGTCTTCGAGTGCAATTTTTATCTGATTATATCCGCTGAAACCATCCATCAATGAGTACATGAAGTGACCTGTTGTCAAGTCAACTATTGCATCTATGCTCAAAAGTGGGAAATCATCCTTAGGACATGCAAGATTCAAGTCCCTAAAATTTTTGCATACCCGAATGGATTTGTCATGCTTGGTGACTGGTACAATATTAGATATCCATTTAGCATATGCTATTCCTCTTATAAATCCCACTTTCAACATTTTTTCTAATTCGGCCTTGACTAGGAGAGCTGCATGTGGGTGCATCTTTCTCAAGTTTTGCTTGACGGTCTTTGATGCAGGAGCATCCTGGGTGTAAGAGCAATCTTGCATCACCCAAAAAAAATATTTCTATTTTTATATTCAATAAGGGCTATTTTGTGCAAAGTTTCTATTTATGGAAAGTTACTATTTTTGGTAATTTTGTATGTGCTCAAAATGATCTGATTTCTTTCTTGGAGGTTCATTTTGGTCATATAAGTCTGCCAGTAAAGTTTCATTGCCAGATCAAGTGTATATTGGAAGATATTGAAAATTTTCGGTATTGGCAGCAGGGTACAGAAACTTTGAACTCAGTTTTGAAGGCTTTAGAGGCCCTGGATGAGATCAAAAATTTGGGTGATGGGCACTTGTGTGGGTCAAACCTGTAGAGCACTTCGTGGCATTTCTGAAATGGGGTTATAATAGCCGATCGGGTCAACTGGTGATGACTTATGGTCTTCGGAAGTTGGGCCACCTAAAATGGCAGAAAATAATTTTCTTCAAAAATTTTGTTCGGGTTTCAAAGGTTATCTTGAGCTGACTATGATGTAATAAAATGTAAAATAAAATAATTCTAAGTTTGGTCGGCCTTATTGGCTAAAATTCTGGAACCTTCCCAGGCGGTGGAAAATTGTCTATATAAGGAAGGTTGTATTATTATCTTAGGCAATTCAGAATAGTTCTGGGTAGTAGATCTGGGTAATAGTTCGAAGCTTTATCCTACAGAATATTGTAAGGGAATGCCCATGTGGCTTTGCATATTGTAATTCTAAAAATTTGTAATTCCACATTTGTGGAGATAATAAGAAGCCAATTTTCTATTCTTGCATATTGTTGTTGTTTCTCTATTTCTGTTATGTGTTTGTGGTATTAAGGGGAGCACCCTTCACCAAGTGGTATCAGAGCAGGAGTTCTTGAGTCTGTAAACAGATCACCGACTGTGAGGCAGTTTGCACCAGGACCATGGTTAGGGTTTCAGCGCGCATCGCAAAAATGCCTCCACGAAGGGAACGTGGTAGAAGATCTGGTGTTGTAACACCTGAGGTTAGGGCACTGCAGAGACAAGTGCGAGCATTGCAAGAAGAGATTTGTAGATGAATGAATCTTAATGTCAGAGATGAAAGCGAGGATGAAGCTGAAGAAGAATATCAAGAATGAGAAGTCGAAATTGTGAACCAGGAGGAAGAAAGACTTTTTCGGGCCATTTCTAAAATTGGAAAAAGACCTAAGATTGAGGTTCCTACATTTTCTGAAAATCTTAACCCAGAAGAATTGATCGACTGGATCAATGAATGTGAAGAATATTTTGAGTATGAAGATGTTGAGGATCCTGATAGGGTCAAATTTGCGAAGGCCAGACTGAAAGGTCATGCGAAGATATGGTGGCAAGAGATTCAGTTGGAGCGAAATAGAAGGGGAAAGGAGAAAATCATGAGATGGGATCGGATGGTGGATAAATTGAAGTGACAGTTCATTCCTGTTGATTATGAGCTTGACCTACTGAAGAAAATGTAGAGTTTGAAGCAAGCAGGAAGATTTGTTCAGGAGTATACAGAGGAGTTCTATCGACTTCTCATCAGAACAGGCCATGCAGAAGCTGATAAGGAGAAAGTTGTCTGATACCTTAATGGGTTAAGGCTAAGCATTCAAGAGGAGTTGAATCTGGTTCGAATGAACAGTATTGAAGAGGCATACCAGTTTGCCCTAAAAGTAGAGGAAAAGCTGAACAAGAAGTTTGAGAGCAGATAAAATAAAAGAGGTCACAGTGGACGATCTGGTGGACGGTCATATGGTGGCCGAAATGAAGATCCAAAAAAGAAGGATGAGGCCAGTAGCAGTCAGAATCAGTGAGGAAATAATTCCAATCACTTCCAGGATCAGAATAATATATGGTGGCCGAAATGAAGATCCGAAAAAGAAGGATGAGGCCAGTAGCAGTCAGAATCAGCGAGGAAATAATTCCAATCACTTCCAGGATCAGAATAATAGAGATCAGAGAGGAAGAGGAAGAGGACAAGGATCTGGAAGAGGTGGCTTCCGTGGAACATGTTTTCACTGTGGAGAAGAAGGTCATAGGGCATTTGAATGTCCTCAGCACCAAGGTAGAATAGACAGGAGAAATGAAGGCCAGGCTAGAGTTGCACATGTAGATGAAGATGCCAGATCATCAAATTTTGAAGATGCTGAAAGAGGAGAAACATTGATTAACAGAAGAGTCCTGTTGAGTGGTGAGAATGAACCTGAGCAAAGGAGGAGCCTATTTCGCACCAGGTGCAAGTGTGAAGGTAAATGTTGTGATGTGATTATTGATAGTGGAAGCACTGACAATTTGGTGTCAGAAGAGATGGTGACAAAGTTGAAGCTCAAGAGATAGAAACACCCACATCCATATCGAATTACCTAGGTACAGGATGACCACAAGGTCATGGTCAATGAACAATGCCTGGTGAAGTTCAAGATTGGCGGATACCAAGATGAGGTATTGTGTGATATCATATCTATGGATGCATGTCATATGTTGTTGGGTAGACCATGGCAGTTTGACAGATGTGTTGTACATGATGGTCGTGCGAATACCTATTCCCTGACAAAGGATGGAGTGTGACATAAGCTAAAACCATTGAAGGAGACAGAAGAAAAGGTATGTGGTAATGCAAGGATAACTTTTGTCGATGGAAGAAATTTCCTAGACGGTATGAGGCATGAGCATGTATGTTTTTCTTTAATTCCAAAAGCTGGTAAAGAGAAAGTAGAAGATGTTCCTGTAGAAGTTGCAGATTTGTTGAATGAGTTTCAGGATATTGTATCTGATAACGTGCCTGATGGATTACCACAAGTCAGGAAGATCAGTCATCAGATGGACTTGATCCCAAGAGCAAGTTTGCCGAATAAGGCAGCACACAGAATGACACCTACAGAAAGTGAGGAGTTGAACAGACAAGTACATGAACTGTTACAGAAAGGATTGATCCGTGAGAGTCTTAGTCCCTATGCTGTACCAGTAGTATTAGCACCAAAAAAGAATGGAGAATGGAGGATGTGTATAGATTCTAGGGCAATAAATAAGATCACAATCAAGTACAAGTTTCCATTGCCACGAATGGATGATATTATGGATTGTTTGAGTGGAGCTATGTATTTCTCAAAGATAGATCTGAAGAGTGGATATCATCAGATTCAGATTAGAGAAGGAGATGAATGGAAGACTACCTTCAAGACAAAGAAAGGACTATATGAGTGGTTAGTCATGCCTTTTGGGCTAACGAATGCACCGAGCACTTTCATGTGGCTCATGAACGAGGTTCTGAAAGAATTTCTGGGTAAGTTTGTCATTGTTTACCTAGATGATATTTTAATCTTTAGTAAGACATTGGATGAGCATATGATGCATATTCGTATGGTATTTGAGAAGTTGAGAGAAGAGAAATTGTTGATTAATTTGAAGAAGTGCAATTTTGTGAAGAAAGAGTTGGTGTATTTGGGGTTTGTAGTTTCAGAAGAAGGTCTAAAAATGGACCCAGAGAAGGTACAGGCTATCCTTGAATGGCCTACTCCAAGGAGTGCTACTAAGGTAAGATCTTTTCATGGTCTAGCTAGCTTTTACAGAAAGTTTATCAAAAAAATTAGCAGTATTTGTGGACCCTTGACTGAAACAATGAGAGGGGATAGAAAAGAGTTTAAGTGGACTAATGGGGCAGAAAAGAGTTTTTAATTGTTGAAACAAAAATTTACAGAACAACCTGTTTTAGCACTTCCAAATTTTAATAAGGTGTTTCAAGTAGATTGTGATGCTAGTGGTACTGCAATAGGAGCTGTTATGAACCAAGAAGGTAAACCTGTTACTTATTTCAGTGAGAAGTTAAATGATGCCAAGAGGAAATATTCTATTTATGATCAAGAATTTTATGCTATAGTTCAAGCATTAAAGAAGTGGAGACATTATCTACTTCCTAAGGAGTTTGTTTTGTATACTGATCATCAAGCTTTGCAATATTTGAATAGTCAAGGAAAATTGTATCAAAGGCATTTGAAATGGGTTGAGTTTTTACAGAGTTATACATTTGTTTTGAAACACAGGAGTGGAAAGTCTAATAGGGTTGCAGATGCTCTTAGCAGAAGGCAACTATTGCTGATAGAAATGTAGATTGAAGTGGTTGGGTTCAAGGAACTCAAGAATTTGTATCCAGAGGATCCTGATTTTGGTGAAGCTTGGAAAGCTTGTACAGAACCTGTTACTCTAGACAGGATGAAATGGTTGGATTTCATCATCCAAGATGATATGCTATTCAGAGGGAGTCAGTTGTGCATTCCATGAAGTTCTATGAGGGAGAATCTCATCAAGGAGAAGCATAGCGGAGGATTGGCTGGACATTTTGGTCGTGATAAAACCCTTGGTTTGGTTAGTGAGAATTATTATTGGCCATAGTTGCAGCAAGATGTGAAGAATTTTGTACAGAGTTGTAGAGTATGTCAGATGGTGAAAGGAGTGAAGCAGAATACAGAGTTGTATCAGCCATTACCCGTACCAAAGAAGCCTTGGGAGGATATCAGCATGGACTTTGTTCTTGGTTTACCGAGGACTCAGCGGGGACATGATTCAATTTTTGTGGTGGCTGAAAGATTTTCAAAGATGGCACATTTCATTCCCTGCAAGAAGACTAATGATGTTGTTCATGTAGCAGAATTGTTTTTCAGAGAAGTAGTGAGACTTCATGGTTTGCCAAAGACCATAGTTTCAGATTGGGACACTAAGTTTGTTGGATATTTCTGGCATACATTGTGGAAGAAGTTGAAGACAAATTTGAAGTTTAGTTCATCACATCATCCACAGACTGATGGACAGATAGAGGTGGTGAATAGGAGTTTGGGAAATTTGCTGAGATGTTTGGTTGGAGATAAGCCAACGGGATGGGATTTGATTTTACCACAGGCAAAATTTGCATACAATAATTCTGTCAGCAGGAGCACTGGTAAATCACCATTCCAGACTATATATGGAAGTAGTCCAAGAAATGCATCTGAATTGAGGAAGATAGATAAAGGAGAAATAAGTAGTGCTGAAGCTAAGGATTTTGCAGAACACTTGAAGAACATCCATGGGGAGGTGAGGAAGCATATTACCAAGATGAACGCACAGTATAAGGCTAAGGCAGATGAGAAAAGGAGGTATAAGGAATTTTAGGTTGGTGATGAAGTCATGGTTCATTTGCGGAAGGAGCGGTTTCCAGTTGGTACATATAACAAGCTGAAAATGAATAAGTTTGGACCATGTAGGATACTGAAGAAACATGATTCAGGAAATGCATATGAGGTAGAATTTCCTACTGAGCTAAGTATTTCACCAGTGTTTAACATTTCAAATCTGATAGAGTATCATGAAGGAGGTGTTGAAGATGAGATCATAGTAGCACAGTGGAGTATTCTAGCAACTAGTTCAAACACTAAGGAGATCGAAGATATACTAGATAGTCGTGTTGGCAGAAGCACAAGGAACAAGACATATGAAGAATATCTGGTCAAGTGGAAAGGATGACCTGTTGAAGATTCATCATGGCTGACAAAGGAGGAGGTTAGTCATCTTGGTTTTCCTCTGCACACCTGAGTTGTGACAGGGTCACTTCTCAAATTACCCTGGGTGTCTGATGCAGGAGCATCCTGGGTGTAAGAGCAATCTTGCATCACCCAAAAAAAAATATTTCTATTTTTATATTCAATAAGGGCTATTTTGTGCAGAGCTGCTATTTATGGAAAGTTACTATTTTTGGTAATTTTTGTATGTGCTCAGAATGATCTGATTTCTTTCTTGGAGGTTCATTTTGGTCATATAAGTCTACCAGTAAAGTTTCATTGCCAGATCAAGTGTATATTGGAAGATATTAAAGATTTTCGATATTGGCAGCAGGGTACAGAAACTTTGAACTTAGTTTTGAAGGCTTTAGAGGCCCCAGATGAGGTCAAAAATTTGGGTGATGGGCGCTTGCGCAAATCAAGCCTGTAGAGCACTTCGTGGCATTTTCAAAATGGGGTTATAATAGCCAATCGGGTCAACTGGTGATGACTTATGGTCTTCGAAAGTTGGGCCACCTGAAATGGCGGAAAATAATTTTCTTCAAAATTTCTGTTTGGGTTTCAAAGGTTATCTTGAGCCGACTATGATGTAATAAAATGTAAAATAAAATAATTCTAAGTTTGGTCGGCCTTATTGGCTAAAATTTTGGAACCTTCCCAGGCGGTGGAAAATTGCCTATATAAGGAAGGCTGTATTATTGTCTTAGGTAGTTCAAAATAGTTCTGGGTAGTAGATCTGGGTAATAGTTCGAGGCTTTGTCCTACAGAATATTGTAAGGGAATGCCCATGTGGCTTTGCATATTGTAATTCTGAAAGTTTGTAATTCCACATTTGTGGAGATAATAAGAAGCCAATTTTTTGTTCTTGCATATTGTTGTTGTTTCTCTATTTCTGTTATGTGTTTGTGGTATTAAGGGGAGCACCCTTCACCAGGCTTAACCCCCAGTTTAACATTCAAATGGTGCATAATGAAGTCAGGATCCAATCTAGGCATGTCAGCATAGGACCATGCAAAGTTCACTTGTTGTTCTTGGAAGAACTTGATAAAATCATTTCTTTCTAAAGGTGTAAGTGATGCGACCAAGTGTATAAATTTTGGATCCAATTCTGTCCCAATGTTGACCTTTTCTTTCGGCTCTATGAGAATCATTGACCTTTCTTCCTCATGTTTGGGTAGAGTATCCAATCTCTATTAATATGATTTAGAAAAATAGAGAGGGGGGTGAATTAGTTGTTCTCAGGTCCAGATGTATAAAACAAACTTCAAAAACTTTTCTTTAAGTCAGATCTAACAACCAAAACCAACTCGGTCATCACTGATTCTATAATAGAAACATATAACATTGCAGTCCACTACCCAGCAGTATCTAACTTGTAAAACACAGAAATGTTTAAACCAAAACATTCACACAAGCATTGACACTAGGATTTATAGTGGAAACCCAATCTGGGAAAAACCACTTTGTAACATGCTACTATTATTTTCACTCTTTTGAAGTGAGCTTGGTTAAAATCCAACCCTGTCAAAGGTTATAATACACACTGTTAGGTGTGACCCGGTTAAAGGATTTCAATCACTCTGTTAGAAGTGAGCCTTGTTATAGGACTTATATACATTCCATTAGAATGCAACCTTGTTCAAAGGATTTAAACATATGACTGTTAGGTCACACTCTGTTAAAAGGATTTTGACTATTACAATGGTTAGAAAGTAGCAGCAGCATTGATCTGAAAAACATACAACTCACTTTGCAAATATCAGATCCAATTCCATACACAAATGTTGGATTACTAACTTTGAAACTTTTCCATTTCCATCTTTGATATGCTCAGAACTTTTCTTCAAGTACTCACCACACTTCTTCTTCAGCCTTTTCTGCTTATACAGTCAATAACATCTACTAATCTTCTAGCATCCTCTTTTCACCCATACACACACATACCTAATTCTTAGGTTCCCTTAATACTTCCTCAATTAGGTTAACTCATCTTTTGCCGCTCAATCTTCTTCGTAGATCTTAGGGTTAGGTTAGATTCATTGAATCTACCATCTTTATGTTCTTCAACTCCTTTATAAGAAACATCTTAAATCTCTTAAAGATTTACAATAAAACATTTTTCAGTGCATTCAATGCTTTCAAACAATCAATAAATAAAGTCAACACATTTTACATAATCCAAGAATTCAACAATGTCGGCTCCAAATCTGAATTCTCTTCAAATATAAAAATACTGATGCTCGGTTAATACTGTGATCAACTACTCAGTCTTCATGTAGAAAGCTCGGTCATTACTAAAAATGTTTCCTCAGCTTATACTATCTTTCTTGGCAATTAACTGATGTTCGGTCGACACTAACATTTTTTTCGGCATATACTGACTCAGTCGACACTAACATTACTTGGCTTGAACATAATTTCTCCATTTTTGCTCTGTCAAGCCTACCAATTTAGTCTTCAATCTTACTAAGATAAACAATACATTGTCTCATCATTGTACAACATAGTCAAGTACACTTTTTAGTATCAAGATAACTCAACCTTTCCTTAGGTGTTATTGTTAGCATCCTTTATTTCCCTTCTTCACAACAATACAATAGATATAGTACTTTCCTAAGTAGCAATAGTCTTACCAATTAAGGTTTGACATCAATGACAACACAACAATTTCTTCAATTGCAATTTCCAACAATCTCCCTCTTTGGCATTGATGGCAACACCATATGATATCACCTAAATAACACATGGATTACCAACCAATCCAAAAATGTATCTGGCCATCAGAAGAAAAAAAATTTGTAATATCCTTAGCTTCATTCTGATTCAGAATCTATTAGCCTCACTTCTGTGACTGTTAGAAATATCCAGATCTCCCTCTATCCTGATCCTTCGTCTCAGTTCATCTCCCTACTTTTCTTTTCAGTGAAAAGTGTTATTATATCATCTCAGTTCATCTCCCTCTTTAACAAAAATGCCAAAGCAGCAACTAAAACATACACCCATCAGATGTAGATATTATCTGTGCAACTCAATGTTTCTCCCTCTGTCATCTTGCTTATGGCTGATTCCTTGTCTTTTCTCTTCTTTACACCTCTAGGCCAGTCCTAAAGTGTGACAATCTTCTACATTAATCTATCAAATATTCTGTTGTAGTATATTTGATGCAGTGCTCCTAGCTTAACTAGGCAGCCTCAGTTAGGGGAAGGACCCCTAATTGACTTCTCAAATACTCATGTGCTTCTTTAGGTAAAGCTTTAGTGAATATGTCTGCTAATTGTTTCTTTGTATTCACATATTCCATTTGGACTTCATTATCTTGTACCAATTCTCTCAAGTAGTGATACTTGATTGCTATGTGCTTGGTCTTAGTATTCATCACTGCATTCTTAGAAATGTTGATAGCACTTGTGTTGTCATAGAAAATAACAACAAGTTCAATGATTTCTTCTTTCATGCCTACCAACAATTATTTTATCCATACCAAATTTGAATAGTTTACTGCAGCAGCAACATACTCAGTAGTAGATTGGGAAATGCAATTTTGTTTCTTACTCATCCAGGTGACTAATCTCTATCCAAGAAAGAAAGCTCCACCACTAGTACTCTTTCTGTCATCTACATTTCCTGCCCAATCAGCATCTGTATATACTCTTAGTTCAAATCTTTCATCCTTCTTATAATATAGCCCATAGTCAATAGTCCCTTTCAAGTATGTCATAATTCTTTTCACAGCCATCATGTGTGTTTCCTTAGGATTAGCAGAGAATATTGCCACAATCCCAACAGCTAGTGCAATATATGGTCTACTATGTACAGCATACTGCAATTTTCCAATCATGGATCTATACAAAGTCTGGTTCACTTCTACAACATCATCATTCTTAGATAACTTTTGTCCAGTAACCATAGGAGTACTCACTAGTCTAGAATCTTCCATCCCAAAAGTTTTCAGTATTTCACTAACATACTTAGACTGTGTAATGAAAATTCCTTTCTTCATCTGATATACTTGTAAACCAACAAAGAATTTGATCTCACCAAACATGTTCATTTCAAATTCAGTTTGCATTTCATTTGAAAATATTTTACACAAATCATCTTGTCCACCAAAAATAATATCATCCACAAAAAAGTTTGCCAACAGGATACCTTTACCTTCTTCATCTTTCATGCATAGATTACTTGTGTCATTTGTTCTTGAAAATCCAATATGTATCAAGTAGTTATACAATCTCTCATACCATGCTCTGGGAGCTTGTTTTAATCCATATAGTGCTTTGTTCAATTTGCATACCATGTGTCTTCTGTTTGGATCAATAAAACCTTCTGGTTGTTCTATGTAAACTTCTTCTTCTAGTATACCATTTAAGAATGCAGACTTGACATCCATTTGATATACCTTGAAATATTTATAAGCAGCATATGCAAGTAGAGTTCTTACTCCTTCCAATCTAGCTACAGGGGCAAATATCTCCCCATAATCTATTCCTTCTTCTTGTGTGTAGCATTTGCATACCAGCCTAGCTTTGTTCCTAATTATTTCACCTTTTTCATTCAACTTATTCGAGAACACCCACTTTGTTCCTATAACATTTTTGTATTTAGGTCTCGGCACTAGAGTCCAAGTATCATTTTTCTATATCTGGTCTATTTCTTCATTCATTGCTTGTATCCAGTCTTCATTTTCTAATGCCTCTCTAGTTGACTTAGGTTCAAATTCACACAGTAAACATGTTGGATCCTTTGTCTTACTTCTAGTCAAAATTCTAGTTTGTTTGTCTCCAATTATTTGTTCATGCTTGTGATGTCTTCTTACATATTTTGCCAAAATAGGTTCAACTCTTCTCTCCTCTATTTCATCAGATTCCTCAACAAGATTGTCAGATTCATCTTCTGAATGCTTGGCAACCTCTTCCTAATACTTAGCAGCATTATCTTGTCGCTCAATATGTTCTTGTTCTCTTTCAGCACTATTTTCCTAATGCTCGGCAACATGTTCCTGTCACTTGGCATTGCTTACCTGAGACTCGACATCAGGTGCAAGTCTATTACTTGCCTCTTCTTCTTCTTCAATATACACAAAAGATCTATAATCTTTTGGTTCTCTTTTGTTGTCAACTTCATTTCTTTTTGCATACTCATCACTTTGACATTCACACTTTGCACAATTTTGTTAGTGTTAGAGTTCAAACACTTATAAGCTTTACTTTTTGTGGAATACCCTAAGAATATGCCTTCATCACTTTTAGCATCACACTTTATATTTCTATTGTCTTTTAATATGTAGCACTTGATTCCAAAGATTCTAAAGTATTTAGCACTTGGTGCATGCCCATGTCATATGTTAGCATATAGTTTTTCCCTTTTCTTTAAATCAATTTCAATCCTTTTAAAATAATGAAAAGAGAAGAATCTTAACACTAACAAATGAGTTGCTAAAAGCTAACTCTCTACAAATTACAAGGTGCAGCTACCTTCTAGAAATATTTTCAATACGTTCTTATTAAGCGTAGAAAAATAACATCATGTGTACTTTTCACCAAAAAACACTTGAGAAACATTCAGTCCGTCAACATGAAAAAGAATGTGCAGATTTTAGAGTAAATGTCTACTTCTATCACAATCTCAAACTTTGAATTTGTTCAATCTGAACTTCAATAACAATACTCTCTGTCACCTCTAAGCATAGAATTCATTCATATCACAGCTAAGCTTCATTCAACACAACTTATTTCCACAAGAAAATAAATCACATCATATAAATAGTAATATTTATCATTTTAAAAGCTTAGACATATACGTAACACCATAACATATTCCATACATTTTGTAATATCAGTATTCCAAAAACTTGAAGTAAAGTTTCTAGAAAATAATTTCTATCAAACTCAGAGACCCGAACCCATAAACAGTTTAAATTTTTTGCATAAATAGCCACGCAGGGCTTCAACAACTAACTTAATAAAATTGTCTTACTTGAAAGTAAATTCTACTAACTTCTAACAACTGTCCTAAGCATTAAGCATAAAAACTAGACTGAAGCAAAAATGCCTTCCAAAAATTGCCAAGTGTCTCGAACGGTTAAGGAGTTGAGGTCACCGCAAGCCGCACTACCCTCCAATCTTTGAATGTGGTATTGAACATGGAGATGACTGGTTGATGTGGCAAACTGATAAAATCAATCCTCTATTTCCAGACCTCTTTCTCCCTTTTAACCTCAGCTATCTTTCCTGTGTGCATAACCGAATGATCTTGCTGAAGGATCATCATCAATTCCATCTGAGCAATCTTTGTGAAATTCTCATCTCTAGGTGTCTTCATCCTTTTGAGCTCATTGAACTAGGTGTTTAACTCTTTGATTGCCTATTCAACCATTTTATCTGACACCTCTTGAGCTTCCTAGCACCGCTCATCAATCCACTTTATATCATTAGAAATGATTTCTTTGATCATTTTCAGCCCCTTCATGAGATCTTTTACCTCAGAGATTCCCATAACCATGGCTTCATTCCTCCATTCTATGCATTCTTTTATAACATAAATAACTATGTCATCTAGTCCTAGTACTGGCCTCTCCATCAAGAACTTCTGCAAGTCGTACTCTTCAACTTCTTCAATCCAGTGGAGCTCTTTGGTCCAAGTACTCTTTTCTAGCTCCCATTCTTCAATGTTGGCTTCTACTTCCTTTACCAGGTGATCTCCTTCACTGTGGGTTTGATCCAGATTACTTAGCTTCTTAACAACCTCTCCTTTTACATGCTCCACCCAATCATCAAATGCCTTGCTCACCGCCTTGCTTCTTTGAACTTCGTCAAGAAACCATTGATTAAAGGGGATCTCATGTCAATGGAGGCTGGCATCTCCCTCAGAGGGAAAGGTTCAAGATGTTGAATGGCATTGATATACTGGGCCATACTCTTCATAGCCTCTTTCATTTCCTATTTATCTTTGGCATCCTTCTAGACTCTACCAGTGATTTTCTTGTTTGATACCTCCAAAAACCTCATATCGGAGGCTCTGGTGTCTCTCCCTAAATCCACCTTGGATACTTGAAAATCCTAGACTGAAGCTTCTCCTTCATCTCTGTCCTCTTTAGGCTTTTCAATCTCAGCCATCTAGTGACCGCTACTCTCATCGAAACTGATTCTAGATTCCATCTTCATTTTCTTAACCTTAGAAGATTTTCCCAGATACCTGCTTACTACATCATCAATAGGTACTGATAAAGGAACCATATTCCTTTTCTTAGCTACTAGGGTCTCCAACCATGGTGGGGTAGCAGAGGATTTCTTTTGAGTGTCATAATCACTCAGCAAAGCTAACAAGTCTTTCGAAGTACCTCCTGTTTCCTGTTGCATCTGTTGATCATCAGCCATCTCAGATACCCTGTGGTCTTCAACTAAAATTTCCTTTGGATCAAGGTATGATGAATCTAAATCCACGATGACATTTGGAGTAACTCTCTACCTCTGAACCTTTTCTTTTACCCTTTGACTTGATTTGGTCACTCAGACTTCAGGTTCAAGCTGTTGTTGAACTTGAACTTGCGAAGAAATTGGTTCAAGTTCAGGTTTATCTTTTCCTGCACAAGATGGATCAACACTTAAGTTAGTTAAAATAGAAGTCCTCTTAGTTGAACTTCTCTTCTTGGTTTTTATTTGTTTCTTTGTTGATTGCAAAGGAATATCAAGGGTTCTTTTCTTCACCACCCATGCTTATGTTCTTTTGATCACCCTTTTCATTCTCTTATGCAAATCATCTTCTTTCGACTCTTTCTAATCTAGCTTAGGAATTGGGAGGGCTTTGACCTTCTTCAAATATTGGGAATCTACAACATCAACCTCACTGTCTTCCTCTATCCCATCTGTATCCATCTCTAGCTTGAAAGTGATGATCTGCTTCAAAGTTAGTCGGGACCAGAGCCTTTTCCTTACCTCCAGCTCATTAGAACAGTTGACCCAAAAATCTTCTAGCTCAATGATGTGCATAAATGTCTCTGGGACATTGAGATTTGCTCTTGCAAAGCCTCTATAATCAAAATTAACCCTGGGAATATAAGTTTGCAAATAGAAAGCATCCAATTCTTCTTTGATAGCCATAGCATCTTGGAAACTTTTGCATCTGTAGTACCCTAACTCAATAGGGAAGAGAACACCTGAGGACTTCTTTGGGGTCCCAGCCTTTTGTTCAACTAGAACAAGCTGCCTGCATAGCTCCATTAGGATTACATCATCTAAACAAAATCTAGGGAGCCGTAGGGGCTCTTCATCAAATGCTCCTACCCTTAGATAAGTAAATCTTGGAAATTGTATAAAATGACAGCCATAAACATTAATCACCTGCTTAGCTTCCTTAGAAAGCCTGCAGTTTTCTTTCCCTCTCAACTCAAAAACTAACCTTCCTAAAAATCTATCATTTATAGTTTTGAACACACTAGAGAACTTCTCCTTTTGTAAGCAGGTGAATTAATCATATATCCTCATATCACTTGTCCATAATTCTTGAGGTAATCCTTCCCAGGCTCGGCAACATGCTAAGACATAAACAAGGTAGGAAGACATATAAAATGCAGTCAAATTTGTCATGTTTAAGAGTTCTTTGTGGAGCTTTTCCGCTATCAGGTCAGCCCAATCAATAAATTTATCCCCTTCTATAATTTTTTAGATGAAATAGTACATCCAATTTTCCCAATGAAATGCATGGGGGTTACCTTTCACCCTATTCAGAAGAAGCACCATATCGGCTATATCTTTTCAGAAGTGTTCAATTGTCAGTGGCTTTGGCAGCCTGCTTCCTCCTTTCTCTGGTTTCGCAAGCCATACCTGGGCTATCGAGGAGCTATATTTTTTCTTATCGGCCTCATACACATGATTTGCTTCCTCATAGGTCCATGGTTCATATGGTTCCTTGTCTAGAATTCTCAGGGCTACCATTAATGTTTCTCAACTGATTTTTACAGAGATTTCTCTTGACATATCCTTAATACATCTATTCTTGGCGTCATATTTGTTAGTGCACTCGAACACCAGTTTGGGGAAAATGAGAGCTAGAGGAAATGCAGTGGCTTCTAAAAGACCACTTCCTACTAATTTCCTAGAAAAAGAACCCTCGAAAGAAATTTGGGCTCTATCACAAAGTTCTCCTAGGTTTGCATTCAACAAGAAGGTATCACCTATGTCTAGAAGAGAAACTAATAGGTGGTTTGTACTCTCCTCTTTTGAAAGTTTTGGATGGAATAAGGACATCTTACCAAATATGAATAGAAAAGATTTGCAACACAGAAAAAGTCACTGAAAACTGAAACTGCAAAGGGGAAAAATAACTCACCAATGTACTGCACACCATCTTTCTGCAAATTTCTCAATCCCAATTCCGTCACTCCTTCTCCTTCACCAGACAAAATAATTAACAAAAAAACCTTAATCATTCTTCATTTATTCGTGAATGCCTTACAGGATCCTTAATAAATCTTCAGAGCATGTCCATAATAAATGTTTTAATGGAAGAATGATTGATTTGACATGTTCGGCCGAGCTTAATTAATCCACCAACTATTTCAGCATGAATAACTCAATTCCTGAGGAAAATCCCTGATCACCATATCTGAATATTAATGGCTCCCTCTACGTCACATCATCAACTATCATTTCCAATCTTTCACATGCACGAGACATCTAGTTGAATGAGAGCATCTTGTACGGAAATTTCCAAAACTTAATAAACACTCAAAGCGCTACAAAATAGAAACCTTCTTTTTGGAAAAGAAAACAATCCCGCTGAATTCTCTGTGCATAAGTTATCATATTATAAACATGAACGTGAACTTGAACTAACTTAAAGTTTAGGACTAGGTTCAAGTTCAGGTTCACCTTTGAGACCGACAGACATTTTGAGGGATAGGCAAGCATGAGCATTTTAAGACTTGGAAGTGGTAATGGGTTGAACTTGAACTTGAACCAACTTATCAAAAGTTCAACTTCAACTTCAACTTAGAAACTTCTACTGACCAAGACTATAACTGGGATCTAAAAAAATGAAGGTAACAATTGGCTTTGACTAGGGACCGGGACTACTCAAAACTGAGGAATGAATCTATAATCTCTATTTGACAAGACAATTTAAACTTTATTTGGCTGGGCTGACTCACCACAACAAAAACTTCTACTCCTACAAACACAAGCCAAAACTTTATATACAAGCAAGGAAAAGAAAAGACTTACAACTGGTAAAGCTTGAGATCCTACCCATTATAAGACAGGGGTAGTTCATCTCCATCAATGTATTTTAGCTTGAATGCATTTGGACCTAGAGCTTGTGAGATCTCGAATGGTCCCTTCCAGAGAGACTCGAACTTTCTATGTGCTCCTCTTGGCTCTCGACGCTTATCCCAAAGAAGGATCTTATCATCCACCATAAATTTTCTTGGCCTAGCACGTCAATCAAAAATATCCTTCACTTGTAGCTAATGACTAGTGATGTGATCAACTAACTCCACCCTCTCTTCTTCTATTTTTGACAGATACAAAATCCTCTTGTCCAATGAATTTTGAAAGACTTCATTCTCCACGCATCTTTGCAACTTGGTAGACGCTAATTCTAATGGAAATGATAGTTGTGCTTCAACTCTGAAGACTAATTAAAATAGCATCATACCGAGAGTCCTCTTTGGAGAGGTTCTATCTGCCCACAATGCCTCATATAACTTCTTGTGCCAGTCTTTTCCCTTTTCATCTACCAATTTCTTCATGATGTTTATCAGGTTCTTGTTTGTAGATTCGGCCTGGCCATTTCCCTGCAGAAAATAATCTGAAGAGAGATAGATTTATACCATGATCATAATAGAAGATTTGAATCTCTCGGGAGGAGAAATTCTAAGCATTATCAGCCACTATCTTCAGGGGAACTCCAAATCTAGTGACAATGTTTTCTTTTAAGAATATACAGACTATCTCAAAAGTGGTTACTTTAACCGGTATCGCCTCCACCCATTTGGTAAAGTAATCAGTCATTGTCAAGATATGTGTGTGTCTTCCATTAGAAATTGGGTTAATTGGACAATTAAAATCTAACCCCCACTATTGGAAGGGTTCTTCGATAATCATAGGTCTTAGCGGTAGAGCAGCCAACTGAGGCTTTCCTAAGAAAAGTTTACACTTATCACAATTTTCCACCCACCTATATGCATCTTTAAACATTCAGGGCCAATAGTAGCAGTTTCTCAAGATCTTAAAGGCTGTCACAGAAGAAGAATAGTGCCCCCTGCATGCTTCATTGTGAAATGATTGTAATAACTTCTGTTGTTGTTCCTTGTCAACACATCGTAGAAACATCCCATCCAATCCCCTTTTATACAGAACATTATCTACTATGACATACTTTGTTGCCTTCAGCCTCAGATTTCTTCTCTCTTTAGCTGATAAGTGTTATGGAGGCTCTCCGTAGGTCAAAAAGAAAGCTACATCTAAAAACCATGAGTCATTTGTCGCTACAAATAGGCAATTAGGTAAATTTTGTGCTTCTTGATTTTCAGCCATTAGTTTACATAGGCCCTGACCTCTCGCCAGCTTTGTAGGCTTAGTTTCCAAATCAAATTCTTGCACCTTTGCAACCCATCTAGCCCTATTATTTACTGCAACTTCCTATTGAGTAAGGATGGTCTTAATAGCAGAATTCAGAACAAAGACCACATAATGTGAATGAAGTATATAGTATCAGAATTGTTTGATTGCCTTCACTACTACGAATGCCTATTTTTCTATCTATGAATAGCATAACTCATGTTTCTTGAGCAGGATGCTCATAAAGGAGATAGGCACTTCTTCACCATTGTCATTCTTCTGTAATAGCACCCCATACATTATGTGCTCTGACACATAGCAGTAGATGATAAAGTCTTTTTTGAAATCTGGGTGTATCAATGTTGAAGCGTTGGCTATGGCTTCCTTAATCTTACCAAATGATTTGACAGCCGGTTCATCCCACTTGAAATTTTTCTTCTCACTTAATAGGTCTACCATCGATTTTGATGTTTCAGTGAAATCAGGCACAAACTTCCTTAAGAAGTTAACTTGACTGAAGAAAGATTTAATCCCTTTCTGATTAACAGGAAAACACAACTGCTAAATAGCTTTGACTCTTTCTGGATCAATTTTAATGCCTTCTTTTGAAACCAAGTGACCCAACAACTTACCCTCCGTCACACAGAAGATTGACTTCTTTGGATTTAGGGAAACACCATGATCCCGACACCTTTTCAAAACCTCTTTCAGGTCCTTCAAATGCTTCTTACGCCTCCTAGAGAATATTGTCATGTCATCCAAGTAAATGGTGATGGTCTTGTTTAGCAAATGGCCGAAAGTGGAATTCATGGCTCTCTAAAATGTGGCTTCAGCATTAATTAAGCCAAAAGGCATTCTCCTATAAGTGAATGTGCCCCAAGGTGTGGTAAAGGTTGTTTTGTGTTGGTCTTCCTCTATGACACTAATTTGGTTGTAGCCTGAAAAACCATCAAGTGATGACAACATTTCTGAGCCAGCTACCATTTGAAGAATCTGGTCCATCATAGGTAAGGCGAAGTTATCTTTAAGGCTTGACTGATTGAGGTTCCTAAAATCCACGCATATTTTGATTTCTCCATTTCACTTCCTCATAGGAACAATGTTGGCCACCCATGTAGAATGATGTATTGGGAAGATAATACTTGCTTGAAGCATTTTGTCAATCTCTTTAAAAATGGCATCTCACACCTTCGGATTGTATGTTCTCAATTTCTGAAGAAATGGTGATGTACTGAGCTTCAAGGGAATATGATGTGTAAACTATCCCTATCTAAAGTTCCTTAAATCATCATAGGTCCAAGAAAATACGTTTCCATATTCTTTTAATAACTTAGTGAAATGACCTCTTTCATCTTCATCACAACACACACCTAAATTGACCATCTTGGGATTGAAATCACCACCAATATTAATTTTTTCATACTCACCTGAAGGGATGGTGTCTGGCATGTCGGGTGAATTTAAATAATAGTCTCTCCTATCAAACAGCCTCTCTAACTCCACCAATCCTTTGGGTATGGAGTTTCCTTTAAGTTGAATCCCCTCCTCTAAAGCACTAGATTCCTTCCCTAGACAAAATTCATGGCACTCGAACTCCGATCCTTCATAATAATTGGTTGAAAACTTATCCAAACCTTACAAAAATTCATTTATTTGAGCATCATCTCTGAACACTTTCCAGGAATAGGAATTATCAGGAACACTAGGCCTATGAATCACTTCAATGGTGTAATGATCTTCTATAAAGTTTGGGTGTGGTATGAGAAAAGATGTTGACCCAGCAAGAGCATCTGCTCTTGAGTTATATTCCCTAGGAATTACTTCAATTTAAAAGGCTTCAAACCACTCGAGTTCATCCCACACCCTATTTTTGTAGTGTTTCAATCTCTCATTCTTCACTGAAAACAAGTTCTTAACCTATTTGACAATAAGTTTTGCATCCCCACGTGCCTTTAAAAGTTTAATCCCCTTCTTCTTAGCTTCTTCTAAACCTAAAAATAGGGCTTCATACTCTGTCGTATTGTTCGTATTCTCAAACTCAAGTTTGAATGAAAAAGGAAATTTGAGCCCAGCAAGAGAAATGAGGACTACTCTAGCCCCCAAGCCTATAGAAGAGCAACTGCCATCGAATTCAAGAGTCCAAGGTAGTTCTTCATCTACAACCACTAGATTTGGAAGGTTAACCTCTGATAAAATAACATAGTTAGCAAACTCGAATTCTTGATACAAGATCTGGGATTTAGAGTCTTCTGAGGGAAAAATCATGTATTTGGATTTGGGTTCTAGAAGAAGAGTAACTTTCTTATTACCTATAGGGACTATGGCCTGGGACCAATCCAATTTTATTTCACCACCTAAATCCCTACAAAAGGTTATGCTAAGAAGCATACCATAGCTAGATGGAATATCAGCTACTAAGATGGTTAATTTCAATCTCTTATCTGGGAAAGTTGCCAAGGCAACCTGGGCGTCTTTAATTTGACCTAGGAGTGAGACTTGTTTAGCATCCATAGAATAGCAGTGTCCAAAGGTATCAGTCATAGGGAGATCTAATGCTTTAGCCATAGATGAAGGCATAATATTATCTGAAGCCCCTAAATCAATAATACAATTGTTTAATTTGAAACCATGAATGTATAGAGACACATAGAAAGGTTCAGGTTTCAAGCCAAAAGGAATAGTAGGAACGGGCTTCTCGGCAAGCTTTTGTTCAATTGTCTCTTCCTTCTTTATAGGCTATCCTTTAAAACATGCATTGTTTGTCTGTTGAGCCTTAGGTTCAGTAGGAGAACCTTTGACATAACTAACCAATTTATCTAACTCCCGGGGATTCATTTTTAGATATTCTATAGTAGAAATTTGCACTTTTGAAGTTTTACAAAAATCAACTATACTAAAAGGGGAATCAGATTCAGACCTTTTCATAACTTGTTCCTCCAGAGTGCCTGCTTTCAGAGTCTTTGGATGATCACTGACCTGCCCTTCACTACCTTTAGTTGTTGCATTTTTCCAATTACTCACTTTTCCTCAACGTTGATTTCTTGTCAAAACCAAACAAGAGGTATCCTCTAAAGTTACCAATATGTCTCCCCCCCCTTCAGAGTCTGATTCATATTCAAGGTAAAAATTTCCAGATTCGCTAGGCACCTTAGAGGATATGTCTTCAATGGCCACTTTTGTTGCTACTTCTTTCTCAGCTTCAAGTTGTACATGTCTTATGTTTTCAGGACATGAGACTCCCTCATGCTCATCAGTAAGATGGAAAACACACATGTTGCTTTTATTTGGTGGAGGTTCAATCTACAATCTCTGCTAAGAAGGAGGCAAATTAAATTTTTTCATGAGTTTGAGGGTCCCTGAGTTGGATATTTATGTGGAATATCTTGATAGGGACTGGTAGTTTTAGGCAATTGTCACTTGATGGTTATCAAGTCATTCATTAGTCTTTGAATTACAAGGTTTGACAATGAGGAGGTAGAAGGTTGAGATCTAGATTTTTGAATATCTTTTCTCCATTTGCCACTTGTTATGAGCTCATCCTCAAGTTCAATGGCAAGAGTCTGAGTAGCTGCTAAGGTGGTTGGTCTAGCTCTTTTTAAAGAAAATGTTACATCAGGAGGCATAGCATTTAAGAAAAATCCTTTCTCATTTTCATCATTGGGTCTACTTACAGCTGGAATCACTTGAATTCCCTTATTGAATCTTGCCACAAACTCTCTCATGGGTACTTGAATCTCCTTCTTCATTTGACTTAACTGAATCAAAAGGGTATTTGCATCATCAACCAATTTAAACCTAGTCTCAAATGTTATTTTCATAGAATCCTAGTCGGTAATGGAGGCATGTGGTAAACTGTGAAACCACTCGGCTGCAGTCTTAGTTAAGGTCAAGATAAAAAGCCTGACAGCCACATCTAGAGTGCCCACTGCTAAAACTTTGCATGATGTATTGAAAGCATTCAAGTGATCCTCAAGGGTTTTCTTTCCATCACCACTAAATTTGGGTAGGATGTCATGACCTTTGGGTAGGTTTCCAAGATTTGCTCCTAAGCTTAAAGGTCCTACGGCAACACCCCAGGGCTGATTTTGCACCATAGTAGGTAAGATGAAATTCAAGGGCTGTAAATTTATAAAAGTGGAAGCTACGATTCCTGGTGAGACCAAGGAACTAAAATTAGTTATAGGAGGAGACTTAGTGGGAGAAGAAGGTCTACTAATAGTCTTATACTATCTTCGCCTAGAAGGAGTCTAGGGCTCAAAATCAAGCTTAGCTAGATCTTCAAAATCAAAATCTAAAAGACCTTTTGCTCTATCTCCCCTTGTAAATCTCTTCTCAACCAGCTTAATGAGCTAAAAAAAATGAAAGAACCAATTATTCTCAAGGCCTTTGAACTGCCCTCTCAACTACAGCAGCCTCCTGGGCTACAGGCAAGCCTCTGAGCCACTCTCAGATTTCTTCCTCTTCCTCAAGGACTAACCTTACTTGGTGGTATTGTTGATCATTTGTTCTCAACTTCCAAGCTATTGCATTAAGGTCAGCAATTAAATCCTCTTCAGTATCAGAAAAATCTAGGCTTGGTTGCAAAACTAGAGGAAGTTCTTGTCAACAAGGGATATCTTCAGCGGGTAACACCATATTTGATCATTAAATGCAAGAATATCAATCCCGGTCTATTCTTAGACGCCCCCTAGTAGAGTTGCCAAAAAATGTTGGCATATAATTTTTCTCTTTTCTTTAAATCAATTTCAATCCTTTTAAAAGAATGAAAAGAGAAGAATCTTAACACTAACAAATGAGTTGCTAAAAGCCAACTCTTTGCAAATTACAAGGTGTAGCTACCTTCTAGAAATATTTTCAATACATTTTTATCAAGCGTAGAAAAATAACATCATGTGTGCTTTTCACCAAAAAACACTTAAGGAGAAACATTCAATTCGTCAACACGAAAAAGAATGTGCAGATTTTAGAGTAAATGTCTACTTCTATCACAATCTCAAACTTTGAATTTGTTAAATCTGAACTTCAATAACAATTCTCTCTGTCACCTCTAAGCATAGAATTCATTCATATCACAGCTAAGCTTCATTCAAAACTTATTTCCACAAGAAAATAAATCACATTAGATAAATAGTAGTATTTATCATTTTAAAAGCTTAGACATATACGTAACACCATAACATATTCCATACATTTTGTAATATCAGTATTCCAAAAAATTGAAGTAAAGTTTCTAGAAAATAATTTCTATCAAACTCAGAGAGCCGAACCCATAAGCAGTTTAAATTTTTTGCATAAATAGCCACGCAGGGCTTCAACAACTAACTTAATAAAATTGTCTTACTTGAAAGTAAATTCTACTAACTTCTAAGAACTGTCCTAAGCATTAAGCATAAAAACTAGACTGGAGCAAAAATGCCTTCCAAAAATTGCCAAGTGTCTCGAACGGTTAAGGAGTTGAGGTCCCTGCAAGCCGCACTTCCCTCCAATCTTTGAATGTGGCATTGAACGTGGAGATGACTGGTTGATGTGGCAAACTGATAAAATCAATCCTCTATTTCCAGACCTCTTTCTCCCTTTTAACCTCAGCTATCTTTCATGTGTGCATAATCGAATGATCTTGCTGAAGGATCATCATCGATACGTGAAATGCTCATCTGTACGTGTCTTCATCCTTTTGAGCTCATTGAACTAGGTGTTTAACTCTTTGATTACCTATTCAGCCATTTTATTTGACGCCTCTTGAGCTTCCTAACACCGCTCATCAATCCACTTTATATCATTAGAAATGATTTCTTTGATCATTTTCAGCCCCTTCATGAGATATTTTACCTCAGAGATTCCCATATCCATAGCTTCATTCCTCCATTCTATGCATTCTTTTATAACATAAAGAACTGTGTCATCTAGTCCTGGTACTGGCCTCTCCATCAAGAACTTCTGCAAGTCGTACTCTTCAACTTCTTCAATCCAGTGGAGCTCATTGGTCCAAGTACTCTTTTCTAGCTCCCATTCTTCAATGTTGGCTTCTACTTCCTTTACCAGGTGATCTCCTTCATTGTAGGTTTGATCCAGATTACTTAGCTTCTTGACAACCTCTCCTTTTACGCGCTCCACCCAATCATCAAATGCCTTGCTCACCGCCTTGCTTCTTTGAACTTCGTCAAGAAACCATTGATTATAAGGGGATCTCATGTCAATGGAGGCTGGTATCTCCCTCAGAGGGAAAGGTTCAAGATTTTGAATGGCATTGATATACTGGGCCATACTCTTCATAGCCTCTTTCATTTCCTATTTATCTTTGGCATCCTTCTAGACTCTACCAGTGATTTTCTTGTTTGATACCTCCAAAAACCTCATATCAGAGGCTCTGGTGTCTCTCCCTAAATCCACCTTGGACACTTGAAAATCCTTGACTGAAGCTTCTCCTTCATCTCTATCCTCTTTAGGCTTTTCAATCTCTGCCATCTAGTGACCGCTACTCTCATCGAAACTGATTCTAGATTCCATCTTCATTTTCTTAACCTTAGAAGATTTTCCCAGATACCTGCTTACTACATCATCAATAGGTACTGATAAAGGAACCATATTCCTTTTCTTAGCTACTGGGGTCTCCAACCATAGTGGGGCAGTAGAGGATTTCTTTTGAGTGTCATAATCACTCAGCAAAGCTAACAAGTCTTTCGGAGTACCTCATGTTTCCTGTTGCATCTGTTGATCATCAGCCATCTCAGATACCCTATGGTCTTCAACTAAAATTTCCTTTGGATCAAGGTATGATGAATCTAAATCCATGATGACATTGGGAGTAACTATCTACCTTTGAACCTTTTCTTTTACCCTTTGACTTGATTTGGTCACTCGGACTTCAGGTTCAAGCTGCTGTTGAACTTGAACTTGAACTTGCAAAGAAATTGGTTCAAGTTCAGGTTCAAGTTGAGGTTTATCTTTTCCTACACAAGATGGATCAACACTTAAGTTAGTTAAAATAGAAGTCCTCTTAGTTGAACTTCTCTTCTTGGTTTTTATTTGTTTCTTTGTTGATTGCAAAGGAGCAACAAGGGTTCTTTTCTTCACCAACCATGCTTATGTTCTTTCGATCACCCTTTTCATTCTCTTATGCAAATCATCTTCTTTCGACTCTTTCCAATCTAGCTTAGGAATTGTGAGGGCTTTGACCTTCTCCAAATATTGGGAATCTACAACATCAACCTCACTGTCTTCCTCTATCCCATCTATATCCATCTCTAGCTTGAAAGTGATGATTAGCTTCAAAGTTAGTCAGGACCAGAGCCTTTTCCTTACCTCCAGCTCATTAGAACAGTTGACCCAAAAATCTTCTAGCTCAATGATGTGCATAAATGTCTTTGGGACATTGAGATTTGCTCTTACAAAGCCTCTATAATCAAAATTAACCTTGGGAATATAAGTTTGCAAACAGAAAGCATCCAATTCTTCTTTGATAGCCATAGCATCTTGGAAACTTTTGCATCTATAGTACCCTAACTCAATAGGGAAGAGAACACTTAAGGACTTCTTTGGGGTCCTAGCCTTTTGTTCAACTAGAACAAGCTGCCTGCATAGCTCCATTAGGATTACATCATCTAAACAAAATCTAGGGAGCCATAGGGGCTCTTCATCAAATGCTCCTACCCTCAGATAAGTAAATCTTGGAAATTGTATAAAATGATAGCCATAAACATTAATCACCTACTTAGCTTCCTCAAAAAGCCTACAGTTTTCTTTCCCTCTAAACTCAAAAACTAACCTTCCTGAAAATCTATCATTTACAATTTTGAACACACTAGAGAACTTCTCCTTTTATAAGCATGTGAAGTAATCATATATCCTCATATCACTTGTCCACAATTCATGAGGTAATCCTTCCCAGGCTCGGCAACATCCTAAGACATAAACAAGGTAGGAAGACATATAAAATGCAGTCAAATTTGTCATGTTTAAGAGTTCTTTGTGGAGCTTTTCTGCTATCAGGTCAGCCCAATCAATAAATTTATCCCCTTCTATAATTTTCTAGATGAAACAGTACATCCAATTTTCCTAATGAAATGCATGGGGGTTTCCTTTCACCCTATTCAGAAGAAGCACCATATCAGCTATATCTTTTCAGAAGTGTTCAATTGTCAGTGGCTTTGGCAGCCTGCTTCCTCCTTTCTCTGGTTTCGCAAGCCATACCTGGGCTATCGAGGAGCTATATTTTTTCTTATCGGCCTCATACACATGATCTGCTTCCTCATAGGTCCATGGTTCATATGGTTCCTTATCTGGAATTCTTAGGGCTACCATTAATGTTTCTCGACTGATTTTTACCAAGATTTCTCCTCACGCATCTTTAATACATCTATTCCTGGTGTCATATTTTTTAGCGCACTCCAACACTAGTTTAGGGCAAATGAGAGCCAAAGGAAATGCAGCAGCTTCTAAAAGACCGCTTCCCACTAATTTCCTAGAAAAAGAACCCTTGAATGAAATTCGGGCTCTATCACAAAGTTCTCCTAGTTTTGCATTCAACAAGAAGGTATCACCTATGTCTAGAAGAGAAACTAACAGGTGGGTTCTATTCTCCTCTTTCAGAAGTTTTGGACGAAACAATGACACCTTACCAAATATGAATAGAAAATATTTGCAACATAGAAAAAATCGATGAAAACTGAAACTGCAAAGGGGAAAAATAACTCACCAATGTACTGCGCACTAGCTTTCTACAAATTTCTCAATCCCAATTTCGTCGCTCCTTCTCCTTCACCAAACAAAATAATTAACAGAAAAGCCTTAATCATTGTTCATTTATTTGTGAATGCTTTATAGGATCCTTAATAAATCTTTAGAGCATGTCCATAATAAATTTTTTAATGGAAAAATGATTGATTTGACATGTTCGGCAGAGCTTAATTAATCCACCAACTATTTCAGCATGAATAACTCAATTCCCAAGGAAAATCCCTGATCACCATATCTGAATATTAATGGCTCCCTCTACGTCATGCCGTCAACTATCATTTCCAATGTTTCACATGCACAAGACATCTAGTTGAATGAGAGAATCTTGTACGGTAATTTCCAAAACTTAATAAATACTTGGAGCACTACAAAACAGAAACCTTCTTTTTGGAAAAGAAAATAATCCCGCTGAATTCTTTGTGCATAAGTTATCATATTAAAAACATGAACTTGAACTTGAACTAACTTAAGGTTCAGGACTAGGTTCAAGTTCAGGTTCACCTTTGAGACCGATAGACATTTTGAGGGATAGGCAAGCATGAGCATTTTAAGACTTGGAAGCGGTAATGGGTTGAACTTGAACTTGAACCAACTTATCAAAAGTTCAACTTCAACTTCAACTTAGAAACTTCTACTAACCAAGACTATAACCAGGATCTAAAAAAAATGAAGGTAACACCATAATTCATAGGGTGTCAGATTTGTACCTTTCCTGATCTATACCTGGTTAAGAGAGTAGACAACTGTACTTATAGCTTCTTTCCAGTATTTATGTGCCACATTCTTTTCAATCAACAATGTCCTTGCACAATCCAAGATAGATCTATTTCTTCTCTCTGCTATACCATTATGTGGAGGTGTTCTAGGTGTAGACATCTGTCTTTTGATTCCTCTTTCATTGCAAAATAGATTGAATTCATTTGATGTAAATTCTCCACCTCGATCTGATCTAAGACATTTCAGGTTCCTACCTGTCTCCTTCTCAACCTTAGCCAAATACCAGTTAAAGAATTGAAAAGCATTAGATTTTTATTTTAGAAACATTACATGCATCATCCTGGTATGATCATCAACAAACAAGATAAAATATCTAGCACCATAGTAACTTTGTACACCCATAGGTCCACAAAGGTCAGTATGGACCAAATCTAAAAAAAATTCAGAAGTAAAGGATTTTCTCTTAAAACTTGACTTTGTTATTTTTCCTAACTAACATTCCTTGCACATCACATTCTCAGGTTTCTTCAATCTAGGTAGACCTCTTACTTTCTTCTTCTTACTTATTTCTACCAGATTATCAAAGTTAACATGACATAGCCTCTTATGCCATAACCAAATGTCATCAAGTTGTGCAACCATACATGCTTCTTTAGATAGGTCAAGATAGAACAAATTACCTCTAGTTTGTTCTCCACTTCCGATTAGTTCACCAGTAGCATCAAATATTTTAGCTTTCTTGTGATGAAATTCCCCTTGATAACTAGTGTTGTTGAGTTGTGCAACACTTAGCAGATTATAATTTAGACCTTCAAACCAATATGCATTTTCACAAGAGATCTTATCAGTCAGTTTAATCAAACCTTTTCCTCTAAGAGGACATGGTGCATCATTACCAAAATTTACACTTTTACCTCTATAATGATGTAAGGTCTCAAACTTACTCTTGTCACCAGTCATGTGATGTGAACAACCACTGTCAATAATCCATTTTTCTTCTTGTTCACATAGGATATCAATGCAGTTTTCTCATCCTCATCAAATTCATCTTTCATTGCAACATAGATTGCCTCAATTTCAAAATCATCACTATCAGCGTTAGTTTCTTCTTCAGCAATGTAACAAGATTTCTTACCTTTTCCTTTGTAGTCTTTGTGCCTTCGATAGCTTCTGTCATCTCTTTTGTCTTTGTGTTTTCTTTTTCTTTCTTCATCTTTATCATTCCTATCAAGACATCTAGCAGCTATATGAGCAACTTTATTACATGCAAAACATATAATAGAGAGTTTACCTTTATATTTTCCTTTTCCCCTTCTCAGTCTTCTAGCCATAAGAGCTTCTAGATCTTCAAGTTCTTCATCAAAAGTGTCACTGTCACTTTCACTTTCACTAATGCATCTTTCTTTTTCTTTCTTTGGCTTGTTCAGAACTAATTGTGACTTAAAAGCATATTCAACATTACCGATACTACCAACAGTGAAGTTATCATAGTTAGAGAGTTCAAAAGCAATTAGATTGCCAACCAAACTTTCCAAAGTAAGCACATTTGTAGAGTTACATCTAGATTCTTGAATAGCTGAGATCTTAATAGCATATATAGGACGCAGAGTTCTTAGTACTTTTATAATTATAGTTTCATCATCAATAGTCCCACTTGCTCCTCTAATAGCATTCACAACTTCTTTTATTCTACCACAATATTGTGCAATGTTCTCACCTTCTTGCACTCTCATTTCATCAAACTTACCTCTGAGACTCTTGGCCTTAGCTTTCAATACATTTATATCACCACCATAGATCTTTGCAAGAGTTTCCCACATCTCCTTAGCACTTGTGCAATCCTTAATGTCCTCAAATTCTGGATAGCTTAGGGTAGATGCAATTTCTAGCATTGCCTGAAAATGTTCTTGCTTAGCTCTCATTTCTTTGGTAGTCAAAGGTGCGATAGGTGAGACATAGTCATTCTCAATGTAGTACTTTGCAAAATCACCAATACTAGCTAGATGTAGCTTCATCAAGCTTTTCCATGCAGGGAAGTTTTCCTTATTCAGCTTCAGTACCTCCTTCTTATACATCTTGATCATTTGCTGCAAGTCCCTTTAAACTTGATTTCTATAAACACCAATAATAAGCAACACAACTTTGATACTAATTGTTAATATGATTTAGAACAATAGAGAGGGGGGGTGAATCAGTTGTTCTCAGGTCCAGATGTATAAAACAAACTTCAAAAACTTTTCTTTAAATCAGATCTAACAACCAAAACCAACTCGGTCATCACTGATTCTATAATAGAAACATATAACATTGTAGTCCACTACCTAGCTGTATCTAACTTGTAAAACACAGAAATGTTTAAACCAAAACATTCACACAAGCATTGACACTAGGATTTATAGTGGAAACCCAATCTAGGAAAAACCACTTTGTAACATGCTACTATTATTTTCACTCTTCTGAAGTGAGCTTGGTTAAAAGCCAACCCTGTCAAAGGTTATAATACACACTGTTAGGTGTGACCCGGTTAAAGGATTTCAATCACTCTATTATAAGTGAGCCTTGTTATAGGACTTACATACATTCCATTAGAATGCAACCTTGTTCAAAGGATTTAAACATATGACTATTAGGTCAACCTTTGTTAAAATGATTTTGACTATTACAATGGTTAGAAAGTAGCAGCAGTATTGATCTGAAAAACATACAACACACTTTGCAAATATCAGATCCAATTCCGTACACAAATTTTGGTTTACTGGCTTGAAAATTTGCCATTTCAATCTCTGATCTGCTCGAAACTTTTCTTCAAGCAATCACCACACTTCTCCTTCATCCTTTTCTGCTTATACAGTTAATAACATCTACTGATCTTCTAGCATCCTCTTTTCACCCATGCACACACATACCTAATGCTTAGGTTCCCTTAATACTTCCTCAATTAGGTTAACTCATCTTTTGCCGCTCAATCTCCTTCGTAGATCTTAGGGTTAAGTCAGATTCATTGAATCTACCCGCTTTATGTTCTTTGGCTCCTTTTCTAGAAACATCTTAAATCTCTTAAAGATTTACAATAAAACATTTTTAAGTGCATTCAATGCTTTCAAACAATCAATAAATAAAGTCAACACATTTTACATAATCCAAGAATTCAACAATGTCAACTCCAAATCTAAATTCTCTTCAAATATAAAAATACTGATGCTCAGTCAATACTATGATCAACTACTCAGTCTTCATGTAGAAAGCTCGGTCATTACTAAAAATGTTTCCTCAACTTATACTACCTTTCTCGGCAATTAACTGATGTTCGGTCGACACTAACATTTTGCTCAGCATATACTGACTAGGTCGACACTAACATTACTCAGCTTGAACATGATTTCTCCATTTTTCCTCGGTCAAGCCTACCAGTTTAGTCTTCAATCTTACTAAGATAAACAATACATTATCTCATCATTGTACAACATAGTCAAGTATACTTTGTAGTATCAAGATAACTCAACCTTTCCTTAGGTGCTATTGTTACCATCCTTTCTTTCCCTTCTTCACAACAATATAATAGATATAGTACTTTCCTAAGTAGCAATAGTCTTACCAGTTAAGGTTTGACATCAATGACAACACAACAATTGCTTTAATTGCAGTTTCCAACAATCTCTCTTCCTTTGGTGCCATAGTTGGGTTTTCACCATAGGAAACATCTTTCATCTTTACTTTTTTTGGTTCTAGTGCTGCCACATAGTGGTTTTCATCACTAGAACTTTTCATTTTTTTTATTTTTTTTCATTTTTTCCTTTGGATTAAGAGAATGGACCCCCATTGCTTCCATCATGTTCAGTTCAAATTCATTGGTGAAAGAGGGCTCAACTGCATAAAGGCATTGGTTCATTGCTTGGTCATTTGGGAAATAGAGTAAGTCACTTGGCTCATTTAGGTCCCAGTCAATACGGTTAGGGTTTATCAAGGATAAGGTTTCATTTGGCAAAGTATCATCAATTGGGTTTATGGACATGACTTCATTAGAGGGTTCATACATTATATCATTTAGATCTATAACGTGAGATTCCTTGAGATGGTCCATGGAAGAAGGATCAAAGTCCTCTTCACTTGAGTCCTCAATGACTTCCATGGGAAATAGCATGCGAAATACAACCCATGGATTAATCCTAATGTTCGAATCATCTTCCTCCAAGGGATCCCAAAATTCCTCTATCCATGGTCGATTAACGGGTGCTTGTCCTATATTGAGTTCTTGTATGATGGGCTCTTCACACCTTGGAGTTTGTTGCTTTGGAACATTAGCATAAGTATGTATGGTGACAACTTCTTTATCATGGCATGACTCATCGGATAAAGTATCCCATTCATAGTCCCGAGAGTCATCACTATCCACATCAGATTCCACCGTGTTCACTTGAGGATATGAATCATGCATTGGGCTGGAGCTTTCTCCTTTGTATTGGTAGCCTACCTCTGATTTTTCCTCTTTTGACCTCTAAGAAGGTTCAATAGGCTCTAGCAAGCCTCTATTTCTTTTTCCTAAGGGTCCTCTTCCCTTGTACCCCATTTTTTGCATTATTTCAAATCCTTTACCATATTGATCAGTTTGAATATTAATATGTCGAATTCTCTCCATGGGATTATTTGAGGTATCCTCTTCATCATGATAAAGCCATTGAAGGACTTCATCTTCTTCTTTGTCAAATGCTACTTTGTCACTTTCTCTCACGAAGTAAGAGTTATACTTATGAGGGAGATGTTCCTTGGATGGTTTCCCATGTGTTCTTGGAGATGTAGGTATGTCGAATAAGGAAACAGAATATTCCCCTACTCCCTTGGAACTGATTTTACATTATTTTTCAAATGCATCCATCATCTCACTCTTTTTTTTTTAGTTTTCCTTTCTAGCTTTATCCTTTTCTTCTCTGGTGGGTTTTGAAAATTCTATCCTTGGTATAGATGCTTTCTCTAAATTTTTATTTGACATTGGGCCCTCATAACTCACTTTCTCCTTTCCTTTAGTTGATGTTGTTGAGCTAGCTTGAGGAGGGTTCAAAGTAGCACTTAATGTTAACATAGGATCATCCATTTTGATATCTTCAATGATGGCTCTTTGGATAATTCCTTCTCTGTTATGGGGGATAAATAGCTCATGAAGGGGTTTAAGTGCATTACAATATTGGAAAGGATTTGATTCCCCTCCAATCATGATTTCCTTAGCCATGTACAAAAAATTTATGCATTAATGATACGTGGATGGAACCGCTTGCATCTCGTGGATCCACGGTCTCCCCAATAATATATTATAAGTTAGTTTAATATCTAACACTTGGCAATTTGTGTCCTTTTTTACATGTTCCACTTGAATGGGCAATACAATCATGCCTTTGGAGGCTCTTTCAGCTTCATCATATGCCTTTATGGTGATTCTTTTCATAGGATCAATGCATGACTCAGATAATCTTAAGGTTGACAAGGCTCAACGTGCAGATGTTAAGTCCAACTCCCCCATCTATGAGAGCTCTTTTGACTCTATGTCTTTCAATCAAGACCTCTATATGCAATGGTAGATTTTGAGGATGGGTAATAGACATGTCATCATGGTCTAAAAATGAAAGGTAATGAGGTGCAATGAGGTGCCCTACCATGTTCTGAAACTTCTCCTCTTCTAAGTTAGTAGGAACATTAGTCTCTACTAGAGCTTTCTCTAAAATTTCCTTGTGGTTTGGAGAGAGTTTCAATAACTCCAAGATAGAGATTTGTGCTGGAGTCTTTTGTAGCTGATCTACCAAACTATACGGTTTTACTATTATAGAAGATTGCTTGATCACAATGTTGGATTGTGGAGGACCAATGGGTTTAGGATCAACCCCTTGTAGGGTAATCCTTGAAGTCTGCCCCCTAGTGATAACATTAGATGTCTCTTTTTGGGGTTGTTCTTTGATCACTATAGTATTCACAACATTATCATAGGGTGGAAAAAAAATTGGTATTGTTGCTACTTTGTTTCTTGCCATTGGATGATTCACCTTTGTTATGTTTATAGAAGGGTTGTTTGAAAGCCATGTGGTCTTCATTACTTTGAGGTCCTTCAATGGTGATCATACTGCTATCAATCAAGCCTTGCACCACGTTCTTTAGCTACAAGCAATCATTTTTCATGTACCCTCAAATTATATGGTATTCACAATGGCTATTTTCACTCCATGAGCTGAGCTTGTGATGTGGCTCATAAGGTTGAATGCTAGGTAAAGTAATGATGTTGTTAGCCATGAGGATCTTAAATTCTTTTTCGAGAGGTTCACCCAAAGGTGTGAAGTTCCTCTTAGGAGTTGGTACTAAGAATTTATCAGATTTGTTACTCCTTTGATTGTTTCCTTGATTGCCATCATTATTATTATTGTTGAAAGGTGCCTTGGAGGACTGATTTGCATTATTCACCTAATTAGGTGTTCTTGTGAGAGAAAATGGAGTCACCTTCAAATTACTAGAATCAACAACCCTGTCATTGACTACTCCCTTATTGTTGTTCTTCAATCCAAACCAATTATAGCTATTGGACCAATTCTTATTCTGATTGTTGTTTTTATTGGAGTTATTATTGTTGGAGTTATTCTTGTTATCTTTATACAATTTCAACTCTCCACTCTTAACCAACACTTCTTCCATGGTCACTCCATTTTTGATGAGGTATTGGAAGGTCTTGGGACATTGCATTCTTAATCAGTAATTCATCTTGTTGCTCAAGCTATTGATGAATATATCCATCTTTTCCTTTTCGAGCACACTCCTAGGATACCTAGCAAATACCATCCTCCATCTTTGTAAGAAAATGAGGAATGCTTCTCCATCCTTTTGTTTGGTATTACATAATGTTATCATTGTGACCTCATGCTTGATGTTGTATGAGTAATGGGCCACAAATTTTGAAGCTAGTTCTTCAAAGGTTTTAATGTCAGATGGTAGTTTAGAAAACCACTCCATGGCCATGCCTCCTAAGATTCTTGGGAATAGTCTCATTAAATAATTGGTATCATGCATGAACTCCAAGCTCAATGCACAAAATTCTCATAGGTGATCTTGAGGATTCGATGTTCCTTCGTATTTATCATACTTGGGAAACACTACATTGATCTGAAATGGTACCATGACTAGACTTTTATCAAATGGGAATGGACACAATGCTTCAATAGAAAAGGGTTTAGGAGCCCCGCTTTGCTTGATTGTATCTAGTTGCATTTGAAATATCTTAAACTGCTTGTTCATGATGTCAATGGGACTCTCTTCAACTTCTGGCGGTCTAAGTTGATTAATGTCATAGTCATGGGGAAGCTTAAGTCCCTTTCAAACTAGATCCATGAAGTGTTTTTCCTTGTCTTTTTCCATTTATTTCTCCTTGAGTTTTAAGAAATAAGGACTCTGTATAGCCTCATTAACCCTTTCATCGGTGACATCTTCAGCAGTTGGTTCGTTATTAACCTTAGGGTTAGTGTTATCAACTCCTTGAGTGTTTGCGTCTATTCCTCCATTGTTGGTGTTACCCTGATCATTTGGGTCTATACCACCATTATTTGCATGACCTTGATTGTTTGGGTCAATGCCACTATTGTTGTTATTACCCAAGCCACCGTAGTACATCATGTTGTCTTCCACTTCTTTCTCGGGTGATTTTTGGGGTACTCTTGGGGTGGTAGAAGTGTCACCTAGGTAAGGAAGCTCTTGTCTCAAATAAGTCTCGTCTGCTTGCAAGGTTTGCTTGACATAGTAGGATCTATTAAAAATAGGCATGAACAAACCACTTGGAAAATAAGAGTCAATCGTGCCTGTGGTCAAATCCTTGTGAAATTTTCAAAAATTGTGTAGAACCAGGATTTTCGACTGGGCTGGATGTTGGAACAGTAAGAACACAGAAAAGGGTATCTAAATATGTGATCAAAAAATTTTGAACTCCTCGGTAAGTACTCACTATTTTCCCTTTTGTGTTTCTAGGCGTCACTTGCCTGAGTGTAGGCATGACTTAAAATATTGTACGCGTGAACTGGAATTAAGTTAGGCGGCATGCTACAAGTGTGTAGATGACACTTTACTATTGATAGGTGTTTTTCTAGTGTTTTCAGGTGTCACTTAATATATCTCAAGCGTGAATTTATGGTTGATACACATTTTCTGATCAGTCACATGCATGACTTTATTGCTGACAAGCATTATTTCTTTGTGCAAAGGCAACACTTTGCTAACCAGGTTGTAAATTTTGGATTTTAAAAATTGCAAGATCAGTTTTCTAGAATTTTCTCATTTGAAAATGGAAGACAATCGCAACACACACATCAATTTTTAATCGTGTCCCTAAAACACACTAAAGTGTATATTCTCAATCATTTTCCACAAGTATTGCACAAGAAAGTATTCCAAGCAGTCTAGCTATAGTCAAATTTGGCTTTTAACATTTTGACTCTATGAGGTAGCTTGCTCCTTATCAGGTTTTTATTGAACAATTCTATTCTAAACTATGCCAAGTTCTTATACCTACTTGCGGGCTTCCCACATGCACAAAAGCATGATTTGGCGCAATCCATGAGGACTACTAGAGGAAGTGAAGAAACTTGTACACAATCTCGCCACTTCCCTTTTAAGGAAAAGTGTATTTTTATTATAGTGGGTTGGATATTACCATGGCAAAGGTGGTTGTCTCCCACTTGGGTCATTCCCTCTCACCGTCCTCGTAAGGAAAATCTTGGAAGGCAGGCGCTCTATTGCTCTATTTTAACTAGCATGTTCATATAAAGCAAGGAAATGGAATTAAGAGCAAGTTTTTGGGAATTTGATTCACCTAAAAGGTGAAGAGCATATCCCTAACTTTTTCTTAGTTTCCCAAACACTCAAGCAACAATTGTTCTTTTTCAATCTCTTGACAATGAGATTCTTATAATTGAGGTGTTTTTGTTAATTCCTTATTTTAATTAAGCTAGATTCAATGAATGCCACAATCTAAGCAAATGCAAGCTTGATTCGATGAATATCTCTTCTTTTTGTAGCTAGCAAAGGCTAGGCACTTTTATGAGATTTTTGGCTTTTTAATTTTCTCACTCACCTAGTGGTGATCGTTCCCACTCCCTCCTCCAACAAGTTCATCCAACGTAGCCATACAAAATGAGGGACACAAAAATAGGAACAATTTGAAGTACAATTAAGTGTTTTCACAAGATTTTTCAATGAAAACTCCAACAACTTAATGTAAACAAATTTCAATTTGAAGTAGGAAATTTAAGCTTGTAAGCCTCTAACACCTTGATGTAATGATTATACAATTTCTCTTCTAAGCCTAAACTCTCTAATATTAAAGCACTATGAAATTCCTTTTCACATTTAGCTTGTATTCTTACCTCTTTGCTTGGTTGTGTAACTCTGCTCTATGGCTTTTGCACTTTTTTGTGTCTACTCATTTACAGTAAAAACATATAGAGAGTAAGATAACCGAATTTATTAATCTGATAGTGAATTAAAACAACAAACAGTAGCGTCATTGTCCAACTAATACGCATAATTAAACTGTTAGCAGGTGTAACTTTAACAATAGTGAGTGTCACTTTCCAGTGGCTCAAGCGTTATTTAAAGTTACTCAGGTGTGACAATTTATTTACTAAGCGTAACAATTAATGTAAACTGCATAAAATGAGCTATTAAAAGGGAAATTCACAAAAATTAAGCATCAGTTAGAAGATACTAGGCATGACTATCTGTGTAAATTATGTCGTAAAGGCTATGACAGGCGGTAGAAGTCAGCTAACACGTGGCACTTTTGTGGTAGCAAGCATTTCTTTGCAGTCCCAAGCGTGACAATTTATCTCCCAGGTGCAATGATTTATCTAGCAGGCGTCAGATAACTGCTATGAAGCGGCAAAACAATAGGCACAGGCATCAATTAATGCTTTGTATGTGTCATTTTACCTTTTTTCTAAAAAAAAATCAAGTAAAAGTGAAGATACAACACAAAAAAAATTGATAGAAACATTAGAAATGAGGCTTAGAGCCCCACGGTGGGTGCCATTTGTGTGTGTATGTTAAACACCTTCATGAAATTAGGATTATTAACTATCAAATCAAAGCAAATACAATGCAAATTTAACTAAGAAATGAAACTAAAATCCATGACATCTCATGGTTCTCTAATCAAATGTGGTAAGTGAAGCTCTTAGCTCAATCTCCACTAGTGACACTTCTAAAATGAGAAAATATGATGCTACAATGCTTAATCTAGCTCACTAACTCTCAAATTGATACAAAGATAATTCAAATGCTCTTGATTGTTATGAAATTGTCTATAACAAGGATGCTTTGCAAATGAATTTCTAAGATGATTATTGCTCTTAAAATGCCTCATACTTATAGTAAATTCCCAAGGGTAGGGGGTAGAGTGAAGTAATCATGATTTAGCCTTGGTTGAGTCAAAAACTTTGCAATGTTTATAAATGGGGGGACAATATAAATGTTTGTCTCAAAGCTTTGGACAAAAGGACAAAATTGAGTGGATGAGATTGAAACTTTTAAATGAGTGATTGAGATTCATCCTTTTTGAGTGATTTGTGTCTTTTTGTCTTCAATTTTCATTGGTTGCTCAACTTTTTTGAAAGATATTAAGATTTATAAAATTCAATTAATTAATTAAATTTAGCCATGTAAGGAATAGGTTCATTTTGATTTTTGATTTAACAACTATACAATTAATTGATTAAAATCAATTATATAGTGTTTTTCACCCCTTTAAACTTGTATTTAATTATTTAATGTCATTATTTAATTTTTCCTTTGATTTTATTGATTTTGTATAGCTTTGATTAATAAATGTCCATTTAAATTTGATTTGATCCTTTTTAATGAGAATTAGTGCATTTTGATGATTTTGAGCCATTTTAATGATTTAAAAGCACTTGCCCATTTTTTAGTGTCTACAGTTTCATATTGTTTATCTCTCCCTTTGACAATAATGCCAAAGAAACAAATAAACATATAGCTCTGTAGTAGCCATGTAACTCTTTGTTGTCCGGTGCATATTTTGTATCTCTGTATACTAATATGTCAATCTGTTCCAGTTCTCCAAACTTTTCACAACCTTAGACATGATCCAAAGTGTGAACTATGCTGCATCAACATGTATGATCTTCTAATAAGATTAGGTTGATGCAACATCCAGATCACATTAGTGACCAATAGACAGGGGACGGACCCCAAGTCTAGTCCTCAATTATTCAAATGTATCCTTCGGTAGAGGCTTTGTAAATATGTCTACAAGTTGTTCTTTTGATGTAACAAATTTTAGCTTAACTTGCTTCTCCTATACTCGTTCTCTTAAGGAGTGATACTTAATAGATATATGCTTTGTTTTAGAGTGCATCACTAGATTCTTTGAAATGTTTATTGCACTTGTGTTATCACAATATATAATCATCGGCTCAGTGATTATCTCATTCATACCTTCCATAACTTGTTTAATATATGCAATATTTGAACAGTCTGTAGCAGTAGCAACATACTCTGCTTCGACTGTAGACTAAGAAATGCAAGCATGCTTCTTACTTGTCCATGTAACAAGTCTTTCACAAAAGAAAAATGCTCCTCCGGTGATACTTTTTTTGTCATCCACATTTCCAGCCCAATCAGTGTCGGTATAGACTCTGAGTTCAAACTTGCCTTCCTTAGGATACCATAATCCATAATCTTTTGTTTTCTTCAGGTATCTTAAGATTCTTTTTGTAGCAACCATGTGTGACTCTCTAGGGTTTGCAGAAAATCTTGCAACAACTCCCACAACATGTGTTATGTCTAGTCTACTATGCACTACATACATTAACTTACCAATCATAGATCGGTACAGTGTCTGGTTCACTTCTATAGTTTCATCTTCCTTAGTTAGTTTAGATCCAGTAGCCATCGGTGTTCCCACAGGTTTAGCATCTTCCATGCCAAATGTCTTCAATACTTCCTTGATATATTTGGATTGTGTAATGAATATACCATCATTCTGTTGAATCACTTGTAGTCCTAGAAAGAACTTAATCTCTCCGAACATAGACATTTCAAATTCACTTCTCATTTCATCAGTAAATGACTTACAGATTTGATCTTGACCTCCAAAAATAATGTCATCCATAAATATTTCAGCAATAAGAATAGTGTCATCAGTATCTCCTTTCATATACAAATTGTTGTTCTCACTTGTTCTAACAAATCCAATACTTAACAAATAAGTATGCAACCTCTAATATCAGGCTCTCGGTGCTTGCTTCAAACCATATAAAGCTTTATGTAATCTACATACCATATCTTTCTTTTCTGGATCAACGAACCCTTCAGGTTGTTCTATGTAGACTTCTTCTTCAAGTATTCCATTCAGAAATGCTGACTTGACATCCATTTGGTAAACTTTGAAATTTTTGTGTGTAGCATATGCAAGTAACATTCTGCCTCCTTCCAATCTAGCAACAAGTGCAAATGTTTCACCATAATCAATTCCTTCCTCTTGTGCATATCCTTTGCATACCAATCTAGCTTTATTTCTTGTTACTTCTCCATTCTCAGACTACTTGTTCTTGAATATCTACTTAGTACCAATAACATTCTTATCTTTAGGTTGGGGTACTAAGGTCCAAGTTTTGTTCTTCTTTATCTATTCTATTTCCTCTTTCATTGCATTAACCCATTCATCATTTTCTAATGCAACTTTTACATTCTTCGGTTCATATTCACAAACTAGACATGTACCTTGTCTTGCTTTACTCCTTGTTTGCATGCCATCTTGTCTGTCTCCAATGATTTGTGTCTTAGGATGGTGTCTTCTGAAAAAACTTGCCAGTATCTGATTTCTTCTTTCTTTTTCATCCTATGCAGGTTCATTTGCTTGCTTGGTAGGTCCTTCCTGCTCGTCGGTTTCTTTTTCCTATTCCTCGGTATTGTTTTCCTACTGACCGGTTGTCACTGTCTGCGGTGTCGATAGGTACTTAGGTTGTTCAATGTAAGTGAATCTATTGTAGTCCTCAGGTTCCTTTTTTATTTCCTCTGCATTCTTATCATCAAACTCATCAACTCGAACATTATTACTTTCAATCATTTTATTTGTAACTCTGTTCAGATACTTGTATGCTTTACTTTTACTGGACTATCCTAGAAATATCCCTTCATCTCCTTTTGAGTCAAACTTTCCATTTCTTTCATCTTTCAGAATAAAACATTTGCTTCCAAAAATTCTAAAATAACTTACAGTGGGTTTGTGTATAAACCATAACTCATAGGGTGTCCTATTAGTGTCATTCTTCAGTTGTACTCGGTTTAGCACATAGACAGCAGTGCTAATGGCTTCTCTCCAGTATGTTTGAGCAACATTATTTTCTATCATTAATCTCCTTACACAGTCAACAATTGACCTATTCCTCCTTTCAGCAATGCCATTATGCTGGGGTGTCCTTGGTGCAGAGACTTGTCTTTTAATACCATGCTCATTACAAAAATTAGTAAATTCATTAGAGATAAATTCACCTCTTCTATCAGATCTTAAGCATTTTAAATCTTTACCAGTCTCTTTTTCTACTTTTGATTTATACCACTTGAACATCTTGAATGCCTCATATTTTTCTTTTAAGAACGTGATAGTCATCAACCTATTATAATCATCAACAAAAAGAATAAAATATCTGTCTCCATAGTAACTCTGAGTTCTCATAGGACCACATAGGTCGGTATGCACTAACTCAAGTATCTTCTTTGTTGAATAATCTTTTCTTTTAAAACTAGACTTAGTCATCTTACCTTTCTGACATTCATGACACATAACATGATTAAACTTTGACAAGTTAGGCAGACCTCTAACTCTTTTCTTTTACTGATCTTAATCATGTTATCAAAATTCACATGACATAACCTCTTATGCCACAACCATGCATCTTCATCTTTCATCAATAAATAAGAAGACTGGTCATTGTCAAGATAAAACATATTACCTCTAGATTGTGTACCAGTTCCAACAAGTCTTCCTCCATCATCAAATATTTTCACCTTTTTGCTCTCAAAAGCAACTCGGTGGCCTGAATTGTTCAGTTGTGCCACACTTAGCAAGTTATAGTTTAATCCTCTTACCCAATAAGCATTTTCACATTTCAATCTATCATTTATCATCAGGGATCCTTTACCTCTTACCATATAGGGTGCATCATTTCCCATTCTTATAGATCCTCCATTGTATTCTTCAAGATAATCAAATTTTTCCTCATCACCAGTCATGTGATGTGTACATCCACTATCTCTAATCCATGTATCATTCTTATTAACCTTAGAGATAAGTGTTGTCTCTACATACCTTTCATCTTCTTTGGAATCATCCTTCATTGCCACAAATACTACCTCCACATCATCATCAGTGTCGGTATCAGTAATATCTTCTTCCTCAGCAATGTAGCAAACCTTCTTGCCTTTGTCATTATTGTCTCAGTTATCTCTATTGTAGTGTCGGTAGCCTCTATTGTATCTTCTCCCATAGCTTCTTTCAGATCGGTCTTTGGTTCTATCATCATCTTTCTTGTGTGGACATCTAGCAATAATGTGGCCAACTTCTTTATAGTTAAAGCATGCTAAAGGTAACTTTCCTCTATACCTTCCTTTTCCTTTAGGTAACCTTCTAGCCATAAGAGCTTCAAGTTCATCAAGCTCATCATCAATATTGCTATCACTATCATCATTCTTATTTCTACTACTAGACTTACCAATCTTCAGAGAAGTCATGAAAGTGGATTCAACATTGGGTACAACACTATTATCATAATTGTTCAATTCAAATGTTGTAAGCTTTCCAATCAAATTATCAAGAGTGAGTTTGATGTTAGGTGCTGGCCTATTTTCATGAATTGCAGATATTCTGACGGCATAGATAGGCAATAGGGTTCTTAGGATTTTGCTTACCATAGTGTCTTCATCAATAACTCCATCTGATGCTCTAATAGCTTGAACTACCTCTTTTATTATGTTTGTGTACTGCATAATGTTTTCACCTTCGTTCATCTTCATGTCATCAAATCTTCCTCTCAAGATTTCGGCTCTTGCTCTCTTAACATTCACATCACCACTATAAATTAGAGCTAGTTTATCCCACATCTACTTACCAGTAGTACAGTCCTTGATGTCTTTAAATTTAGCATCTAAATAGGCAGGAGCAATCTCCATCATGGTAACATTATGTTCATGCCTGTCCCTTAGTTGATCAAGGGTCAAGGGACCAGTGGGTGGTGCAAGGTATCCATTCTCCATCATATCTAGGGAAGAATTCCCAATCCCAGATACATGCCACTTCATTCGACTTTTCCATATTGTGAAGTTATCTTTGTTTAGCTTTGGCACTTCTCTCTTAAAAATTTTGAGACCTTTGTGTTGAAGTCCTTAAAACTCTATTCCAAGCAACCATAGCTCTGATACCAATTGTTAGAATAACTGAGAGGGGGTTGAATCAATTATCCACAGTCCCAAATCAAAATGTATAATCCAAAACAAGTTTACTTAAACTTCTGTAGCTTGGTAACATAAGATACTTTACTATCTGTGCTTTTACCGATTACCAGTCAATTAACAACTAATGATTACCGACCAAATCTAACATGTAATATGTAAAGTATGATAACAAACAATCACCACAATGAACACATAACACAAAATATTTAACATGGAAACCCTGTGAAGGGAAAAACCACCTAGGACCGACAACCCAAAAATGTTCACTCTTCTAAAGTGAGGTCAGTGAAGACCCAACCCTATTAAAGGTTATAAACACACTGTTAGGTGTGACCTTGTTAGAGGATTTTAGACCAACCGTTATCGTCCAACCAGCATTCACTATGGGTTTGACAAGATAATAATGCTCATTCTATGAATGACACATATAAGACTTTCAAGTCCACTCCGTTAAGAGATTTCTCTATTTACAATGGTTAAAATGTAACAGCAGTTGATTTGATTACAATACAACTTCAATTGCAGATATTTAGATCTATATTTCGCTCATTCAAATCCTCTGATCAATATTACAATTTTGTATCAACAATAATCAATGACTTACTGTCGCTCGGTAATAGCTTTCTGACGCTTGATAAACTCTACAGTTTGGTTCTCCTTAACCAGTTTGATCAAGCATACATGAAGCTTGTTCATGTGATAATTTTGTAGTCCTTCTTCTTCCAGCATTAGTTTCATAACAAAACTCTAGTCTCTTAAATAGACAAGTAAACCATTTTCTTTTCCTCCATTAGATTTTGCCGCTTATTCTCCTTCATCCATTTTGCCACTTAAACCTTCCTCGGTAGTTGTGCCAGTAACACATTTTAATTTCATCCTTTAGATCTTCCTTGAATTATGCTAGCCATTGATCTTTGTAACAAACATTATCTCCATCACTGATTTTGATGTACTTTCCAGCTCATCAATCCTTATCGGCTAAACTAATCATTTAGTTATTTTCTCCTGCTCGGTTAACAAAGAAATATGTTGGTGAACATAAGCTCAGTTTATACTATGCTCAGTATACACTATGTTGCTCGGTGTATACAGTGATGCTTCATCAACCGACCACACTGCCTTGTGTCTTTCAACTCTTTTCCTCATCATAGATGAATGAAACATAATCAAGTCAATAACATAAGGTCATAGACTCATCAGCAAGTTGCTCAATGTATTCCTTATCCTCATCTGTCATATACATCTTCCTCATGTAGATATTTTTGTTCTTCATCTCTTTTACTCCTTTTCTACAGATGTTTAGTTATAGTAACTTACAAAATAAGTGTTGTCAAACTAGTTGACATCAATGACAACATATTACTGATTTAATCATATTACATATCTAATTAGCAACTCAGTGATCTCTAATCACAAATCTTCAATTAGGTTCTAAATCAGTTGTAGTTCATCATTTCTGACTATGTCCCTACCTAAGTTGTATGAGGCGTGTCTTATCAAGGACAAGATTTATAACATCATCTCAACATGGCAATCCCGAGAGGAGAAATATGAAGAATGGAAGGAATGCCTTGGGAAAAATTTGAATTTGGGAGAGGACACGTTGATCACAAAAGATATCTTGGCCCACCATTTGTGTCAGTACCTGAAGACTCAGTACTCTAGACTTGCATTCCAGGTCAAGACAAGAAAGCAATTGGTTAGGGTCTTAGAAGATCTCAGAGCCACAATTTGGGACCTGTTGGATCATTTCCTGACATTAAATTTATAGGTGGTCAGGATTAATCCAATCTACCCAGGTATTAGCACCTGTATAGAAAAATTTTTGAATAACTTTGATGAGAAGACCAGTATAAAATTATGGACCTTCATATATTTTGATGGTTTGATTTTAGGGGAACTCTCCTGATTGGTGCTTGAAGCCCACAATGTTGCCATGGTCACCTCCAAGTTGAAGAGTAAGGTTGAGGATGTCATAAGTCCAATAGATTGCCTAAAGGAGGTATGTTAGCTTGTGGTGACTGATCAGGAAAGTACTATCTAGGAAAGTACTGTCCACTTTTCCTCCTGACCTCGCTGGGGTTCGGGGTTTGGGGCCGGGCTGGGCCCCGAGCGGGGGTTTGGGGGCAGTAGCCCCCAAGAGTGGGGGTTTAGGGGCATAGCCCCTGAGGAGAATTTTTTTGAGGCTGACATATTTTTGGTTATTTTGGGCTGACATATTGTAACTCATTCTAACCCTAAAGCGGCAAAAATATTGTATAATATGGCTTAGGGTTAGGGATTTCATGATGTATGATTTTAGTACTTGCAGCGAAATTGAGTTGTAAGGGATTACAGATTGTAGCAGGTTGTAATCACTGGATAATAAAATATTGGATTCGTTGTTGGTGGACGTAGCCCAGGGATTGGGTGAACCACGTTAAATCTTTTTGTCTTGTGTTCTCTTCTGTGTGGTTTATTGTTTTCTGATATTGGTTATATTTGCATGTAATTGTTATTTCTGCCTTGTTAATCCTAACAAGGTAGATGAAGCAAGTGTGATGGAAGTGTTGGAGGCCTCTCATAAATTCAAGGAATCATAAGTTTTTTGGGTTCTGGGACTTTCTTCTTTCTTGAACCCATTTTTGTCTTTTAGCTATTCTATGGTGTAAACTCCCGAAGTCTAAAGTTATGAACTTCCTAGTTTTCTATTCTTTACAGTGGTTTAGGTTAATGATTTCTCTAGAGCCGACCAATCATCGTCAAACATTCTTTGTCAGAGATTTTGTCAAATGTTAGTGGAGTACATTATGGTTAATGGTGACGTGTATATTATAAAGAATCATATGCGTCATCCTAGCTCCCAAGGCATCGCTCCTACATTTATGGTTGAGTGGAAAGACAAAGGATGTGGAGAGGTGGATTCGTCACTACATTTATGGAGCACACTATTCAAGGTACCTAGATAAGGCAGATTTCCTTCACACGTTCGATAGTGTCGCCCGAGGGATATCTCCAATTTTCTTTATTCTTTCTTCCCCTCCCCTTCTCTCTTTCCCTCTTCATATATTGTACATATTGGTGTTACCCTAAATTTTGAGATTCCAAATCCATTATCAATAAGAAAGTTTCTCCATACTAAAAAAATCAAAGGAAGCTTTATGACACAAATAAATAGAACTAACTAATCAAAGCCTTCAAAAAATGTTGGAATTTCAACCTGCTGCAAAGATGATGCTGACAGATCCTGAAGATGGTCGCATTTTAAAAATCTAAAAATGACCCAGTTTGGGAAATCAAATTTCCTATCTCTATTTAAAATCTTAGCTTTCCACAAGGTCTTTTGGTTTTTCAACCAGACCCAAATCCGAAAGTTAGGTAGTTATTTTTTAGTTAGTTTATTATTTTTCAAAATAATTTGTAATAAGGGTTGTCTTTTCACCCTAAAGAGATTTGAAAGCCACTCAAACACATATATATACATAATGTAAAATGTAGAGAGAGGGACATATTCGAATAAGCAATTAGAAGAAGAATATTTGTAAGGGAAGATGTAAATATTGAAGCATGACTTTAATATAAATTTCAATATTATATTTTAATAATAAATAAAGGTCCCTTTTTCAAGGCAAAGAGATTGAAATTAAAATGTGGATTCATCCTTTGTGATCAATAAATAGATTATTAAATTATTCTCATAGAGTTTTATTTTTACATTGGATATTTTCCTGCATTCTTTGTTAGACAATCAGGATAGTGTGAAATATATATGTGTTTCCTTATCTCTGTCTAATCGGACTTACAGCCGGAGAAGTTAAATTCCTTTTGGACTAATGAAGAATTGCATATAAGATTTGTCTTTTGTAGAGCGTAGGACTAATTGATGATATTTTTATAAATATTGTCTCATAGAGTTGTACGTAATAATCCTTGTTATAGTTGACTCTATCGCCCAGATAAACAAAGGCATTGGTCATTTAAAATCATTGGAATATAATTATTGGAGTTATTAATTGAATTCATAAATCTATATACTTCCTTCTTGCAAGTATCTAATCAATTATTGATAAAACCTACACAAACATTCAAATCATTTCAAGTATTCACATAACTTTATATTGATCGAGTTTGAAGATTTTTGCCAATCGGAGAACTCATAAGGTTAAATTCGCTATAGAAAAGCCTTGAATAAAGTGATCAAGTTCGAGGTGAAGGTTTACCCGCCTAAGTGTAGAGAAGGCTAAAGTGCAGGGGAATTTGGATTATTCCCATTCATTGGCCAAAAATAATTTGGAATCCTATTAGATAATTGGCAAGCTCTTGGATTTCCAATCTGTGGTTTTGGGAACCAACAAATTGGCAACTCTATTGGGGACTTCTTGTGACAACATTATTCATAATTTCTGGTGATCAGAGAGTTAGACTCTACTAGAGAGAAAACTCAGAATTAGTTGTATGATTTTTTCCTTCTTATGAAGAAAGGTGGCGACTCTATTCAATAAGATTTCAGTTGGTAACTCTACTGAGGGAGAAGACTCAGAAGGAAATGGTAGATAGCTTTTTCAAATGTATCGATCATTTCAAAGAAAGCCTTTTATTACAGATGGCATTAGGCCATTGGATTTTAGAAATTTTGATTATGAACCTAGCAAGTTATCCCCACAACTTTCAAAACTTGTACCAAAGTTCCATGGAGATTGGGATGAATCAGCACTTCAGCATTTGGATGAATTTTATACATTTATAGAGGATTATGAAATTTGTGCAGAGGATCAGGTAATGAAGTTATTTGTCAGTAAATTAAAAGACAATGCGAGACAAGCATATAAATCATTACCTACACAAAGTATTTCATCTTGGAAAGAATTTGAACAATGGTTCCTATATGAATTCCATAATGCAAGCGAGGAAGATAACATGTGTTATGAATAGTGTGAAGACCAAAGTTGTAGTATGGAGGAGGATCTTAGCATGTCTCCACTTGATGCCTTTTTTAATTTGGAAAGGTATGAAGGTGAATCTATGATGTAGTTGTTCATGAGGATGTGTGATATTTATTAGGAGATACCTTCAGAGGTCAAACCTTTATCTCATGAAATATGCAATAAATATATGAATTAGGGATTGCTCATGACTCTCGGTCATGTAGTTTTCTAAAGTATATATATGATGAAATAAAGGTAGAAGATAATGAATACAACATGAAACATACAAGAGATGAGACCTTGGATTCTAATGAAGAAGAAAGTCTGAATCAGATGGAAGAAGATTCTATCCAAAATAAGACTTGTGTGGAAATAGATATAAAATGTTATGAACAAGAATAAAGCTATATCGAGGAAGAATCTTATATATCCCCTATGAATGAATTTCTCAATTTGGAAAGACAAGAGGGTGAGTCCATAGCCTATTTGTTCATAAGGATGATGGGTTTCTATTTGGAGATACCATCAAACATTGCACCTTCAAGTAGGGAATTTCTAAGAAGGATTTTATAATTTGGGGGTCTCTTTAGATGACCCTGATTTGAAGCTCCTTTTTCAAAAAGTAAGAGAATATAATGAATGCAACGTAAAACATACAAATGATGTTTCAAATCCAAATATAGAAGAAATTTTGGACCAGGTTGGAGAAGAAACCGCTCATGATAAGACTTGTTTGACAACAAATATCAGTGAATGTGAAAATGAGGAAGATGATTATCTTAGTGTGGAAGAGATTTTAGTCTTGTTAGACATAGAATATCATAAACATATTGAGAGAAATGGTCCAAAAAAATTCTCAATCCACCACAATAGACAAGTTAATGAATTAATACATATTTAGGGGGTACTAGATAAAGGATCTGATAATGAAAAAGAATTGCATACGGTGTATGACTAGGAGGAAGCTTCCAGAGATAATGCCAATGAAGATATTAGTCTTGTTGATGAAACACTTGATGATCCAAATGAAATCTCTCAGGAAAGCATGCATGAATTCTCTATGTTCCTGAATCCATTGTTTGAAGAGGAAGCAGATAAAGATATGTCTAAGTTATCGATGTTCTCAAATCCATTGTTTGAAGAGGATCCTTTATGAAATGGAATCAATCAACATCATAATGAAGATAACAGTCCTAATTTTAAAGTTGATTAGACTCATGAAGTGCATTCGGAGGGTGAGATATCTTTCAATTCATCCTTTGAGCCAGAGGTACACTAAATATGTGAAGATGAGATGGAATCAACCAAGCATGATGGTGGAAATAGATTAAGGGATAGTCTTGAAGATTTCTCAAATATCACACCTGACCATAGCCATGGTATATGTGAAGAAGTGTCTCCTAGACATGAACCATATTTAAAACCATTATATGAACAAGTGCTACATCATAGGCCTGAAGAAAATATTGGATTAGACAAACATAATTTGCATTCTAAATATGAAGACATAGAAAATTGTATACAAAAGGAAAATTACACAAAGAAGATTTATTCTAATGCTTATATGACTAATCACATGCATGACCATAGGGATCTTCCATTCTGCAAGGACCAAAGTGCATCTGATGATTTCTCAAAGGTAAAACAAAAAGAAAATACCAAAAATTTCATTGATAAAGCAACAAGTATTGTTCACAAAAATGATGGAATCATATTCAAGAGATCTCAAGTGTTACATGATCAGAATCAAGTGTTCGATAGAGGAAAGGATCAATGTTTAATTTTGGGGGGCCTGGGGCCACCCAATTTTACTTCGCATCAAATTAAGTATGGATACTTGGTCTGCTTCTCCAAAGATAGCTAGAATCTTGATATGCTCACAAAGAGCATACGTCCCCAGAAAGAGCCACTAGTGGTACCCTAAATTTTGAGAGTCCAAATCCATTATCAATAAGAAAGTTTCTCCGTACTAAAAAAATCAAAGGAAAGAAGCTTTATGTCACAAATAAATAGAACTAACTAATTGAAGCCTTCAAAAAATGTTGGAATTTTGACCTGCCACAAAGATGATGCCTATAGAGCCTGAAGATAGTCGTATTTTAAAAATCTAAAAATGATCCAGTTCAGGAAATCAAATTTCCTATCTCCAAAAAAAATATTAGCTTTCCATGAGGTGTTTTGGTTTTTATACTAGACCCAAATCCGAAAGTTAGGTAGTTATTTTTTAGTTACTTTATTGTTTTTCAAGATAATTTGTAATAAGGGTTGTGTCTTTTCACCCTAAAGAAGTGTGAAAGCCACTCAAACACATATATATACATAATGTAAAATGTAGAGAGAGGGACATATTTGAATAAGTAATTAGAAGAAGAATATTTGTAAGGGAAGATGTAAATATTAAAGCATGACTTTAATATAAATTTTAATATTATATTTTAATAATAAATAAAAGGTCCCTTTTTCAAGGCAAAGAGATTGCAATTAAAATGTGGATTCATCCTTTGTGGTCAATAGATAGATTATTGAATTATTCTGACAGATTTTATTTTTGCATTGGATATTTTCCTGCATTCTTTGTTTGATAATCAGGATAGTGTGAAATATATACATGTTTCCTTCTCTCTGTCTAATCGGACTTCCAACCGGAGAAGTTAAATTCCTTTTGCAGTAACAGAGAATTGCATATAAGATTTGTCTTTTGCAGAGTGTAGGAGTAATTGATGATATTTTTATAAATATTGTCTCATAAAGTTGTACATAATAATCATTGTTATAGTTGACTCTATCGCCCAGATAAACAAAGGAGTTGGTCATTTAAAATCATTGGAATATAATTATTGGAGTTATTAATTGAAGTCATAAATCTATATACTTCCTTCTTGTAAGTATCTAATCAATTATTGATAAACCTTATGCAAACATTCAAATCATTTCAAGTATTCACATAACTTTATATTGATCAAGTTTGAGTATTTTTTCCAACCAGAGAACTCATAAGCTTAAATTCTCTATAGAAAAGCCTTGAATAAAGTGATCAGGTTTGAGGTGAAGGTTTACCCACCTAGGTGTAGTAAAGCCTAAAGTGTCGGGGAATTTGGATTATTCATGTTTGTTGGCCAGAACTAACTTGGAATCATATTGGAGAATTGACAAGCTCTTGGATTTCCAATCTATGGTTTTGGGAACCAACGCCTATGATGTGACATGTTTAACAGTGCAAGTAGTACCAGCTATAAATATTAGTTTATAGAAATAAATAGATGGAAAATCCCAATGTAGATTGTAAAAGTGCATATAAATAAGAAGTTTGATGCCAAACCAAGGGTTGACAAAGTTGATGATTTTATTGTCCATGCGATAGTTGATAAAAGCTTAGTTATTTTATTTTCGAGTGCAACATATATTCTTAGTAGGTTAATGCTCCCCAGGAGCCATAGATGTATCTAGTGATGTTGGCCCTTTTAATTGATGAAGAAATAAAGATCACTCTTGGTACCATACTGGCAGTGTTCTTCATCTTTGATTCAATGAGTTGATTACATGTTGTATGCTTCCTTATGTCCTTTGCTCAAAGTTCTATAATTAATTGAAATGTTTATGCTTTCATTAATAATGTATGTCTTAGTTGATTGTCAGACATGTGCTTAGTATAGTTACTGGTTCTATGTTTGAGCATTGTTGATGTTAAGAGGTTTATGATATGACTCTAAGTAGATTTATTTACTGACCCTGGCATATATTTTGATATTTCTTTTTTTTTTATCTAATGACTACTTGTAGGAAACCTTATCTTCCCAAAACTTCCAAAAATAGTGAGTAAAACCAATAGTCCTTATCGTATAAATAGTCATTTGTCCAACTGATCCCTTCTTGCACCATCATGACCCGACTACTAGGTGCTTGGAGACTAGGGGAGTTTACTCTCTGATAAACCTCTTTAGGAAAAATTGGTTGGTACCTCGATACCTGGTGACAACTATCTCACTGTTGGTGATGCTGTCATAAAGTCTCGTCAATAGAGTCTTTTTTAGATGGTCTAGAAAATTGTACTGACTTGGTGGTGGAATAAATGACTCACTGGGTATAATAGCTTTCAGTGTGGCTCCTTGTACTATTATTTTGGTACAATGAGTGGTAACAACACAAATTGTTTCTAGACCTTGGATGGTGATGGTGTTTATGGTTAAATTTGGAATCTGGCTTAGTGTAAGTGAGGTTTTCTTCATTGTTTTTTCCTCAAGTAGAGGCCTTACCTTTTTTCATGATTCATCAATGGGGTTTGGAAAACCTTATGATCTTGGTTGGTGGTATTAGAGTTTGTGACCACTTCTATCTCACCATGGTCGATGAAATCTTGGACAATGTGTTTCAGTTGTATACAACCAGATGTCTTATTTCCCTTTGTTTTACGATAGTCATAGTACCCATGGTCATCCCACCATGTTGGTTTTCCAAAACCTTTATAGTGTCTTATCTCAAGAAAAGTGAATGAGTGTGACTGTATTAGTTTATTCAGGATTGTCTCAAGAGTTTTTGTAAGAGGCATAAAATATCGTCGAGTAGGGTTCCTTCTTGCATAAATTTGTTGGGTAGTATTATATGCTTGTTCTATATTTTGCATTAGATTTGTGTATGTTGGATTGGTGTTGATGCTTGTACATGTAGCACTGTTTGTGTCGTTTTAGCATCAACAACCCTATCATTTGTCACATTCTTATTTTTGGACTAGTATTTAGTTTTTTCATAAGGTGTTGGAGTATTGGTATGTTTCTTGATGATTCCCTTCAAGGTGAGGGATCTTTCAAATTTTATCCCTTTCTCAGCTAGTTCTTCAAAGGTCTTAATGTGTTGGGAGTTAAGTTCACACATTAGGTCTAGCTAACAATTTTCAATGAACATGTGGATCTTTTCTTTAATTGGAACATGGAAGGATGGCTTGGAGGCAACATTTCTCCAACATTGTAAGAAAGAGGCAAAGCCCTCTCTGTTCTTTTTCTTGGTGATGCAAAGATCCATCGATGTAACTTCCATGAAAATGTTGTGTGAAAAGTGTGATATGAATTGTTATGCTAGTTCATTCCACGTACTTATCCTAGGAGAGAATTTGGAAAACCAATCCATGGATTTACCACTAAGACTGCATGAAAAAAGTCTCATAAGATATGTGTCATTGTGAGCAACTTCCATGCAAGCTATAAAAAACTCCCTTATGTGATTGTGGGGATCACCCTTTTCCTTGTACCTATCAAACTCAGGTGTGACAAAATTGGTTGGAAAAGGTGGCATATGTTGTTTCCTATCAAAGGGATAAGGACTAAGGTCTATTGTGGTGTGAGACCTATTAGAAGCACCTATTTGTAGATTCATGAGCTGTTGTTGAAGGGTTTGTAACTGCTGAGAAAGTAGATTAGTGGTAGTTGGTGTAGCAGGCAATGCGTTAGGGTCACTAAACGGGCTCCACTATTTGGGATGTTGGGGTGTATTGAGGTACTAAGATGTATTGAGATGTTGGATATGTTGAGGTACTAGTGTATACTGAGGTACTAGATTATGCTGAGGTATTGGTATATGTTGGGGTGTTGGATTATGTTGAGGTACTGGTATATGTTGGGGTGTTAGATTATGCCAAGGTACTGGTATATGTTGGGGTGTTGGATTATGCCAAGGTACTGGAATGTACTAGTATGACATATTATGCTACAATACCAAATTATGTTGGGGTGCTAGATTGTGTTGAGGTATGGGATTATGCTGGAATGTTGGATTTGGAACGTACTGAGATGTTGGGATTTGCTAAGGTACTGTTGTAAGATGGGAAGTGTTGGCCCACTTGCCATAATATTTTAGATGAAACTAGCAAAAATTACTGAGTAATCTAGATTAGTTGGAGGTGCCCCTTGACTAATTTGGGGATGTTCTAAATTGGAAGAGACACCTAGCAGGGCACCACTAGGAAGCTTTGGTTGGGAAATTGTGTTGGACGAACTTGTTGCCATTGTTTGTGAAATACTCATAGGGTGATTCAAGGACAATATAGATGGTGATGGTGTGGTAGCAAGTGTAGTAGATGCAGATGGAAAACTAGAAAGAAAGGGATTGGTGTACTGGATCCCTAAGGTACTGGAAGATATGGTGACCTAGGAAGCATTTTGCATGGAACTGGTGGATGGATGACTGAAATGAGTGGTAGGGGTGTCGTTGAGGCTACCCAAGATGGTGGCATATGTATGTCTTCCACTATGATGGATGTGTCAAACCTAGTTGGTAATTTAGCACCTTTTGTATGAGGATGTGAAGGTATTTGTTTGGGTCAGCCTCTATCATAGATTCTAAGATTGCTTTCATTTTCTCTTCACGTAAACCATCATCGATCTCTTCTTTCATACATTTGGCTTTGATTTCTGTGGGGGTTATTTCATGTAGTTGTAAAGTATCACCTAGTGTTTTCTCTTGGCACAAATACATCTCAAAATTGCTATAGTCTAGTGTCAAGGTTCTTGGTACAAATTCAATTTCTTGATTGAGATCATGGTCAAGGATTTGATCATACTCCATTGTGTCCTTACTCTTCTTTGATCATGTGTTTGACATATGCGATTCTATGATGAATGTGGGACAACTAAGGAAAATAAATTCTATCTTTTTTAGATTTTTTGATATGGGATGATAATGCAAACTAGGATGAATAATCAAATATGATGTCTAAGGTGTAAGTACCTTACCCTAGGAGAGATTCTAGAAACTTCACAGGTAAAACCTCTAAGAAAAAACCCAAATGATAATGAGGACTATCTTGACATCAAAAGGTAGGATAAAAGTGATAAATTCTGGCAAAAGTGTCTATCTAAGAAAAATACTAACCAAAATAACAAGGTGCCTATGTTGAGGCCAGTAGATAAAGATAATGCTAATGATGTCAAGATAAAACACAAGACCACCATAGGAATGCCCTAGGAGAATGGACCCTATAAATTTAAAAATAACTCTAGTAAATGTAATACTTTAACCCTAAGAGATGCACATTATGTTTTTTAGATTTTTTAGATTTTGGAGACTACTATGATGACTATGCAAAAATGCAATATTCTAAGATATGTCTATCTAAGTATGTCGATCACAAGGAACCAAAATGTTTGTAGGACCAATTGTTTGTAGTATAAATCTTGTAGGAGAAATGTTGTAGGATAAATCTTGTAGGGAAAATGTTGTAGAACCAATTATTGTAGGGAAAATCTTGTAGGACAAATATTGTAGGACCAATCTCAACAAACTCAAAATTAGTGTGTATCTACAAAATTGACTCAAAATAAACAATCTGTGTATATTTAACAACTTTTTAAGGCTGTAAGTTTTCACGAAATCAATCACAACGGAAGTAGTATACAAGCAATTTAATCTATGGTCAAATTTGGATTCATATGAAATAGTATAGGCCCATTGCTTGGGTGTTTGTCAACTCACACAGGATAAGTGCCACACAATTAGAGCTAAAAAATCCCTTGAAGGTGCTTGTGTTATCACCTTTTCTAGGTATTTTTGTTGTGTTAGCAAAGATCTCTTTAGCAACACAATATCCCTGAGACATATATGATGGGAATCTTGGGGGAGATTCTTTTTCAGCCTCCCCTTGCACTATAATAAGATAAATGTTCGGAGGTAAACTAGGTGGCCTTTAATTAATAGGTTGTAGTAAGTTCTGTGGAGTCTCCCCAATTAGTTTGTATGCATGTGACTCACTTAAGAGCCTAGTTGACCATGCCGACTACTTAGGGATATTTTACCTTGTCCAGACTAGCATCAACACACCTCACCTGAGATTGAGGAGATAAGACCAGAGTTTTCTTAGAATCTTATTTATATACCAGCTAGAAGGATTTTTCAATTTGAGGTCATCCTCTATAATGGGTTAAACGAACCCTCCACACAAGCCTTTCTAAAAAAAATAGTTGCTAATCTAACATACTGTGCAAGCACACCAAGAATTTCAAACACCAGGTTAATCGTATTAAGCACCAATAGTCAAATGTGAATTGAGTTATCATCCATACAAGCACATGAGTTCAATTTTAAGCCCAAACCAAATGAGTATTGTTTTGTCCAGTTTTAGATGCACCAAAGTCCAAATGTATTTTGCCTTATTTGATTTTATTGCACCAATCTCAAATTTTCTTTGCCTTGTTCAATTTTTAACCACCATGTCAATTTTAAGCACCAAAATGAGATATGGAATGTGAAGTTTGACCATGCATTATTTGTTTTAAAGCACCAAAATGAAAGATGAATTGATTTTAGATTAACAAGATTAAAACCTGCTTCCAAGCCACATGCTAAAAAGAAAAGTTAGTACCCAAATAAAAAATTCTTCTATGATTTATACCTCCAAAGTGTTGATTTGTTGTGCCTTAGCTAGCATCTTGTTTTGTTTTATCTTTCTTTCTCTTCTTCTCTACTCAACGGGCTCTTGAATATTGACTCTCTCTTTTTGTGCTTTTGATGGTCAAGCCCATTACATCAAGTACGTATTTTCAACAATGAAAATGTATCATTTTACAATAGATAATGAGATTTAGATGGATTAGAAAGAAATCTTATTTTGTAGTTTCAAAACAATATTTTCCATAAAGTGATTATCACATGCACACAAAAAGCACAGTTTTCAATTATATATATATATATATATATATATATATATATATATATATATATATATATATATATATATATATATATATATATATATATATATATATATATATATATATATATATATATATATATATATATATATATATATATATATATATATTCAAAAATATTTCCCATCAAATTTAAAATCACAGAGAATAGACCCCCTTAAGAATTTCAAGATATTTCCAAAAATGTAAAATTTTCAAAGAAATATGTTGATTTGTGTTCGAAAATATTTTTTTATGAAATATCATAAAAAAATTATAAAAAATCTGAAAAATCTGAAACTTGGACTATAGCTTTCTTATGTCAAAAGAAACCTGCAAAAAAAATTCAAATCATAATTCTTAATTTTGTGCTCTCAGGACCCATTTTATCATAATAGACCAGTTTAATAGATCTACCTTTTTTTTAAATATTTCATCAACAAAATTTAAATCATAGAGAATAAAACCCCATTAGAATTTCAAGAGATTTCCAAAAATGTAAAATTTTCAAAGAAATATGTTGATTTGTACCCATAATTAATTTTTTAGAAATATCATAAATAAAATTATGAAAAAAATTTAAAAAATAAAAAAATTCTGAATTTTGGATTGTAGCCTCTCTATATCAACACAAACCTGCAAAAAAAATTCATAAAAAAATTCCAAGTGGTTTGAAAGATATGGCCAAATTTCACGTTGGGTTCACCATTTGTAATCGGGTAATAATAGGATCAATAGAAACCTGCAATAACATATAAAATCTTAACCACAAAGAGATTGTTAGAGAAATTAATATTCTCAATATTCAAGAAAGGATGCAAGACAAACAATAATTATAATCAATCAAACATTATGAAATCAATCCAAAACATGAATATGCAAACCATAAAATCCTTTCTTGGTTTTCTCATTCTCATGCAATGTGGGCTCTCAAAATTCAGCTCAAGATCGTGCCAACATAAGAATTCAAAGCAATTGTGGTTACCAAAATCAAAGTTTTGACTCTCTATTTATAATATTTTAGGATTTTCAACCAAGAATCCATGATTGAAGGGTTGATTGACTGTGATTGAGGAGTTGAACTCAGAGTGAGTGAGAGTTCAACTACGTTGATTTCTTAGCTTAATAGAATTGATTGATCTGTCAGCAAATAGATTGGAGAGATGACTTGAATGGACTGGTGAGTTAACTAATTACATGAATGAGTCATCCGATTGCATAGATTAGAAGATTGAATTGATGGAAGACTTAACTGATTGTTGAGGGAGGAATTAATAATGTGGATTGAATAGTTAGGAGAGGGAATTATGGAGTTAAGAGTTGTGATTAAAAAACTAACTCAAAGTGAGTGTGAGTTGGGATTTAGGAGGATAATTATGATTTAAATAAATAAAATAATATTTATTTGCACATGTGAAGATACTTTATAAATAAATAATTACTTATTTATTTATGAGAGGGATTGTTCGTTGTAATTAAATAAATATAATTTATTTAATCACGAGAGGGAAATAATTAGTTTAATTAAATAAATATCATTTATTTAATCATGAGATAGAATTTAATTTAATTATTACATAAATGTAATAATTAGGAGGAGGGAACATTAATTAAATTTGGTTATTTAATTAATAATTATAAGATAGGTATAATTAAATAAGATTATTTATTTAATTATATTATAGATGAATAGATGATTAATTAATTGTTTAGAAGTTCAATAATTAAAGAAATTAATTAAAATCACTTAATTATGGAATTGGGGAGAAATGATGATTTTGATCTTAGAATATGGTAGAATGACATGATTAATTAAATAATAAAGATTATTTAACAATTTAGGAGGAATGTTAGTAATGCCATTGCATTAGAGCAATAGGCCATTTTTAAGTGTCTACATATATCATTCCACTCTCTTTGAGTAATGTCCCCTCCTGCCATGAGATCCAAAGCCTCCATGCAATTGTCATTATCTCCTCTTAGAAAGAGAATTTTTTGGGACTGTTCATTCAATTGATGCTAAGTATTCTTTTGCAAGTTGAAAATAAACCTTAAGACATAGTCTTCTAAAGTTTCATCCTCCTTTTGAGATGTTTTAAAGATATCATCCCCTTTCATATCATTACCCTTGCAATATTCTTTATATTCGTCCAAGAATAGGGTCTTGAGACCTCCCCATGTGGTTGTTGCATCTACTCCCAATCCCATGAACCATCTCAAGGCTTACTCTTTAAGGGTAAAAGGAAAAAATTTTAACCTATGAGCATCTGTGGAAAAATCAAAACTTCTACAGTGGATATCAAATTCAAACAGAAAGGTATCAGGATCCTATGTGATTAGCACATAGAACTTGGGGAGTGCTTAAGCATGTATGTTCTTGAGATTATGATTGTCATGCAAGTCAGGGATTGGAAAGGCAAAAGTAGGTAGAGCTTCCATTCTTGGGTTCTCGGATGTCTTACTTGAGGTCTTTGGTTACCCCTTAGATGGTAAACTACAAGGGTTAGCTGAGTGTTGGCCTGGTGTTGGTTAAGGTCGAATAGCTCTTCAAACAAGTGCAAATCTTCTGAGGAAGAAGAAGAAGAAGAAGAAGGAGAAGAAGGAGGAGGAGGAGGAGGAGGAGGAGGAGGAGGAGATAGATTTTGGTCAGCATCGACATAAGGTTCTTCTTCTTGGGGGGGGGGGGGGGGGGGTTCTCGTATAATTTCTCTAGGAAGGAATCTCCCAAAATCATCTCTTCTTCTATGCATACAATAAATGCAAAACTAGACTATGAGAAAAACTAGATTTTAAGATACAAACTAACTGCAAATTTAGATCTACAACTACCATGCATGCTACAGATTCTTAGTTTGACACCATCCCTAACAAAAATGCCAAAAATGTAGTACTTTTAATTGGATTCATTAACTAGGAAAGGACATTCCCCTACTCAGTGATTGGACATCATATATGGCAGCCAAAAACTCATCTAAAAACATCATTTAATTGTCAACTTGGGGTTGTATAACTTGAAATGGATCAGCACAATATATGCACTAGTCTTCTACAACAAACATGTATCCTATATCTAAGAACACGATGCTAGAAATGAATATGCAATAAACAACTTTTAATTCAAACTGAAGCAACACTTAAGCTTTAGGAAATAAGAACTACTCAGTGGCTACATGATAGTTAATAGTTTTGTATATCCATCAGCTACAGGTACAGTCACTAAACGTTTACAAGAAATTAAAGCACAACTATTCTATTTGCTAAAAAGGAAAGAAATAAACACTTTCGTGAGTGGGCCCCCTCATTTGGTGTCTCAGAAAAAATGCAAGCTAAACTTCAAATTGTAAAATCATATTATTGAATCAACATTAGGAAGTACATTGCTAGTAAAAAGACTAACTTCTGAGAACTGGTACTACTACTTTTTTATATTCCTTCTCTATCTATTTCCATCTATTTTTCTATATCACTTTGGATAAAGGCCAAAGCTATTTATTAACAACTAAACTTGACTATTTCAACCTACTTATCCACTTAAGGTGGAATTTTTTAATTACAAATAGAACTCCCATAACTAATAGAGAGTGGGCACAGGAAAACTAAGTCACTGAGAAACATTAATGGTATTCTCCTTCTGGATTTGTGGATCATAAAGATATTTCCACTAGATTCATGGAACACCTTCCTTCATGGCGAACAGATCACGTAACCGCTCCTTCTATCCCTTTGCACTTCTGTGACTGAATCAACATTCACTGGGTCTTTTGGACAACAACCTAGTGGATCACTGGGTTCTGTAGAAATAATTTATATTCCCACAAAAAGGGATTAGCTCATCACATAGAATCAGTCAAATATCTATTATTCATATTCAATGAATCTATAGTTCATTAAATACAAATAAACAACATTTCTCATATGGCTACAGGAAAATAGACAGTAATGGTTGCATGAAGATAAAGTCTCAAAGGCACACATCATTTATCAAAATAATAAGTAGTATGTATAAAAACTATAGCAAGGATTACTATAATAGATATGTTCCATCATAAACAACTAAGTATCATAATTGATGAAAAGGTACTTATAAATACTACTTAACGTCTATAAAAAGTCTGTATAACCATATGAAAGTGTTGCTAGAACATAGTTTTAAAAATGCCAAAATTAGGGCTCATCAAGATTCCTAGGAAAGAGGGAGGACTCAGGATCAAAGGAACCCATAAGTATATGAATTCTTCTAACCAGAATGCTATAAGTAGGAATTAAAGTGATAACACTCATGCATAAGGGAATGAGAGGAAAGAGAAATGTAATGCAATGATAAAATTTAAAAGAAATGTGCAATCTAAATAAAGCAAATTTAATTTATCAAATTCAAACATGTAACACAAGTAAATGTAACTATGAAGATGAGAAGCATATATGTAGATATAGATACAAAGATATGAAACCTATAGATCTAGACGCATAGAATGTATAGACTAGCTATATGCATAGATTGTAACAATAGGATGTAAATGCATACAAAATAGATCTCTATATCTAAATGAATAGAATGATGTCAAGATTTAAATACAAAAGGAGATCACACAAAGATGATCTAACTACCAAATTAAAAGGAGGAAATTTTATAAGTTGGGTTCACTAAAATTTATATAGGAAAATGGTGAGAAATTCTAGGATATAGATCACTCACCAAGTTTCATTGGGGTTTCTATACATTAGAATACAAACCCAACCTTAAGCAAATTTGATTAGCACAAACAAGGGATGAAGGGTGCTAATGCAAGACTTGGTATTCTTAAAGAAAGAGGGAATGATAATGTAAATGATAGCATATATGATGTATGAAATTAACTGAAATAAAAGGGAGAGAATGAATGTACCTTGAAACATATGAGGATATTTGAACTTTGAATCTATACTTGATTGTCGTCAGAATGTCAGAATCAGTTATAACTCTAGATCTAGGAGAATGAGATCTATTACTATCTTCTCTACGATTTTCAACCAAAAAGTGCACGAATAAGTTGATAAGTTGACTTGTACCCAGGGACAAGTTGAGAAGTTGACTTGTTCCCAGTAGTGGGCTAAAACTAATGAAACTTTCTAGAATTCTATGGCTACACCTATACTTCTTAGATTTGAGACCGCAACTCCGTAACATGTTCCTGCATACAAAAAATGGGGGAACATATTGTGAAAGGGGTTTTCCTTGGTCAAACCCATGTTTATGAATTAACCTTGAAATTGAATTGAAATTTCATAAAGGAAAGCAACATGTAAAGTAAAAAGGTAAATAGTTGATTCACCTTGTATGAAACTCTCATGAATGGATGTAGTAATCGCTCAAACCCATGAAGATGCTTTGATTTATATGCTTAGAATGAGATTTAGAATCAAGTATGCCTTCACAAATACATGGATCTATGATTACCACTACTAGATCTTGAATGTATGTATGCTTGAATAACCACTTGGAGAAGGAGAGATGAAGAAGAATTGAGGGACGTGTCTTCTTGCTTGATTGTAAATTCCTCTACTTGGCCATCATGGGAGAAAAACTTTCATCAACTAGAGAAGATTTTATTTTCTTGAATGGATCTTGAAGAGATGGAAACTTGGAGATCTTGAATTGGAAACTCACCTTCAAATATTGAATCCAAATCCTTAATTGCACAACTTGAATTGCTTGATTTTTTGTTTGCATGTGATTGATGGATAATGATAATGGATAGATCCAAAATGAGGGGATAGGATGTCCTTTTATACTGATTTTGGGATTCAAATTTGATCAAGGCTAACCACAAATGTGGACCTCAGAATAAAACCCCATCATTAGGCCTCGAGAAAAATCTCAGCTCAAAAACCTAGGGACAATTCAAATCTCAACTTGTACTACACGAATAAGTCAACAAGTCAACTTGTACCTTGGGGACAATTTGTCTCTCGACTTGTCCTAGGTGGAATAAGTTCAATTTTTGTCAGGATGTCAGGAAGGTGATAAGATGCAGGGGAGAAAATTTAAGTTGTCGGGATCAAGCATATCATACTTTCAGACCTTGAAATCACCAAAATGGGGTCTAGTAGTTTCAAGAGCCTCCAATTATGGGTGCTAATTTTTTAGAATGATACAACAACACATAGAATAAATGGTTAAAAAATAGAGGAATGTAACATGTTAATTCCTTTATCACCTTGCACCAATAGAGTAATGAGGTTCATCTAAGAAAAATATATAACAAGCAACACATCATAAGGGAAACACAACACAACAAGAAAACACACAAAAGATTCCATCATACAAGAGTTAGTCAAGCACATCACCTACCCTCTATCTCAGTTCATATTATTTAGGGAAGGTGGACAATATGCAAGAGGACCAACATCAAGCATGGTAGATGGAAACAATAGCTAGTTCCAAACAAGGACCATGCTCTAAGGATGAGTTACTTGTTTGTCATTAGGATCAATAGATAATTATTTTACAAATCTAGCTATTCAATCACGATTAATATCAATAAGCTCATGTATATCATCAAAATCAGTAGCATGAACATCAACATTTGCATTGGGAATATTGAAATATTGCAAATAAGAATATAATCTAATATAAGAATAGAATTATCATGTTTGTTCAATTTCATTTTCTTCATATTTACTTCCCCCCTGGGCTATGCATGGGTTGGTCAAAGGGACTCAAAGTATTAAGAGGTGTCTTAGGGGAGGAAATATTTTGGGAAGCACACTTGTAGGCTCAAACAAGGCATTTACGATGATAGTCATGAGCACAATGGTTATGTTTAATTTTGTTTAAAATTTGTCTTGGTTTAAGATCAATCAAGATTGGGTCATCTTCTTCTTTAGGGGGGAAAATTGAATGCACCATATTAGGTTGAGAGATAGAAACCACGTAATGCTTATAAGATATAGGAGGTGGAATTGAAGCATAAATAGGAGGTTTAGGAGGTGTAGGAAGAAGTCCAGGTCTAAGGAAAGGAGATGGAATAACCTTAGCATCGCTAAGTTCACAAATCTTTTGGATTTTGAATTTTTTATAGGATAGGAATTAATTATCTTTGTGAGTTTGAACTAGATAAGGGATGGAGGGCCAAGAGAATTCAAGGTCAAAGTTTTCTTGATGTGCTAAAGGTTGATATAGACTATGGTTAATTGTGATGATTTCTCTATTATGGGGAAATTTCAAACACTAATAGATAAGAGAGCCTATAGCTTTCATGGAAGTGAGACACAGACAAGTCTAACTTGAAACTTATTGGAAGTTGGATGAAAACAATGGTGACATCTAAGGATTTACTACTAAATTCTATGGGAAAGGTAATGGAACCATGGGTAGAGTAATTGAAACCATTGAATTTTTTTATCATCACATCAGAATTATCATAGAGATCTCACAACAATTGTCTAGTGTACAATTAAATGTTATGCAAAGATCATGTTTAGGTTTGGATTGATCAATAATATTAACAATATTCTTGGCTTCAGTAAACTCAACATCATAGTCAACAACATCGATGGAGGAAGAAGGTAGAGACTGAGTAGACTCAATGATATTGGTTGAATGAGATGGAAAATGATTAGTATATATTTGTATGTTTTGGTTGAGAGATATTATGAACTTTTTTCCTTGATCATTAACAACCTCAATAGATGTATCATTAGAATCAATGAGGTCTTGAATAACATATTTCAAATGGAAACACTTTTCAGTATCATGGCCAGGTTGATGATGGTATTGACAAAAGGCTTTATGATCAAAGGATTTAGGCAAAGGTTTGGAATTATCAATTGATTTAATGGGAGGAAGTGTTAAAAAATTATAATTAATCAACTTCAATATCACATTATGCAAAAATTCAGAAACATGTGTAAAATTATGAGAATGTCTAAATATAGATGAAAAAGGAGGCACACGTTTGGATGTTGTTGCCACTTGCTCTTCAATGTTGTTTGATTAATTATTTATCTTGGTAAAGCTATTAAGTTTTTGAAACTTTTGAAAGGACTAGGATGTGACATCACTCTTATCAACTAGAGCCATTGGATGAGTGCTCTCAAATTGACTCACTTAAAGTTGATAATTATGAAGCATTGTATAAAATTGAGTAAAGGAAGTTAATTTAAAAAGCAATATTTTATCTCTAATGTCTTTTTGTAAATTAGCTATGAAACTATGTTGTACATCAATATCAGGTACATGATAATAAATTTGAGCATACAAATGCTTAAATATACTAATAAAATCAATCACTTTTTTCAATACCTTGCTTACAATGCATCAAATTTGTCAAAGAAATTTTAGGTTTGATATTATTTTGAAACCGTTGGATCAAAGAATTAGTAAGTTTTTTGAAAGGAATTAATGGAATAGGGAGGAAAAGAAAAATCACATTGCAAGACCTTACCTCAAAAGGTTCTAGTACACAATTTAGTCATGAATCTATGATCATGAGAAAAGTCACTAGACAATGTTTGAAAGGTTTCAATGTGAGTTAAGGGATCACCCTTTCCATTCTAAGTCTCCAAATGAGGTATTTTCATGTATTGAGGGATAATAGAATGAACAATGTCCAAGAACAAAGGACTAGCAATGTCAAAATTAGGAATGTTGAACTTGGATTGAGTTAAGGACACACTTTGTTGTTGCAAGGATGAAATGGTTTGACCAAAGCTACTGATAGTGGATTTGGTAGAAAAGGTAGTAGGAGATATGTGTAAAATTTTTGGACCATTATGGGAAATGGAAAGAATAATAGAATATGAAAATGGAACATTTTTGCAGGTAGGCATAGATTAAGGTTGTGAAACATATCCATAACACTTGAAGGATGAGGAATAATAGAATTAGGGATGCTAACATGTGTGGGATTGGTATTTTGAACATCTGTGGTCATAAAAGGTGGAGCATAAGTGGACACACTAGGTATTGAGGTAGAAATAGGAATATAAGTCTCAATACAAGTGGGAGATGGAGTGAAACCAAGTTCTTGGACATAATATCTAATAGGTTTGACATTGTTATCAATGAGATGAGAGATAGTATGAAGGACATTAGAACCATGTTCATCGTTGTGAATTAAATTTCTCAAACCCTCCACTAAGGAGATGGCCTTAGGATTAGAGTTTTATTGTCCCAACCATTGCTCAAATTTTTTGAAGTTATGGGAAATATTTTGCACTTACATAGAAGGAACTCTTAAGGTCTCATCTTCTTCATGAGAAGAGTAGGAATAATTATTCTCAACAATAGTAGGAATGTCATTAGTGGGTATGTTTGTCTCATCAAGATTATGAGGAAACAAAGAGGACTCGGGATCAAAGGAACTCATAAGCATATGACTTCTCCTAACTAAAATTTTATAGGTAGGACTCAATGTTACAACACTCACGCATAATAAAATGAAAGGGAGATATACTTGAAAAATGAAAAATAGTAACTTTGAAAGAGATATGCAAACACTAATCAATTTTATACAAAATGAAATGAACTAGTTACACATGAAACTAATGAAGAGCATATCAAACCATCAAACATGAGGATCCAATGCACAAAAGGGGAATCTAACAACAAAATGAAAATGAAAATGTCATGTGTCGAATTCACCAAAAATGTGCATGTTGAAGGGGAAGCAACACAAAGGGGTGGATTACTCCTTTTAAAACTTTCACATTTGGAAGAAAGATATCCCAATAGGCTCAAGTAGGTCCTAAGCACTAAATGGGATAATGTTTCTTTGCTAAAATATATAAATGTGAAGTAGAGTGAGGGAAAATAAATATAATAATGCAATGTAGAAGGCGAAATAGGCAAATATAGATAGATCAGGAAATTACAAATTGATAAATAGCTACTAGAAACTAGAAATGACTTTAAATGGGATCCAAATAGCAGAACTCACCTGTGGTATAAATCTGAACTAAAAATGTAGGGAATAAATTTTTTGAAATATTTTGTTCCTAGGAATAAAATGATTTTCTCTATGTTCCTTGTGTTTTTGGCTAAAAATTTAGGGCTCCTTCATCAAATCCTGATCTTTCTACAAAAGTTCTGACAACTGTGCCACCTATTCTTACACATATTAAAATTAGGAAGAAGTCTGGACAAAGGGGTTTTCCTCAGTCAAACACCTACTTAGGAATCAACCTTGAAATGAATTAAAATTGCATAAAGGAATGCATGTAAATGTTTGATGTACCCTTGTAAATGAATATACCTTCATAAATAGATGTAGTAATTGCTCATATTCATGAAGATACTTTAATTTTTCTTGAAATGAATTTTTTTACCTTGGAATGTAGAAAGTAATCAAGGATTCCCTCACAAATGTATGGATCTATGAACATCAATCCTAGACTTAAATGTTGTTATGCTTGATAATCACTTGCTATGAAAGAAGAATGCACATGGATAGGTAAAGGATATTCTAGCTTGATTATGAACTCCCCTACTTCACCTTAATGGGAAATAAGTTTGCTTCAATGGAGAAGATTGCCTTCAAATTATTTTGGATGGTTGAAGAAATGCTAGATCTTGGATGCTTTCTTTCAAATCTTGAATTCACCTGATTGCTTGAGTGATTGATTTATTATAACTTATCATAGTTACCAAAATGAAGAGAGATAGGGTGTTTGTATACCCCTCAAAAAATTTAAGCTAGGTCGATCATGATACCTAATTCCCCATCAATACACTAATGTAGCCCTCTGGTTCAAATTTGGGCCACTTTATGTGGGAAGATAATGTTTTAAATGTTATGTTCCTATGAACATAATGTTTCAAACTGTTCCTATAAGAATATGATGAAATTAGAACCGGTGTCTGAATGATGAGGTAGATATGGAAAAATCTAAATCAAGTTGCCAAGAGCAAGCATAATGAAACCAAAATGGGGCCTAAAAGAGCATCCAATCATGAGTGCTAACTTTCTAAGATGGTACAATTTTGAAAATGCCTCTAGCCATTTCAATTGATGAAGGAATCATTAGTAAACCAAATGATATCAACTATAAAATATGGAAAGATATGCTAGAAGGAATCTCTCCTTATTTGATGAATATGGAAATAAGATCATGTCTACCTAAGTTCCAAAAAGATCTCATAGACCTAAAATAAAATCTCTACATTCTAGATGAAGATGTATTTGAAGAAAATGTGTCTAAATTATGTAAGAGTATAAAAGAATATCAAAGTTTCATGTATAAAATGGACAAGAGGCTATCTATTGAAGAAGTCAATAAAAGTACACTAAAAACCTTGAGAAGCTTGGAAAATTGGCTTTCACTCTTCAAGGATTGGGTTGATAATATGTGCCCTAAAGTTATAGAAAGATAATAGAAGCTAAGAAAGTGCAAAATATGGTTCAAGATAACATAAGGCCGTGATCCTAAATTACTGGCACTAGTTATCACTAAATACAGGGTATATACAGTGAAGGTGCAAGCTTAATAGGTTGAGGAAAATGATGCAACACATCAGACACAACATGAAGGATGAACAATTGAACATGGAAGAGTTTTCATAATTATTTAAGCTTCATTTTATTAATGCATATCAAGAAGAAGAAGAAGGTGGCATTGAAAATGTTGTTAACATTAATTAGTTTTATTTCATGTGTTTAAATGCTTTGTTTCTATGGTTGATAATCATTCAACTATTGGTTTTGGAGGGCTACTTTATCTTATTTTAAAAATGAATTTTAAGTTTTATTTGGAAATAATCATTTTCAAGATGCCTTAATTATCATGAATAGTAAGCATGATATATATATATATATATATATATATATATATATATATATATATATATATATATATATATATATATATATATATATATATATATATATATATATATATATATATATATATATATATGTTACATGGACATTACTAAAGAGGAATTTTGATGTTTTTTGAAATTTTGACAGATATTAATGGACAAAATCTAAGTGAAATTATGTCATCTTTGAGTTTGTGTTATGGTTTATGGATGGTGATATCTTCTTATGTTAAATAAATCATGTTTACGTAGCTTCTTTGATATCTATTAAAAGATCTTAAATATTAGTTACATACAATACTTTGAATGACCTGTCTTTGAGAAAATGACACAATGTTATTTATCTTAAAAGTAATAAAATTATTTCATTTGGGAAACAAGATTTGTAAGCTTCTCCTTATTTGTGTTCCAGTCTTTATCTTTTTAAGGCTTTTTGGTTATAAGTCTATCCTAATTGGGTACTTTCAAATCTTATAAGTCAACTATTAGCTTAGAATATTGGGAGTTCTACCTTTCTCAATTTCTTCTACTCCAATAAAATGATTCCACTTCCATCAATTTGAGCACAGGGCTAACCTCTACAATGTCAGGTCCAACAATCAAAGTGGCTAAAAAATCAGACCTGGTAAAAGAGCTCGTCCAATATTACTATGAAGAATGTAGTGATTCATTCTATCACATCAACAATGATATTGTCAAACTCAAGATCTAACTATGAGTAGATACATGCCTAAGTGAATAACATCTATAGTACATTACTATCAATTATGCAATGATGTGAACTCTACAAATAATTTATGATTTATACAAAATCCATAATTAAGTATTGTGGCTTACACCAAATAATTATCTTTATTATGTAGTTTTATTTATTTTTTTATATTCTAGTTGTTATCTATAATTATTAATAATTGTAAATTTGGATATATATTTTTATAAAGGTACTAACAATTATTCATCACTATGAGATAACTATAAATGAAAACCTAACCAATAGATGACCTCAAAGATTCACTTTTCATAAACTACAACTTTTTGAACAAAAATCTCTACTCACAATAAAAATATTAAAATATGGAAAAGTTTCAAAATTATAAATAGGAAAAAATAACAATTGAGAACAATCACATTCATATAAACATCCAATAGTTGATACTTCATTCAATTGTTAGGATTGATTTGTAGAAACCAAAATCTAGTCTCATTGTGTTTCAAAAACTAAGGAGGATTTCAAAATTTGTTGATCACTTCTAGGCTTTTCATTTCACAAGTCTTTCCAAGAAAAGAATAACAAATGTCAATTATAAAAAATAGAAATGATCATAAAACTCTATGGCATCTTTTTAGTTCCCCATGTTCGACGTAGTGATTGTTGAGTTGCTTGCTACTGTTTATATGCATGCAAAGCTTGGGTTGGAGCTACCATTTTTTCATGATCTAGAATATTAACATTTTTACTATGAAGGGACAAAAATATCTTTCCTCTTTTGATTTCTTCAACCTTTTCAATGAAATTTTGATGATGATTTACACACCACATCAAGAATGTGTCTAGACAAGCCAATCCATTATGCTTCTCTTTGTTGAATGTTCGTGATTGACTAGGTGTCAATATTCTTTTGATACTCTTCTTTAAGTTCATCAAGAGAGGTATTTTATGAATTATCCTTCATTTTCAGTTCATAGTCTATATCTTTAAACTCTTGTATTACTTGGGTGACCATCTCTTTTGCCTCTTCAAGTAGCTTAGTTTGTTTAATTATGTTTTTTTGCAGACACTCGCACTTCCATTTGAGACTATACATCCATGTCCTATAGGGAATGTATTTAGATGATATTATTCCTTTAGTCACTACTATATCAAGTCCCATGTTGATAATTTCATGTACCAACCTGATAGTCTCCTTGTGCGACACTTATTTCATCTTTGCAACTAACTTTTTTGATGATACACTATTTCTAGCTACCACCAATTCATTGTAAGATATACTCATATGGGGCTTCACTTAGTGAACCTTGGTTATAGCATGTGTGTTCATGGACTACTAAAGAATCCCCCTATTTTGAAAAAATATTGCCCTATACTCCTTTCTTGTCACCCCCTCCCAATATATAGCCTGAATTAAAAACCCCCTATTTTCGGCCAGATATTACATGTATCAATTTTTTCTTTAGCATTTTTCATACCCCTTTATATTTCTATCTTATCTTATGATAAAAAATTGGCTAGGTTTTAAGAAAAAATCTAGAGCTGGCGAAAGGTGTGTTAGGACTCCTAAATCAGAGGGTGATCATAGGTCATCAGTCAAATTTTTAAAGAGACGAACTTTGATGAGATAAAAATTACTCCTACAGAGGCCAAAGAAATGGTCTTTAAAAGCAACATGTTAGTTGCTCAACATGTGGTATTGCGTAGTAAGCAGACGACTCCCAACCAATGGACATCAGAGTATGAATTTGATTATACGCAGGGTAGGCCCAACTCTGGTATAAGAAAATTTTACAGACTAAGTTGGGAATTCAAACTAAGCAATTAAAGAAATAAAAAATTATTAATAAATTGGTTGTTGTTGGAAAACATAAAAGATTACATATAAACCAGTGTCTAATCCAGGCTATAAAGTCAGAATACTAGGCAAGAAACAAATTCTCATAAGCAAGTATGACAAGAAATAAATGGATTTATAATGATGTTGATGTCTAACATTAACAAATACTTCCTATGTTAGCATGAAATTCTTCTTACAGGAATCCATATTGCATATTCAAATCATTTTTATCCATTCAAAGCATTTTAACCCTATCCTTGAAATAGATCCATTAAATAAATAACACATTTTGCAATTAAGATCTGCAAAGATGAATGTTAAAAACCCTTAGTTTATTGGATTCATATGATTCTGAATACACTCCATGGAGACAATCACATGACTGTTACAACATTAATGCACAAAATGTAACACCCCTATTTATGAAATTAAATGCAAGAATCCTTGTAGTTCTCTCTGCATACTACAAGACCTAGGACTCTCTAATTACACCTTTTTCCCCCAAAATTTCTAGCCTATGTTCCTCATCCTTGAAATATTTTTTATAATGCAAGAGATGCTACAAAATATAGGCTGACAACTTACATAAAACATGTAGAGCCACCACAAATTGGTTGCAGAGAATCATCTACTAGCTAGAATGATTGTTCTTCCATTTTGTTTTCTTGTATGTTTGTCTTCCATTTTGTCCCAAGGCCATAGTTATCTAGAAAGCCTGCAAAACTTGTGAACCTCACCACTATCACATACAGATGGTCAGTATCACAAAGGACCATGGGATGCAATACCCAACTACCCCTCTCTCAGGATAAGATTTTTAAAGTGATCCTCAAGGGGTATATGATGTCATTGCGGTATCATCTCTTGATACTTTACTTGGATCACCTTTTAAACCCTCCCACTCATAGAGAGACATAGTGACACCTGTGGAGATTGGAATAATTTGCAAGAAGCATACAAATCCATCCCTTCCACTTGAGGATTTCAATACCATCACACTCGTCAAAGGACCTTTCAATATCTCCACACCTATAGACTAAAGCATTTACTAACATATCATCATAGTCCTTAAAGACTTCCTAAATCACCATCTACAAAAATCCTTTTCTCTCACACAATATTCTAAACACTCTTTCCAAACAACCCATTCAGAGCCCTTCTTTGGCACGTGAAAACACTTCTTTTGAATGCAAATAATCAACCAAGGGTGTGTATTTATCCCTTGTTTGTGCAACTCAACAACTCTCGACAGTCAACTTGCAAGCATGTTGGCCATGCCTAGTAATTATGTCTTGTCTTTACAGCTCTGGAAGTGCCTAAACCTATTGATTCTCTGTTACAAAAAATACATTTGGTTGCTCAAAATATTTTAACAGGTGGTACTATTATTATATTATCTGAACTGATAATCCATCCCCTACAGACGCAATTTCAGTTGTCACTTCCTCCTCAGTTCTCTCAAAGTTCATCTCTATCTCAAAATACATTATTAAAACACTATTTACTCGATATACTTGCTTGTCTCATGCTTATGTGGTTCCACATGGCAGTATATTATTGGCTTGATGATCTTTGGAATGCACTTTTCACTCTATTATAGAATATCTCGCGCCTCCACTAAAGTCACAGGTAATACCTATTGGTCAACAAAGACCCTCTCTACTACACACCCACATCCCCATGCTCTACTATGCATGGATAGGGGAGCCTAATGATAATCTAGAGGGGTGGAAACAATATAGCACTTTAGATGTTTTCCTATGGCTATTATTATTTTCTTGAGAATTTACATTCTTCTAGACCATTGGGAGGGCAATTCTATCAGCCCTAATATCTTTATCCTCCAAACCGTAACATATTAGGTCATGACCATCATTGTAACATACCCTTTCACCATATTTTCATATTTCTCTGATCCTTGAATATCAGATTGAGGCTAAATGTTCCTAAGTAGCCTTCTCTCATAAATATTCTTAGACATCACCAAGCTTTTGTATTTGATCAGATGTTGAAATTGTTGAAGTTTTCATGAAAACTCTCAACACACAAGTGGTCTAACCCTATAATAAGAGTGTCTACCATTACCCTTAAAAAGCCTAAGAAACCATTTCCCATAAGCCATCATGAGACTTTGTATTTAGGGCCAAAAGAGATAAAGCTATTTGAAAATCAAGTTGAAAATACCCAAATAATACTGAAGATACCCCAACAATCACAAAACCCCTTGCTTCCATTGTATTATGATGTTTCATAGGTACAAAAAAAGGAGACATGAAACAATGAAGCTATCGCTATTTCATAAGGCTCATAATACAAGGTTGTGAAATAGTGAAACATCATTATTTCACAAGTAAGGATTTTTAATGTTGTGAAGTGGAAAAATATCACCATTTTGCAGGAGATAAAATAACCATTTGTGAAGTGGAAAAAACCTTGCCTCTATTTTTCCAAGTGAAGAAAACTGGCCAGTGATTTTGTGAAGGATAAATAAAGTTGAAGAGTGCTTCTTCATGGTAAGTGACAAAACATGTGTATATGATTAAAGATGCATATTGAATGTCGATGGGATCAAAATTTGAAGAGGTACTAAAGGGAATTTAATAAATATGAATTGGTAAAATTGATGATTGGAAAAGATTTTGCTTACTGAAGCAGTGACAAGGTAATTATCGGAGCTACGGAGCTTGGACATCACCTAAAGGGACCCTGAATTATGAAAGCACAAGATAAATAGTAAGTTCAAGCACCTTACCTAAGCTAAAAAAATTATAAGTTTTTAAAATCCTAGAAAGAAAGAGTCTAGAGAGAGCTATAACAAGGGAAAAATGAAAGATGAACAACTTAAAAGGCCTCTAAAAAAGGACATGCTAGATGCATTATCTGGGTTAGAGGATACCGGTGCTAAGAATATGTTCTATAATGCATGGGGAGAATGTAGGGATGCCAAGATTCCATTCTTGGGTCAAAGTTTATTTTGGTATTTTTATGATAATATGTATGAGAGAATCCCACTTTCGAACCCATGGAATCTAGACCTAGGTAAAATAATAGTTCCCAATGTATTTTTTGATGTTGAGCTCATTGAGGTATTGGCACATAAGTATAAAAAGGAAACCAGAATAGTAAGAGGAATAAATGGAAACCCCATCTTGGTTGTTACTAAATATTACATAGCTGAGTGTTTTGTTCTGAATAAACATTTCCTAACAAAAATTGATAGGGGGTAATTTAAAGTTTACTACCAATGGCTAGTAGAAATGTTTGAGTTAAGAGAAGTGCAATTTTTTAGGGAAAGGGATGAGAATAATAGAGGTTGCATGCCTATTATAGAAATTTTACCATTCTCCACCCATGAATTCATGAACTTCTTCTAGAAAACCTATCATGGCTGGACCCAAGTGTGTGGAGATGACTTGAAATTGAGAATGTTAATTGATTTGATGTTTATGTCCATGAGGATTCAAAACTCTAATGTTAATTTGGAGTTTAATATTGCAAGTGAGGTTGAGAGGCTCATCCATGCCCATTTGGTAAATTGGAAGGAGAAGAGAGCCTTAAAACATTATTATTTGTTATATCATTTGATTTTTTTCATAATAGCAATGTTTTTAGACATGACATGAAATTAATCACCATAGACAACCAAGCAACCAGGCTTCATGTTCAATTATGGTGTCATGTGTGGGATAGGGATATCAAATATAATAATTTTATATTATTTTGTGATACATTTGTTGTGTGGATATCCAAGGAATTTGACCTTTAGGTTGAAATATTTCCACTAAAGATGAGGAGGGTAATTAGACCCTTGGAGCATAATGCCAAGAAAGGTCATACCCGTAACTTAGCATATTGTTTCCTTAAGGGTAATCATACTCTTATTAGAGTTTATGGATGTAAACAAGCTCCTCAAAAATTACCAATTTTTTTCCCATAGAGAATAGCATTCTTAGAATTTATGTGGAAGATTTTGTGGTTTTAAAAAGACTCTATGTCATCGAGGAGGAAAGGAATTTTTCTACCTCATACTTCCAAATATGCAAGCTTTGTTGTTGGCTCTGATGCTCTCAAGCATGTTCAAAAGTATTTGAAGGAGGGATATCATTTGGAAGATATGACCGAAAGAATATATAATCTAGAGGACCATATCCATTCTCTTCTCAAATATACTACACACCAAGACAATATAGATGAGGATATAGCAAGAAATTATATGATTGTTGAATAAGTAATGCAAAAATTGAAAAAGTGGAATATTCTAAAGAAAATTGAATAGGACAAAAAAAAAGAAGGGACAATCTCATTTCCATAGTGATCAAATTAATGAAGTGATAAGGATGGAGTGTTTAAAAGAATTTGAGAAGTTATTTGGAAAATCCACAAGTGATACACCACTAGAGGTGAAGCCACTTGCCAAAAGACATAAAAAATTGATCATTCGTGATTCTTCATATTGAGAGGCTACACCTAGTTCCCCTATCAAAGAAACATGACAAGGATGAAATTGTTCATATAGTGCCCTATGCTGATTCGGAGGGAGAAGGTGACACTAAAGAGGCTACAAGTGCACTCAGGGCAATGAAGAATGACAAGGAGGTAAATGGACTTGAATCACCTCTAGTGTATCAAGAGGAAGTATGCAACTCTAAAGTCCAACTACAAGATAATGAGCAACCTATTGATTTCACTGATGAAAGGGAAGTTATATCTTCTAGATTCCTAGAAGATGATAAGTTCATTGATTCTCAAGAATTTAAGTACTTTTGGATTCAGATGAGATATTTTAAACTAAAGAAACAAGTTAGTGGGTGTGTATGTTTAACACCTTCATGAAATTAGGATAATCAACTACAATTCTAGAAAAATACAATGCAAATTTAAGCTAAGAATTGAAATTAACATCCATGACATCCCATGGTTCTCTATCTAAGTTTTGTAAGTGAAGCTCTCAGCCTATTCTCCACTAGTGATAATCCTAGAATGAGAAATATGATAGTACAATGCTTAATCTAGCTCTCAAACTCTCAAATTGATACAAAGATAATTCAAATGCTCTCAGTTGCTATGAAATTGCCTGTAATGGTGATGCTTTGTAAATGAATTTATAAGATGATTATTGCTCTCAAAATGCCTCTTATTTATAGTAAATTCCCAAGGGTAGGGTTAGAGTTATTTAATCATGATTTAGCCTTGGTTGAGTCAAAAACTTTGCAATGTTTTTAAATGGGGGGACAATTTAAATGTTTTTCTCAAAGGTTTGGACAAAAAGACAAATTTGAGTGGATGAGATTCAAAGTTGAAATGTGTGATTGAGATTCAACTATTTTGGAGTGATCCATGTGCTTTTGTTCTCAATTCTCATTGGTTTCTCAAATGTTGTTGAAAGATATTAGGATTAATTAAATTCCATCAATTAATTAAATTAGCCATGTAAGGGAATAGGTTCAATTTGATTTTTGATTTAAAACTATACAATTAATTGATTAAAATTAATTATATAGTGCTTTTGACCCCTTCAAGCTTGTATTTAATTATTTAATGTCATCATTTGATTTTATTGATTTGATCCATTTTGATGAGAATTAGAGCATTTTATTGAGATTTTGCAAATTTGAATGATTCTAAGACACCTACCCAATTTTTGATGTCTACAAATGCCCCTCTTTGGATTAATGTGTGTAGCGCATTGATTCAAAGAAAATTTTAAGTCCTGATCACTTTTAGGTCCCGATTAACTAATAGGCAATTGATTTAGGTCTTGATTTGATACCTGATATGATTAATGATACTACATGATATGATTCAACATTTGATATGATATGCCCCACTGATAATAGTTCAAAAATTTTGATGCCCCAGATTCAATGATGTTTTGATGCCAATTCGATACTCTTATGATGCCCCCTCAGAAATGAAAACAAATTGATCGCTTGATAGGAATATTTGATGTTGTCGATCCAATATGTTTTCATTTCTGAAAACATTGATGATATTTAGATTTCAACAAATGCCCCGGTTTGATTGATATGTTGATATAGGTCACTAGGTCAAAAATTTCCTCAAAATTAGGTCAAAATTAGCACAAATAGGTTTAAAACCTAAATTTACTATTCATTTTCACTTTTCACTATTGAGATTGTGCTTTGATCCTGAGATAGTTGATCACGATGGTTGTGCCTATTCGAGAGCATCGGTTTGAGAGAGGTTGTCGATATCAGAGACCCTTGGATTAAAAACCTCCTGTGAGTGTTTTTGAACCTCTTTCATGCATTTATTGCAATGTTTTTAGCATTTATTGCATTTATTTCATGATTTTGTATTTTAAAATTTGCAAAATGTCACGTAGTATATATGAAATGCCATGTAAACTTGTGAAATGATGCATTTGCGCATTTAAATGACACCTCCACGTAGTTAAATGCCGCTTAGGATAGTTAAAAACTCACCCAATCAATTTTAAATGCTATGTAGAAATGGGGTTTTAATGCCAATTTATAGATGATATTCCGCTTGAGAAACCCTAGGTTTTAAATGATGCCTAGGCATGATAAAATGTCGCCTAGAGCTTTAAAATGATGCATGAAATGTGAAGTACCGCATATGAGTAATAAAGTGTCGCGTATGCAATTTTTTGCACCGCCTAAGGTAAAATGCCGCCTCCACATAGACAAATGATGCCTAAAGGATTTTTGATATATATTTTTATTCTCAAACTTGATTTTCTAGTAAAAATTTGATGTCTCTGGATGATCGATTGAATTTCCAAGATAGACAAGTCTATTGTAGTTAAGCAAAACAAGTGATTAGGATATCAGGATAATGGTACCAATGAATGTTTTATTTGTCAATCTGATAGGATAGAAAAACTGATAGTAGGATACTGATAGGTAGATAACTGATAATTCATTCTCAGGATATAGAGACACGAACAAATGGTACTAGGTTTGATAGGATTGATACTCTGATTCTTTGATAGGATTGATTGACTTAAAATGATCCACTAATATAGAAAAGTGATATGATTCCCTTGATTTGATAAACAAGCACATTTCCGTAAGCTTTACATACGAACTGTTGCATCTTAGATTCTAGACCTTGGTCAGGAGTTGACCCCACCAGAGTACCACGTCATCAAGATGTGTGGCTTGAGTTTCCTTCTTGATATCCCACGGTTTCAGCTGAACCGTGGTCTTCTTACAGCTATGGCAGAGTGTTGGCACTATGACCACAATACCTTTCATTTACCTTTCGGGGAGATGACCATCACTCCAGAGGATGTGTACAAATTGCTTCACATTCCAACCCAGGGTGAGATGGTTTATTATGATTCAGTATATGATAGCATAGTTTGTAAATGGGTGTTTGGAGATAACACCATTGATGATGATACTATCACTTGGGCATAGTTTGCTTCATTTTCCACTTTGCCAGTAGTTTTGGGTGCTTTGATAGGCGGATTGTTGCTTCCCGACGGGTGAGGTCATGGTTTTTCTCTTGGATGGGGCTGTATGTTAGAGGATTTTCTTACACAACCTCAGCATTTTGATTGGGGCTCTTGCATTCTAGCATAGCTATACAATGATTTGCATGAGGTGGTTTATAGATCCAATGCTTCCTTGGCAGTCGGTGCTGTGATATTGTAGTTGTGGGTATGGGAGCATCTTCCCATTATAAGACCATTGTCAGATCGTATAAGACATCATGGTTTTCCTTATGCATTTTTGTATATGGCAGCATGGTTGTCCAACATCATCTGGGCAAGTTAGAGTACTAGCACCACAGGATTGATGATATGGATCAGGTCATCTGGAGACCATATCTAGGCTGTGAGGGTTGGAGGGAGGATGATGACGAGCTCCCTTATATGTTTTCTCCACATTGGATGATTGGTCGGTCGACCCTTGTGATAGAGAGATTTTTCTTTGGTCAAGTTTCTTGACAATACGATAGGTATCAGGATATGTCGTAGGGTATGGCTTTGTATGCTCGCGTTCAAGCTAAGTGATCTATGTGGGGGGCTCAGATTGATTTTCTATTTTTTTGTGACTGGATTATCAGGATGATGTTTTGCAAATGGGATATATTAGAGCATGTGGAAAATGCTGGGATGTCTACATAATACAGAGAGTGGTGGTCTCATAATAGATTTGTGAGATTTACCAATCCTGTGGAGCCGATCCCGGATAGAGATGAGTGATCTGATGATGATAGGGGAGATGATGGTGGGGATGATGGTGGTAGACCTAGGCATCATCACAGAGGACAAAGAGCTCCTAAAGCTATGGGTAGAGGACAAGATGGGCCACATGTACGAGGTGGACATGTCAGGGCTAGGGACATAGATGGCATGCAGGTACAACATGAACCTGGATAGGGACAAGGACTTGGACAGGGACAGGGACCCAGGTTTGTTCATCCTAGAGCTGCAGCAGTGGAGGGACATCAGAGATAGCAAAGAGTCAGGAGATATGTACATATTGATGTTGCTAGACAGGTTCCTGGTGGACAGGATCCTTTGGTTCAGTTACATCAAGCGTCTTTAGATCAGTAGACATAGATTCTGGCACAGTAGGTGCCTTCAAAGATACCTCAGTCTTAGGATACGGGTCAGACATCTTAGACTGCTCCTAGCATGGATACTATATCACAGGATGTGAGGACTTTACAGGTAGGTTTATCAATAGTTTTCGGTAGATTAGATCAGATAGCCACTATGATGTAGTAGTTTATGACCATTATGACTCAGAGACCTAGTATTGCTAGCACTAGTCAGACTCCTCCTACATAGGATAGACCAGGTGACAAGGGTCCGGATGGATCAAGTGCTGGTGATGGATCAGGTGGCCCGATAGGATCATGATTATTGATTATGGATCTCCTCATTGATGACTTTATTGTATCATGTTGATGTTTTATTGATCAGAACTTTGATATACCACTTTGTTATTGACATTGTATCTTTGATATATAGATTTGATGGATCATTGAAGTTATGACATTTAAATGATGATATACTTTCCTTGATTCTCTTGATGTTTACATGTGAGATTATCCTTATATGTAGCTAAATGCGATGTTTTATGATGCATTTACTTTTGAATATGCTATGGATGCAATGTATCATATATATGATATAGATAGATGGATGCAAATGATCATGTAATTTTTTTGATATGCTTTTCTGATTTTCAATGTATGGATGCAAAATGTGTTATTATGGAAATATGGATATGAATGCAACCATGTTTTTGATTTTTTGAATGTATGAGACTCTTTATGCAAATGATGTATGAGTAATGAATCCTTTCTCTTTTGCTTTTCTGATATAAGGATAATTACTAATGAGTAATGCTATGAATGAATGCAAAAGATAATCTCACATGACTGATTTGAACCAAGGATGATGATGTTTAATTGAACCCCTTTTTTTTCTTTTTTCTTTTTTATCAAGCTGATTAACTAAACCCCTTTTCCCTTGGAAAAATAACTACAAACCATGCACTTAATCTAACATGAAAATGCAATGCAATGCAACTAAATTATCACTAGCTTTTAGCAAAGAAATGCCATAGAGAAATATTTTCATCATTGAGCATTGTAGGACTGGAAAGCAAGTACAACCATCACTGACCACATCATGATGATATTAATACCGCTTTATCTTGCTTTTGGTAACCATTTAGGAAACTAGTACAACCCTCACTAGTTGAATAACCAACTATGGGAGTATGAATACCAGTTTCAACAGATTCAATGTTGCAAGTGAATTTTGGTATTAAGATATGGAAGATCTAAATAGCCAAGGTATTTGTTTGTGTAAACAAGCAAAGGTCAATCCTCCACCTTATATGATAGTCCTCGATGGTTCTTTGATGACCACATCATTAGACAAATTCACATAAGTTGATGGATCTCCCTCAAGACAGTCACTCAAAGGAAAGAAAAAATATCATGTCTCCATCATGGCCAATCTAGTCAAAACATCATCAATCAGCTAAAAAGACATGATAAAAGTCAATTCAATAAAGATCATCAAAAATAACTTCAAGTGTTTTGCCATGTATCAAGATTTTCAAAAAGAATTTCCAAACATTCTGATCTTTTAAGTGTTGTCAATTTCTAGTCCTGAATAATAAAGTCAATGAAGTCTCAAGGATCAAGTTGTAGGATCAAAACACTTGGTTGTGAACAATGATATCCATAAAAGGTTCAATAAAAATCTCTCTCTTCTGAAGCTCTGATAATTACCTCTGATGTGTGACCGAATGTAGCCCTAATTGAATCTGTTTGTACCAAAAAATCCAATCCTTTCCTGCCCCCAAGTGATAAATATGATCGTGTGACAACTTAGGGCAATAGGGTTTCTAAAATGCAACAAAGTAGTTGAAAGATTTTATTATGACTATGCACAAATGACGATTGCAATGAAGATTTGCAAGCGAGATGATGGAAATGCAATATGTACACATGCAACTCGGAAAGACTTAAGGGAACAAAAGGTGCTTGATTGCCAAGTTTTCACCTTTTGGGTTTATTGCTCTTTTCCTTTGTTTCTTTTCTTTTTTTTGCTACCAAGGCGCCTATTGCTAGGTTTTCACCAAGTTACTTTTTTATCTTTTTCCATTTTATTTTTATTTTCTTTTTCTTTTTTCAATTTATTTTTCTTTTTCTTTTTTTCAATTTTTTTTTGGGATTTTGAACTTTTCTCAATGTTTTTGGTCTTTTTTTATTTTCGTATATACAAGAGTCATCAGATACACACTCGTCTAATACTCTTTATTCTAATACTCTTTCATCTGATTAGGTATGGAACCTCTTTAAATGGATGTTGTTAATGGGCTCTTGTAATTCTTTCCCATCACAATTGGCTAATTTGTAAGTCCTTGTTCCAAATGAAGAAACAATTACAAAAGGACCAAGCCAATTTGCTTCCCATTTACCCTTCTTCTCCCTTTCTGCCTGATTTTTAGGGTTCTCCCTTAGCACTAAGTCACCTACTTGAAAGACTCTCGGTTTGATATGCTTATTATAGTTTCTTGAAATCCTATTTTGATAGACTTTCAAATGGTCATAGGCTTGTGCTTGATGTTCTTCTAACAATTCCAATTGTTGAAGTCAAGCAACTCTATAATCTTCATCCGTTATTAATTCATGCAATGATACTCTTAGGGATGGGATTTCAACCTCCAAAGGTAGAACAACTTCGGCTCCATAAACCAATGAATATGGTGTAGCTCATGTAGGTGTCCAGATGCTAGTTCTATAAGCCCACAAAGCTAGGTTGATTTGCACATGCCAATCTCTTCCTAATTTATTTACCGGTCTTTTCAAGATTTCCAAAATGTTCTTATTAGTAGCTTTGGCTTGTCCATTTCCTTGTGGATAATAAATGGAAGAAGAGTGATGTGTAATATGAAACATATCACAAAGTTCATCCACATCTTTGTTCTTGAATTATGATCCATTGTCGGTGATGATGGCATAAGGAATACCATATCTGCAAATGATGTGATTGAGAATGAACATGGAGATTTGTTTGCCTATGGTCGTGATTAAAGGAATGACCTCTACCCATTTAGTGAAGTACTCCGTAGCGGTGATGATGTACTTGTGCCCATTGGATGACGGTGGATAAATTACTCCAATCAAGTCAAACCCCCATTGATAAAATGGCCAAGGTGTAACAAAAGGATGTAACTCTTGTGCTTGTACATGTATCATGTCTCCATGGTATTGATATTTGCTGAATATTTTAACAAAGTGACAAGCATCTTTCTCTAAGGTTTTTCAAAAATACCCCATGTGAAGGATCTTCTTAGCTAGGTTTAAATTGCTTGAATGCGACCCGCAAATGCCCTCATGAACCTCACATAAAGCTACCTTAGACTCTTCTTCCTCTAGACATCTAAGTAAAGTCCCGTCAAGACTTTCATGATACAATGTGTTGGAGAGGATAATGTAACGAGTTGATTGTCTTATGAAATTTTGTTTTTGGGCTTGGGATTGGTTTTCAGGTAACACTTGGTCTTTGACATATGTATATATAGGGTCATACCAAGGTGAATCATGTCCATTGAGTAATGCAACAATTTGGGAATTGGGAAGGTCAAATGTCAATTTTGCCAACTCTTCCACCAAGAATTCATACCTCTCATTTTGATCAGGTTTTTGGAGTAATGAAGCCAAGGTAGCCATTGCATCAGCTGCTCTGTTCTTCTCTCTTGGAATTTGCTCAAAAGTTATCAAAGCAAAGTACTTTTTCCAAGCATCAATCATTGTCTTGTATGGCATTATTTTTTCATCTTTGGTATTGTATTCATCATTGACTTGATTGATTACTAATTGAGAGTCTCCATATACTTGTAGCTCGGTGATGTTCCATTCTAAAGCCATCTTGATACCAATGAATAAAGCTTCATATTCAGCTATGTTGTTGGTACATGGGAATAACAGTTTGTATGACTTGGGAATAGTATACCCTTGAGGGGTAACGAATAATATGCCAGCCCCAGAACCTCCTTGTGTATATGATCTGTCAAAGTACAACTTCCATGTCTTGGCTTCTGTAGTGACAATTTCTGAATCAGGAAACTCCACTTGAATGGGATGTGTAGAAACCAATGGATTTTTAGCTAAGTGATCTGCTATCACTTGTCCTTTAATGGCCTTCCTATCCACATACTCAATGTTGAAATCACTTAATATCATGACCCATTTTGCTATTCTACTCGTTAAGGCAGTTTTGCTAAGCAAGTATTTTAGAGGGTTAATCTTTGCAATAAGCTTCACCTTGTGCATCAACATGTAATGTCTCAATTTTTGTGAAGTGAAGAAAACTTTTAGACATGCTCTTTCCATGAATGTGTAGTTCAATTCATACTTGACAATGTGCAGCTCAAATAGTAGATTACTCTTTCTTTTCCTTGATCATCTTCTTGTGCCAAAAGAACTCCTAAAGACCTCTCGGTTGCAGATATGTACAGAAGAAATGGTTTTCCTTTGATAGGAGGCATTAGAATTGATAGATTTATTAAATAAGTTTCCAAAAAAGTGAAGGCTTTGTCACATTCTTCATCCCACGTGAAAATGGTATCTTTGTGTAGCAATCTTGTGAATGAATGACATTTTTCCGCCAGTTGAGAAATGAACCTTCTTATTGATTGTAGCTTCCCTTGAAGATACCTCATTTGGCTTATGTTCTTTGGAATTTCCATATCCATTATTTCTTGAACCTTTTTGAGATCCACTTCAATGCCTTTTTCAGAAACTATGTAGCCTAACAATTTGTTGGATTGAACACCAAAGGCACATTTTTTTGGATTAAGCCTCACTTTGAATTGCTCCAAATGTGTGAATATATTTTCTAGAATTTGCAAGTGGTCTTCTCTTTGATATGACTTTGCCAATATGTCATCCACATAATCTTCTAGGAAGGTGTGCATCATTTCATGGAAAATAGTGGCCATCACCCTTTGGTAAGTAGCTCCAGCGTTTTTGAGGCCGAACGACATTACATTCCAACAAAAAGTTCCCCAAGGGCATGTGAACACTATCTTTTCTTGGTCTTCAGGTACAATTTTAATCTGATTATATCCGCTAAAACCATCCATCAATGAATACATAGAGTGACCAGCTGTTAAGTCCACTATTGCATCTATGCTTGGAAGTGGGAAGTCATCTTTGGGACATGCAAGATTTAAGTCTCTAAAGTCTATGCATACACGAATGGATTTGTCATGCTTGGTGACTAGTACAATATTGGATATCCATTCAGCATAAGCAATTGCTCTTATAAACCCCACCTTCAATAATTTCTCCAATTCTGCTTTAACTAGGAGAGCTATATGTGGGTGCATCTTCCTCAACTTCTGCTTGATGGGCTTAACCCCTGGTTTAACATTCAAATGGTGCATGATGAAGTCAAGATCCAATCCCGACATGTTGGCATAAGACCATGCAAAGTTCACTTGTTTTTCTTGGAAAAACTTGATAAAATGCTTTCTTTCTAAAGGTGTAAGTGAAGCTGCTAGGTGTATGAATTTAGGATCCAATTTTGTTCCAATGTTGACCTTCTCTATTGGCTCTATGAGAATTGATGACCTTTCTTCCTCATGTGCCGGTAGGGTACCCAACCTCTCTTCCTTAGGTGCCACAGTTGGGTTTTCACCATAGGAAACATCCTTTATCTTTATTTTTTTTGGTTCTAGTACTACCACATGGTGGTTTTCACCACTAGAACTTTTCATTTTTTATTTTTTATTTTCATTTTTTCTCTTCTTGGATTAAGAGCTTGGACCCCCGCTATTCTCATCATGTTCAAATTAAACTCATCGGTGAAAGAGGGCTCAACTGCATTTAAGTATTGGGTCATTGCTTGGTCATTGGGAAAATATAGTAGGTCACTTGTTTTGGTTAGTTCCCAATCAATAAGGTCGGGATGCATCAAGGATAGAGAGTCAACATGTAAAGTATCATCAGCTAGGTTTAAGGACATGACCTCATTGGATGGTTCATACATTGTATCATTAAGGTCAATAACGTGAGCTTCCTCAAGATGGTCCATGGAAGAAGGATTGAGGTCCTCTTCACTTGAGTCCTCAAAGACTTCTCTGGGAGAGAAAACATGTGGGGTAAACCTACCATATGAATCATCCCACCATGAAGGTATATAAGGTTCACCTACCCACTGATAATTATGTTCTTGCCTTATGGGAAGTGTCTCCGGATCTTCATTAATTTGAGTATGTTCTTGAGTGTTGTCTTGAGTATTGTCCTCTAAGACTTCTACGAGGAAGAACACATGCGGGTTAAAATTCAAATTCAAATCACTTGCCCACAAAGGTACCCGAGGTTCTCTTATCCATGAATGAGTAATATGTGTTTTCCCTATGTTAGATTCTTGTAGACTGGGTTGTATGTATGTAGAAGGTGTCTCTAAATCTTCACTATCTTGAATTTATACTTTAGGGACATTAGCAAAAGAGTGTATTTCAACAATCTCTTTATCATGGCATGAATCTTCAAATAAAGTGTCCCACTCATATTCTCGGGAATCATCACTATCAACATCAGATTCCATCGTGTTCATTTGTGGATATGAATCATGCATGGGGCTGGAACTTTCTCCTTTGTGCTGGTAACCTACCCCTAATTTTTATTCTTTTGACCTCCAAGAAGGTTCAATAGGCTCTAGCAAACCTCTATTTCTTTTACCTAGGGGTCCTCTTCCCTTATACCCCATTTTTTGCATTATTTCAAAATCTTTTCCATATTGGTCAGTTTGAATGTTAATGTGTTGAATTCTCTCCACGGGGGTATTTGAGGTATCATTTTCATCTCGATAGAGCCATGGAGAACTTCATCTTCTTCTTTGTCAAATGCTAACCTGACGCTTTCTCTTACAAAATAAGAGTTATATTTGTGAGGAAGATGTTCCTTAGAAGGTTTCCCATGTGTTCTTGGAGATGTAGGTAAGTCGAATAGGGAAACATAATATTCCCCTATTCCCTTGGAATTGATTTTACATTGTTTTTCAAATGTGTGCATCATCTCACTCATTTGTTTGTAATGATCCTCTTTAGCTTTTTCTTTCTCCTCTTTAGTGGGTTTGAAAAGTTCTACTTCTAGTGTAGATGCTTTATTTGAATTTTCATTTGAATTTGGACCCCCATAACTCACTTTCTCCTTTCCTTTAATTGATGTAGTTGAGTTAGTTCAAGGAGGGTTTGAAGTAGAAGTAGCACTTAATGTTAACATAGGATCATCCACTTTAATGTCGTCAATGGTAGCCCTTGGAATAATCCCTTCTTTGTTATGAGGAATAAATAACTCATGAATCGGCTTTAGTGCATTGCAATATTGGAAAGGATTTGAATCCCCTCCAATTGTGATTTCCTCACCCATGTATGGAAATTTGATACATTGATGATACGTGGAAGGACCGCTTGCATCTCATGTATCCATGACCTCCCTAATAGGATATTATAAGTTAATTTCATATCTAAGACTTGGTATTTTGTGTCCTTTTTGATAGATCCAACTTGAATGGGCAATATAATCATGCCTTTCGAAGACCTCTCCACCTCATCATAAGCTTTTATGGTAATTCTCTTTGTAGGATCAATACATGACTCAGATAATCCTAAAGACTTGACAAGGCTCAAAGTACAAATATTAAGACCAGCTCCCCCATCTATGAGAGCTCTCTTGACCCTATGTCTTTCAATCAAGACTTCTATATGCAGCGGAAGATTTTGGGGATGAGTGATAGACATGTCATCATGGTCTGAAAATGAAAGACAATGCGGTGCGATGAGGTGCCCTACCATATTCTGAAACTTCTCCTCTTCCAAGTTGATAGAAACATTAGTTTCCACTAGAGCTTTCTCTAAGATCTCCTTGTGATTTGGAGATAATTTTAGTAACTCCAAAATAGAAATTTGTGTTGGAGTCTTTTGTAGTTGATCTACCAAACTATATGGCTTTGTTGTTGTAGACAGTTGTTTAGCCAAAATGTTGGATTGCAGAGGACCAATAGGTTTAGGATCAACCCCTTGTAGGGTAATCCTTGAAGTTTGCCCCCTAGTGATAGCATTTAATGTTTCTTCTTTGGGTTGTTCCTTGATCACAATAGTATTTACAACATGCTTGATAATGTTATCATAATGAGGAGAAAAATTGATATTGTTGTTGCTTTGCTTATTCCCATTGGACGGTTCACCTTTCTGATGGTTATAAAAAGGTTGTTTAAACATTGTGTGATCTTCATTACTTTGAGGCCCTTCTATAGTGATCACACCATTATCAATCAGATCTTGTACCACATTCTTCATCTGTAAATGATTATTTGTAGTATGTCCTCTATTTCGGTGGTATCCACAATGACTATTCTCACTCCACCAGTTGGGTTTATTTTGTGGTTCATACAGTTGAGGTCTAGGTAGATCAATAATCTTATTTGCAATGAGGGTCCTCAACGCCTTCTCAAGGGGTTCACCCAAAGGTGTGAATGTTCTATTGGGAGATGGTGCCAAGAACTGCTTAAACTTGTTACCTCCTTGATTGTTTCCAAAGTTGCTACTATTGGTATTGTTGTTGAAAGGCACTTTGGGAGCCTGATTTGCATTATTCACCTGATTAGGTGTTCTTGTGAGAGCAAAAGGAGTCACTTTTAAATTATTAGCATCAACAACACCATCATTGACCACTCCTTTATTGTTGTTCTTCAACCCAAACCGATTATAGCTGTTAGAAAAGTTCTTATTTTGGTTGTTATGGTTGTTGTTGGAGGTATTGTTATTGTAATTCTTATTGTCCTTGTAAAGTTTTAACTCTCCACTCTTAACTAATACCTCCTTTGTAGTCACTCCATTTTCGATAAGATCTTGGAAGGTCTTAGGACATTGCATTCTCAACCGATAATTCATCTCATTACTCAAGCTATTGATAAAGATATCCATATTTTCTTTTTTCTGGTACACTCTGAGGGTATCTAGCAAATACCATCCTCCATCTTTGTAGGAAGATTAGGAATCCTTCTCCTTCTTTTTGCTTGGTATTACATAAGGTGATCATTATAACTTCATGTTTGATATTGTATGAATAGTGTGCTACAAATTTAGAAGCCAGCTCTTCAAAAGTTTGAATGTCGAAAGGTAATTTTGAAAACCATTCCATGGCCATACCTCCCAAACTCCTAGGAAATAATCTCATTAAATAAGTTGTATCATGCATGAACTCTAAGCTCAATGCACAAAATTCCCATAGATGATCTTGAGGATCAGATGTTCCTTTGTATTTGTCATACTTAGGAAATACTACGTTGATAGGGAATGGTACCATTACTAGACTCTTGTCAAATGGAAAAGGACATAATGCTTCTATTGAAAATGGTTTTGGAGCCCCACTTTACTTTATTGTGTCCAATTGCATTTGAAATAACTTAAATTGTTTATTCATGATATCGATCGGGCTCTCTTCAACTTCTGGTTGCTTAAGTTGATTAACATCATAGTCATGAGGAAGTTTAAGACCTGCTCGGGCTGGGTCTAGAAAATATTTCTCCTTATCTCTCTCTAATGCCTTTTCCATGAGTTTCAAGAAGTACGAACTTTGTATAGCTTCACTAACCTTTTCATCAGTGGCATCTTCAACAGTTGGTTCACCATTACCCCTATTGTTAGTGTTATCAACTCCTTGATTGTTAGGGTCTATTCCTCCATTATTGGTATTACCCTAATTGTTTGGGTCAATACCTCCATTGTTGTTATTACCCAAGCTACCGGAGTACATCATGTTGGTTTCCGCTTCTTAAACGGGCTCTTGTGGCATTCTTGGGGCAGTAAAAGTATCACTCGAGAAAGGAAGCTCTTGCCTTAGATAAGTTTTGTCCGCTTGCAAGGTTTTATTTATGTAATATGATCGAGTGAAAGCTGACATGAGCATACAAGCTCTTGGATATGGGCTTGATATTACTTGCTTGTGGCCAAATCCTTATAAAATTTTCAAAATTGCTCAAAACCAGGATTTTTGACCAGGTAGGATACTGGAACAAATAAAACAGCCAAAAGGGTATCTGAATATGAAATCAATTTTTTTTTAAACCCTCAGGAAATGTTCACTATTTTCCCTTTTTAAATTCTGGATGTCACTTGCCTATGTGTAGGCGTGACTTTAAGTTTAGTACGTCATGACTGGAATATTCTTAAGCGATGCTCTGTAGGTAAGCAGATGACTTTTTCTTATTGATAAGTGTGATTTAAATTTTTCCAGGTGTCACTTAAACTATCATAGGTGTGACTTCATTATTGAAAAGCATTTTTTGAATAGTCATAGGCGTGACTTTACTATGCATACACAGTTTTTCTCTGTGTGCAGGCGACACTTTATAGACCAGGTTGGAAATTTCAAAATTTAAAAGTTGTAAGATCAAGTCTGCAGAATATTCTTTCTTGAAAATGAAGTACAAACGCAACACACACATAAGATTTGTACCATATCCCTAAAACCACACTAAAAGTGTATGTTCTCGGTCATTTTTCACAAGTATGAACAAGAATATCTTCCAAGCAATCTACCTAGAGTCAGATTTGGCTTTTAAACACTTTTGGCTCTACAAGGCAGATTACTATTTAGTAGGTTTTTAAAGAACACCTCTATTCTAGACCATGTCAAGCTCTTTTACCCACTTGCAGGCTTCCCACATGCACAAAAGCATAATTTGGCACAATCCAAAAGGACTACTAGAGGAAGTGAAGAACACTTGCACACAACCTAATCACTCTCCTATTAAGGAATAATGTATTTGTTTATAGTGGATTAGATAGTATTGCAGCTAAAGTGATTGTCTCCCACTTGGATCATTCCCTCTCACCGTCCTCGTAAGGAAAATCTCAGGAGGCGGGCCCTCTATTGCTCTATTTTAACTAGCATGTATAGAAAAGCAAGAAATTGAACTTAGTTAAACAAGTTTGGGAATTTGGTTCACTTAGAAAGTGAAGAGCATATCCCTATTGTTGTTCTTTGTTCCAAACACTTCAATCAGATTTTGTTCTTTTTCAATCTCTTGACAAGGAGATTCTTAATAAACAAAGTGTTTGGCTAATTCCTCCCTTCCTTTCTACCAAATTGAACTAACATGTTGGATTTTTGATCCACTTCGAAAAATGGAGAGCATATGCCTAATGCTTGTTCAATTTGACAAATAGTAAGGTTTCTCTATTAATCTAGATTCAATGAATAGCCACAATTTAAGCAAATGCAAGCTTGATTTGATGAATACCTCTTTGTGTAGCTAGCAAAGGCTAGACACTTTTATGAGGTTTTTTTGCTTTTTAATTTTCTCACTCACCTGGTGGCGATCGTTCCCGCTCCCTCCTCCAACAAGTTAGTCAACAAAGCCATACAAAATGAGGGCAAACAAAAAGGAACAAAGTGCAATTGCAATTAAGTGTTTTTGACAAGATTTTTCAAAGAAATTTCAACAACTTAATGCAAGCAATTTTAATTCAAAGTAGGGAATTTATTCTTGTAAGCGTCTAACACTTTAATGTAATGAGCATACAATTTCTCTTCTAATCCCAAACTTTCTAAAATTGCAGCACTATGAATCTCTTTTTCACGTTTAATTTGGATTCTTACCTCTTGCTTGCTTAAGTGACTCTACTTTTTGGTTTCCTGACTTTCCCGTGTTTGTTCATTTGTAGGAAAAACATAGACAAAAAGTTAGAAAACCAAATTTAATAATTTGATAGCAAATTTAAATGAAAAATGCTACGCGTCATTTATCAGCTAAAGCGCATCAATTAACAATTAGTAGGCGTGACTTTAAAATTCATAAGCGTCACTTTCCAATGAATCAAGCGATTTTTAAAGATCAGTAAGCATGACACTTTAACTGACAGGCGTGAAAAGTATTGAAAATTGCATACGAAAAAGTATTCAAAGCGGCAAATAACAACTACTAAGCGTCAATTAACGAATACTAGGCATGATAGATCACTGTAAATTACATAGTAAAAGTTATCATAGGTGACAAATAATAGCTAATAGGTGTTCGTTCTTAGATCACAGGCGTCGCTTTACACTCCCAGATGTAACACTTTATCTCATAGGTGTCAGAGAGAATAAAAGACAAAATAGAAGGAATCTCGCAGGCATCAATCAAATACTTGTAAGCATCACCAGAATGCTCACAGACGTCATTAAATCCTTCATAGGCGTCATTTCTCCTATTTTCTACAAAAATTCATGGAAAAGTGAAGACAAAAATACACAAAATTTGATAAAAATGTTAGAAATGAGGCTCAAGGCCCCACAGTGGGCGCCATTTGTGTGTGTATGTTTAACACCTTCATGAAATTAGGATAATCAACTACAATTCTAGAAAAATACAATGCAAATTTAAGCTAAGAATTGAAATTAACATCCATGACATCCCATGGTTCTCTATCTAAGTTTGGTAAGTGAAGCTCTCAACCCATTCTCCACTAGTGACAATTCTAGAATCAGAAATATGATAGTATAATGCTTAATCTATCTCTCAAACTCTCAAATTGATACAAAGATAATTCAAATGCTCTCAATTGCTATGAAATTGCCTATAATGGTGATGCTTTGTAAATGAATTTCTAAGATGATTATTGCTCTCAAAATGCCTCTTATTTATAGTAAATTCCCAAGGGTAGGGGGTAGAGTTATTTAATCATGATTTAGCCTTGGTTGAGTCAAAAAATTTGCAATGTTTTTAAATGGGGGGACAATTTAAATGTTTGTCTCAAAGATTTGGACAAAAAGACAAATTTGAGTGGATGAGATTCAAAGTTGAAATGTGTGATTGAGATTCAACTATTTTGGAGTGATCCATGTGCTTTTGTTCTCAATTCTCATTGGTTGCTCAAATATTGTTGAATGATATTAGGATTAATTAAATTCCATCAATTAATTAAATTAGCCATGTAAGGGAATAGGTTCAATTTGATTTTTGATTTAAAACTATACAATTAATTGATTAAAATCAATTATATAGTGCTTTTGACCCCTTCAAGCTTGTATTTAATTATTTAATGTCATCATTTGATTTTTTCCTTTGATTTTATTGATTTTGTCCAATTTTGATTAATAAATGTCCATTTAAAAATTGATTTGATCCATTTTGATGAGAATTAGAGCATTTTGTTGAGATTTTGCAAATTTGAATGATTCTAAGACACTTGCCCAGTTTTTGATGTTTATAGTTAGCCTCATAGGAGTTGATGAATATAGGCATGAGGAATTTATAGACCAAACCCTCGAGGAATTGAAACTTGATGAGATCAATATTGCTCTGGATGAGGCTAGAGATATGGTTCTAAAAAACAATATGTTGATTGCTCTAGGTCTATCCTTAAGACATGTATTCTTGCTCAAGTAGGTTAGGAAACAAGATAATCCCACATTTGTGACAGAATTTGATACAGATGAGAAGATAGTTGGGTCAGGATATAATCAAAAGATCGAGGTCCTTGCCACTTGAGTTAGCTTAAAAGGCCCCCACAAGCCCAAGATTCTAGATATTGTAAAAGAAAATTATGGAATAGTTATAATATAGACTATGGGAGACACTAGCACATTGGACATAACTCATGCATAGGACTATGTTCAATAAGGATCAAGTGAAACATCTACAAGAATAGGTTGAGCATGCTAACACAAGAGAAATCGAACTAAATAGAGTTGTAAATGAGTTATATATGGAGAATTCTACTTTGAAGAAATAATTGAAAGATAACCAAAGAAAAGATCTTGTATTACATAAGGATGCTCCTTCTCAAATTGTGGAAATTGAAAAGGATGACAAGGACTAGAAGGAAGAAAGGGATGTTTGAAAAATAAGTTAAAGAACTAAAATTTACCAACTAGGAACTTGTGCAAGAAATACCCAAGAAAGTGTTCAATACTTTGGAATAGATATTAGCCCATAGAGTTGGATTGGTAATAAACAAATGTGAAGAATTTTATGAAGGGTATCATACTCTGTTAGATATGTAGAAAATATTTCATGAAAACAAGCCTAAGAGCACCTTGCAAAGAGATGGAAACCTTCCCAATATGATCTCACTAGGTTATGTGATGTTACTCGGAGAGATCCAACTGTACCCCCAGAAATAAAAGAGACTGAGGAAATGATAAGTGCAATCTTGGAGGAACTTAGATATATAGATGGGGAAGAAAAAAGAATAAATGAGAATATTTCTTCTTTTCATACTATCAAGCACTGGTCGATCCCTGAATTTGTGGATAAAGAAGGCTAAGTCAAAGACATTATGGAAGAGAAAATTGAATATAAGGAAATGGTGTCTAATATAATTTCTCGCTTAAAAGAATACAAGGATGTGAATATTCAAAATCTTAATATGTTTATTGATAGAGTGATTGTTCTTGAAAATAGGTTCTCCAAATTAATTTTAGAAGTATGTGCCATAGCTAATAAGAAACTGAAGGATCATTTGCTTATCATGCCAGACATACTTTATTTCAACTGGTTGATGCATCTTCAAATAATAGAATGGGTGGAGGAATATCTATGGCCAACAAAGAAGAAATCTTAGAAAGAAGAGTATGTGATCGAGGAGAAGGAACAAGGTGATGAGGAATTTCATGAGATTTGAGGGATGATGGTGTTATGTATTCTATTGTCTTGTTGTGTTGTTTTATTTAAAACATGTTTAATGTGTTCTTAAAAGGCTATTAGGATATCATTATGATATTATTTATAGTTATGAAAAGGCACATTATAAATGGTTCAAAGCTTGTCACTTCTCCTCATTTTGTATAAAGGAAAAACCAAGACTATAGTAGAATTATCATCAGAAGAAGTAATACATAGAAGATACAAATTACAAAAGAATGTACTCATATTTTAAAAGAAAATACAAGGATCTATTTCATTTTGTACAATTGTGGTTTGGATAAATTTCTTTTGAATTAGTTCTCTAGATTTTCAATTCAAAGTAGTTGAAAGCTATTTTAAATTTTTGTGTAGAGGAATTACATATTTTTACATTAATTTGAATATCAATCATCATTAGAGAAGTTGTTGTCTTAGTTCTTATTATCTAATTGGCCTTCTCAAGTGGAAATTAAAAGAAAATATAGAGTCTCATTCAAGTTCTTAAAGGGCATTGCCCTGATTTTAAATACATGCAATTAATTTCATTTGACTATATGCCTAATGGAGACATGTAAATATATACCATATTATTATGTTTAGGTTATTATTTATTATGTATAGATATGTACAGTGTATGTGGAGGGTGAAAAATTATTATTTTGGGTGTCAACACCTCTCATACCAGTATGAAACTCTACTTAGACATCCACATCACATACTTCAATCACTACTATTTATACAAAGCATTTAACTCCATCCTTGAAAGAGATCTATTGAACAAACAATACACATTGCAATCAAAACTTGCAAAGATGAATTCAAAACAATATAAGGTATGACTTTGATTGAAAATGGGGCTCATTAATGAAACAATAAATATCTAACAAATTATTAATTGTCATAACAATTTCAATATCAATAATCATTGAAACCAACAATCAACTTGTAATGGGTATTGCCCTGATTTTGAATGCATAGAGGGAATTTCCCTAATTTTATATACATACAAATATAAAGTCTCATTCAAGTTCATAGAGAGTATTACCATAATTTTAAATGCATACAAATATAAAATTTATAGAGTGCACCATTAACATTTGTGCAGTAGCACCAATAGTGTCGAGGACATGCTATCCACTTCCACGATGCCAAGTTGTTTGATAGACGACCTTTTAGCACCTTTAGATTTGGTTTCAAGCCCATTGACATCATCAATGACATATGATTTTTCCTTAGCCCATATACTTGCACATTTGGATCGTCATGTGAGAGCCAAATTTGTATTAAAATTTTGTTTAGAACATATTTTATCTTTTCTCCAACTTCATTTCACTACAAAATATGAATGGCCAGTGAAAGAAACTTACACTATTGGTAGCAATAAACTGGTTGTTTTATCCCAAAAAATCACCATGCAGACTATTCATTGCACCTAATGCCAAAAAGTATAAAACCAATATTAGATTTGATAAAAATTTATTTTTAAACAATGTAACATACGAGAATACATAAGAAAGATGGAAGTAGAATATTTTGAAAATACACCTTGTTCAATTTTTTAACAAATTTTGAAAAAAAAAATGTTATCTCTTTCTTCTAATTTGTATGTATCGTTACTAGTATTGTAAGACAAATTAATTATTTCTATGACAAATTCAAGTTCCAAAAAAGCACATCAACATCAACATCAAAACCTATGTCACACTTTTACAAAGGAAAAGGTCAACAACACACAAATTGTTCAACTTTAACGACATAAATGTGGCATTTGTGTTTAGAATTTGAAGATGATGTAAATTAATGAAATGTGTAAAACTGGGTAAAGTTTATGCCTATAATTTTTTTTAAAAAATTGAACAAGAATTGACACAATTTTTTAATTTTTTAAGTCCATTTTTCAGTTATTGAAAAATGCTAAAAATCTGGGGTCTACCTCCCGCCAAATAATTATATACAAATAAATTTTTTTTCCTTTGATTTTAAAACATATTAATAGATGTCATGCATAGGTAGTGCAAAAAAGAAGAAAGAATGGTTTTTGATATATATTTTCTTCGATATAACTACTCAAAGTCAAACTTATCTGAAATCGACAGTTTTCATCTCCCATCAAATTTCCCCTATCAAATCTACACCATTCAGAAAATAAATTACATATTATTGAAGAGGACTCTCTCTTCTAGTGTTAAATATAAATTTTAAATTTTTATGATATTATTTACTATTTTTTTTCTTTATTTGAAGCAACATCTTCTCGAATGTTAAAATACCGACTTGCAGTATTTAAAAATTATAATATATTAGTTCTAATCAAAATACTATAAAGCTTATATGAGAATAATCTTGACTATGAGCTCTACAAAAGGGTATTTTTATATTTTTAAAAAATATCATTAAAAAGAGTAGAAGTTATTGAAACATCACTTTTCTGAAATAATTTTATTTCTTTCATAATTGGACCCAAATTAGTATAAAACATGCATTTAAGAGATGTAATTGGAAAAGTTGAAGCACTTATCTAATGAATCTAGCTAGACCATATGTTTGAAAAAAATTAATTTTTAGTCAAAAAATACTCAAATTTAGTTGTGTTGATAAGTTATCCTAAAATGTGACACAACTTTGTGCTTTTACATCATGATATGTGAAATCATACTTGTACAAGTGTTGCCCCTTTATTCTATTGTACCAACATAATTATGGATCGATGCCTTCTAGCCCATCTAAAAGGTCAATGTCATTAAGGTAATCAAACACCCTACTACCATCCTTCCTTCATATTCTTTGAAGCCTTTTTTAATGTACCAGGTTCGACAAGAAACACCTTGTCTTGTACTTTGACAAAGACCTTTTCTTCTAGTATGTTCAGTGGGAGGTATTGAATCGCTCTCAAACAACACCCCACAATCTGATCCAATACCAAAGCTAATTGAAACACCCTTTTATGGGCCCCTCGCATATTGCCTAAAGTAAATCCCACTCCTCATTTTAGTCAACATGTCTTTGGACAACGTCAAATTTCCATTCAATTAACTAACCAAACAATATTTGAACATATCCTTACCATCGAGGTCTACCACTAGTTTTATAGTTTTATTTACACTTTTATCAATGAAATCTAAAATTTCATCCAACTCATGACTTCACTCACTTTTAAATATTTTTAATTCACCGTGATTGTGTACCATTGAAGACATAGATTTGAATATAGAGATGGAATGATTTGGTGGAGATTCATTAGCTACTTCATCCACAACTTAGAATGTTGGATAATTTTGGTCCTCTATCCATGGTTTAACTCACCAAGAAGATTGAGTGGGATTCTTTGGTCATGTGAAAAGAGTTGATAAAATGTATTGTGCATCCATCAATCCTATCTAGAGGGCTTTTATAATTTTATCATCTATAGACATTGAATCATATTCTAATAATATGTTAATGTTATGTATCCTTTCATGGTGCAATCTATTCCATATACTTTCTTGTTTCTTACGAGATTTATTAAAATGAAGCCCTTAGGAATTTGATTCTTCTTCTACAACTCTATTAAGGGTTCCAACTACATGAAGAAAGTCAGTGAAATCATAGGCCCTTTCTACTCCAACCATCCCACCAACTTTTTACAAGATGTTCTCACATACATTCGACCGAGTCAGATGCAAAACACATGGCAAGTGAGAGTATTGATCTCGAAACAATCTCAACAACAAAAATACAAAGTGGGAAGAAATTTTGACATTTTGATATGCCTCTCTACTAATGAAATTTATGTTGATATTATTATTAGATTCTTTTCATAGCCAATATAACCATAATACGAAGAAATGATAAACTCATGAAGCATTTCACACTCTTTTCCCAAAGAGTCAAACTCTGAGACATAAAGATGTCAATATAGTCAACAACAATTGTTAGATATGTCTATGTGCCTAGTGTCCTCTCCACCCTTCCACCAGATGTACTTCTCATCTCTTTCAAACACCTCTAAACATGCCTTGAAGCAATGTGTTGTGCCGAACCCCAATTCTCTCTATATCTATCCTCTCTATATCTTCACTTTTAAGCTTGTGATCACCCACTTTAAAAGTGTTATAAACCATCCTATCATGATTAAAAATTATCAAATATTATCCTAAAATCAAAACTTTATAACCACTAAATAAAGAATTCACTAGGTTTTTATTGTTGTGGATGTAGTCTTGGTCATGTAATCCTATTACATGGCAAGCATTGTACGGCCTACTTAGTATCCACCATTCCCAAGGGATTTGACAAAGAATACCTTCTATTGAATAATAGTCCATCAACATAAGTTGTCTTCTTCTACTACCCCTACCTGAGGAATGACCAACAATAGGCCTCAGATTATTTTCCATGTGTCTCTTCCACAAAAATTTTATTTTTCCATTGTCGATGAATAAAATTTGCATCAAACCTATTGCATGTTTGATGAGAAACCACAACCAAATGAGGAAGCTTTCCATGTAAAGGGTTTGAAATAATAACACATGCATAGTGACCGATAATGTTGTTCTTGAAAGAATCTATTATGGTATCATAATCTACAACTCCCTCACTAACTGTCACCAAGAAATATATTGACATTGATGTTCTTCTTTATTACCACAAAAACCAACCAATGTATCACTTTTTGCTACCCACCTAACATACTTTTTCACAACAATTTCATCTTCAATGAGGTACATAGGAATTGGGCCATCTATACCATGTTTGGTTTTATAAGAAACATACACTTTTCTATTGCCTCAAAGATATAGTTGTGCTCCTCAGGATGTATGCTAATGACTTTATAACTTGCCTTGAAGTTGTAGAAATTAAAGAACCATCTAGATTCAAGATAATAAAGCTATATAATCTAGGAACTCCCCATAACTTGATCATCTCATAAAAGGATTTAGTGGATGTTCTACACCTTCTCCCTCCCTTTGGATGCATCAGGTTGTGAAAGATATCCTTGACAAAATCCCAAACTGCATCTTTACCTTACAATTTTCCTTGTCTATGTGCCTCGCACATATCCTTGTAAAACACAAAGACATCCTTTCTTTTCATCAATTCAAACAACTTATCCTTTAGTGATCTCATTATGATAGAGAGTATAGAAACCTTTTCCTTTTCCCACCAATGAGCACACTTTGTTGATCTTTGGCTAGAATTTAAAACCCTATTAGCTATTCTAAGTTTATTTTGAGTCAAATAGTCTAGTCTTCTATGTATCCTTGTATCCCTCCCATATCTTTTAGTGGCACACCTTGATTCATAATATAAACACGTCTTAAAGTCATCACATTCTGGAATCATCTTACAAAATTTGCATGTCAATGGTTAAAATAGGATCATTGTCTTGCAAGCCCTCTTACAATGAATATTTCTATATATACCATTAATACAATATTCATTACCCTCACAACATAGCATCATCTTGGTATGCTTCTCTATGGCCCATAATTTTCCATCCCATTAATCATCCATTAGGACCTTTGTGTCTAATCTCTCCCCATTTCTATTTATATTACAATAACAATACCCCCAACATTTCAGCATCAATGGCAATGAATGACCTTAAATAAGATGATTAAAAAAACAATGTACACATTCCAACAAATCATATTAAAAATAAATTCAAACTTGTCTAGTTGATACACCTGAACTAGAAGGTTCTGCACTTGTAGAACCCCTATGTAGTACAAATGGGGCCAAGAACCTTGTCAAACTTTTTTGGGCCTTTCCATTGGTATGCTTCTTTAGTCCCCCGATTGTACCACTCCTTAAAGCAATTGTATCATGTGAAGCCTCATTTGTAGTAGTGGGATGCTTCTTTGATTTCATATGTTCATTTAGAGAGATGACAATATTACCACTAGTTGGCACCAAACAAAACCATTTATTGCATTGTGTATATTCCACTCTTACTTTTTTCTTATCATCATGGTCTGCAAGTGTTGCTTCCACCACCTTGAATAAATTAGGCTTTTATGTCTGATTGAAATCATCTAGAAGTTTAATTGCTTGATCAATCTCAAATCGAACTCTAATCATTGTTGTCTTCTTTTCTATGCTACTTGAAAGATATTCACCATTTTCCTCCATTAAAATATGACATTGATTGGACATTTTTCTTATATGATTATTTATGAAGTTACAAATTATTTGCACTTCAATGGATACTTCCCTTGTTCCATAATCAATGCCACACTTTTCACAATGAATCTTTATTGTAGGTTCTCCCTTTTCTAAATATACTTTGACAATAAGTTTTTCCTCCACAAATTCTTCCATTAAACCATTCACTCTCTGATTCCAAGATGCCAAGCCAATACATTAGGATCAATAATTATGCTTTGTTCCATTGACTCAAATCCATCTTCAACTCTCGATTATTCATGCATACCTTCCTCCACAATCTCTCTATTATTTTGATGGTTTGGTCTACTTTCCACCATATTTGACTCCAGAGTTCCAATATCCATTGTGTCATATTACCTCTTAATGCCTATAAGTTGTGTTGTAGCTTCCCCTTTTTGTTCTTGCTTTGTATTTAAAGGATGACCAAGGCCATTGACAAAATCAAGTTGATATTCAATGTGTTCATCATCCACAATTTCATGATAGATGTTGGCAAGTGTACAACCTTTTTGACAAATGACTATGCCAACAAAAAAAATTTCTTCACCAGTGACAATTACATATTCCATATTCCATATTCACTATTGGATCCATTTGCACTTTAGTCCACATGTCTTTCAGTTGGCTAAGTAATGGATAAAATTATAATAAAAAAAATCAAACCACATGTACCTATCACATCCATTTCTCAAATTTACACATTTAGGTCATAGAAAGAATAGATAAAGCTAACAAAGAAGTGGTCAGTGATAATCCTAAAGTATGGCCTAAATTGGTGAAGATAATTAAGGAATACAAAGAAGTACTCCCATATAGAGAACGTGAGGAATTTGGTTAAAGAATGATATAAAGGAATCTTTTGGGAAGGGAAATAGTACTATTCTCTAAAAAATCAGGAAAGCTCCCATATACTACAGTGGGTTCCCCTCCACATATCTAGACCATGCTCTGGAAATGTAGAGCATAGTTATTATAACTAGACATATTCAAATTCATTTTCAATCTAAGATATAATCTATAGTACATATATTTATGTTATGATTGGACAGTAAACATATTACGATAAGATTTGTTTTGTATGTTTTGGGGGAGGAGATTCAAATTTCCTTGATTAGAGAGGAGATAAGAGAGTGTTTTTATCTATAAAAGGAGCAGGGAATGTAAAGTTTTATATCAAATAGAAGCAGTTTATTATGAGTTTATTAAGGGAGAAGTATGGTAGGACAAATTCACTTCAGTATATATTATAGGTATGGGGAGAACAACGTTGATAATCAGTTGAGACTATTGTTCAAGCTCCAAGATGAATCCCTATTGCACGCGATCAAGCAGGTCATTGGGCCAATTTCATCCATTCACTACTATAATGAAATCTTATTGGAAATATTCCTTACCACGGTGGATAAAGCCTTTGGAGCATGTTACTAGGCTTCAAGGATGGAAGATGCATTGTTGCATGATGAGTATAAACATGTTCTTACAGTGGCTATGATGCAAATGAAAATATACCATGAAAAAGGTTTTATTGTTGGAGTTTTTGATGCTGAAGTTGTGGCCAAGAAGAAGAAAGTTTCTCAAGCTCTGACTTTGTTTTGTGAAGGACTAGTCAATCTAGACATTACCATGTTTGCCAAATTTGTAGCAAACAATGGTGATCTTTTCTTTGCCTCTCGGCTTGAGAGGATCAATGTATTGGCTGATGGATACCTTACCATAGCCAAATGGATGTACTAGATGACCAACTTGTAAGAGACCTACCCCCTTTGGTAGTTATTTATATAAATAAATAAATATTTACCTCAATGCTCATCAACAATGGATAATATTCCTTCTAAAACCCCTTTGAAAGCATTGAAAATAGTAAAAATAGTCCATGATCCATGTGCAAAAGATAATTTATAGTACAAGAGTTGTCTTATATTGCATAAGGAAACAAGTTATATATGAAAATGAGTCTAATATAGACTCTATCGGGGTGTATATATAAAATTAGTTGAATGATATGAAATGTCAGGTTTAGAGATTTAATCTAAAAATGATTGTTATAACAATCTAAGATCTAAAAATTAGAAGTGGAAAAGGAATAGATATAATATTGTGCACCTGTGTTTGAACTTTGTGCATGGCTCTGGAAATTGTAAATGGCTTGAAGTTGCAAGTCCTTCCACTTCGCTACTGGTTTCCTTCCACTTCACTGTTGGTTTCCACGTATTTTCAAAATTTGGAAAATCAAAATGGTTTTTCCAACTCGTTGCTTAGCCATTTCTTGGGAAAATTATTTTCAAATTTGAGATTGTCAATGATTTTTCCCGCTACTTCTTACATGCTTATAGATATTGTTGAATAAAAAATACCTTTGAATATTGTATTCCTTTGTCAAATTTATAAAGCCCCAGTGTCCCTAGTATATTCTTAATATATTGCATCACATTTTGGGAATATAATATCCCCCAATATGAATGCACGTGTTATGATATTGCCTAACTAGTGAAGACGGGCCATGTCTACTCAGATTATTAATAAAAGGAAAACTTTTATCTTTCAAATCGTTAACCCATTCTCAGGAAATTCTACTAAAATGATTGTTAGTTTGGAATTGGGAAATCAATTGTTTGTTGGCATCAGACTTTAGATCTAAGATAGCTTGGGAAACATCAAGGAGTTGAGAAGACAATGGGTTTAATATAGACCTTAAACATTTAGATAATGCTTCAATTGTGGCCTTTAAATTCTCTTTACTAAACTTATTTTTCTCTACTCTCTCCATTATTCTGATAGCTAAATACTAAAATTTATGTAGATTTGCATATATACAACAAGGCCCTATATCAATTTTGGTAATATTAAAATAAGTTGTTGTGGTTTGGTTGGGCTCTTCTTAAATACATGGATGTGTTATCTCCATTAATAAATAATTAGAGTCATCACTTTCTACAAGTTGGGTAGTGGTTTTAAGCTTCTTGATCTTGGGTAGAGTTGGTGATTGCAACAGTTGGGGTATGCCATCTTTAGATGATTATTTAAGTGCTTGTAACTTTCTCTTATTAGATAAAGATGTTTCTAGCCATGAAATAGATGACAAGGTTTTAGAATCTCTTTAGAGTGCATCAAGAGTAGGGTCCTCTTGACTGGAAGGGTTTTATCAATGTTCTGTATAGAAAAAGGGAATGGGGTTTGATAGTTGCCACCTCTTGTATCCTATTGTTTGTGTCTTCAAAATTTCTATTGCCTTTGCCATCATTTCCCTATTTCTCATTTGATTCTCCTATTCCTAAATCAACCAAAGAGTCATCTCTGCATGTTTGGTTCGGCCTCAGGTCATTTACGAGAGGCTTGCCATCCCTACCCCCTCCTAGATTGCTTGAAGGTGACACCTATAAAGTAGTAACTGTAGGAGACAAGTTTGGTTGTACTGAGCCACTTTGTTTAGAGGGTTTATTTCTTTATGATAATTCCAACTTTTGATATTTCCTTTCTTCTTTGCAACCCATATTTGAGTTCTCTTAATTACCATGACCATTCTTCTATCTAATTATTTTCTTGTTGTAGATTCTAATCAACCAAATCTAATAGTTGTGCTTGTGATTTTGGAGTGTATGTAGGATCAACAATATCACACTCATCATCTATGATGCCAATTACATCAATTGAGAGACAATAATCAACTATTTTTTTAAAGATCATTCTTACCATATCCTCTTTCTAATTTCTAGGTCATCTTAACAATCTACCTAGAAGTCTTCCAAATGTGGCACATAATAGTAAAAATCTCCCAAAAATAGAGTATTCTTCACAAATTCTTTTGGGTCAAAATGCATCCTCAAAATGTTATAAGTATCCATTTTGTTCTTCTCTGTTTCTTTAATAATATTTAAAGCATTCAAATTTGATTTGGAGTTGTATATTTCCAAATGAGTTGGAAATTTGATGCCTACTTTTTCCCTTTCACTACACCTTTTATTCACTTCACATATCTATCTACATAATTCAATCATGATAATCTTGTCATCCCCATACCTGGGCAATTTCTAAGAAAAGTCATTAAAACCTTCGTAAGAAAGTTGGAAACTGTAAGAAAAAACTACCATAAATTTGTATCAAAGCAACAACCTTAGGATAAATTCTTTGTTTTGGGCGACCCTGCATTTCCCTTACAAACTTCATTGTAAATGTGTCATTCACCCTCCTAAAATTTGAGTAACTATTTTTCAATTGTAAGCTAGGATAAAAGTCATAGATCTAAATATCTTCTTCAAAATCTTCAATATAATCCAACCTGGGCCAATATTGTGTATATGCCAGGGCATATAACAAATATGAGGACATGTCGAAAAACTTATTCAATGAGAACTGGGTAATCATCTCATACAAGTGATCACTGATCAAACTAGCCCAATCCAAGTAATTGGACCCAATACAAATTACTTGAATGAAGAAAAACATCCACTCATCTAGGTTAAGGGCATCTTTGTCTCCTTTGAGTGTATGCAATAAAATAACTATATTTGAGATCTCCCCTTTAATAAGGGTCTTATATATGGTATGAGGTAGTTTGGGTTGTCCTATCCTTGAGGGTGAGAACCATTATCTTACAATTATATTCACGTACACTGTCTTTTTGTTGTTAAACTCACATTATGATAACACAAAATCCTAGTGAGCAATCTGTCCTTTATTTGGTAGACAAAATAAGTTTTGAATGGTTGCTTGGTCGAGAGTGACTACAACTTGATCATCACATATTTTGATTTTCTTTGTGTTGGAATCATATCTATTGATGCATTAGATTACTAATCGATGCACTGTACAACTATCGAGAATCTTGTGGCTTAAATTAATTCACTTTCTACCAATCTTTGGGTGATAGGTTACCTGTTAGGATGTTCTTCCATTCTCCAAAATTCATTTAAATCTAAACAACTCAATTTCGTATCCCCTATTTTGGCAGCTATGCATTCTAGGCCATTAAGATGATCATACCCTAAATGTTTGAATTTCATGTTTGTTGTCTACGCTTTACTAAAAATATCACAGTATAGGGCAAAAACTTACCAATTTCACCAATGTCGTTTGTAGAATTTTTTTCCTTGCCCTAGGCTATTTTCCTTTCAAATCGGTCATAGTATCAAATAACAAATGAGAGATTCAAACTATTATCAAAAATTAATTAACACTAGACATTCAAAAAATTATTGTCTATACTTGCTACCACCAATACTATGCTTTATGATGTCACTCACGTCCTTTCAAAGGATTTTAAAAGAGGCTTGTATTTCATTTTTCAAGCTCTGGTTCATGTTTTCAATTTATCTAAATTAATAAATAACTTCATCTCCTTCTTCTCAAGTTACAAAATTTTCTTTACAAAATCTCACTTAGTGTAACCATTTGTTGAATTGACCATTGAGTGCGAAGTTCTTATAGCAAGTTCCAAAACTTTTATTGGGTCTGTAAATAACTTCCACAACTTTATTCTTTCTCCAACATTTGGGCTTTATCTCATCTTCATTCCATTTTCGACATCGACATCCAATAAAGGTTCTTTCAAATTTGTTTCTCCTAAAAGTGCTTTAGACAAAGTTCTATATCTCTCTTTCCTTGGCTATGACCTAGTTTTTCTTTGGAGCAATGTTCTTTATATGTTGCGCTTCGAGTTGATTCTGGAAATAATGTCAGAGTTTGACAAGTATTTTTGAACTTCATCTTCGCCATTATGAATTAGATGATTGAGAATCAGGTAAAGAGGACCCAAACAACTTTTTTGCCAAATGTAATGTTCGGGACCGACAAAGGAAATGGAATATGATCAAAACTAAAAATACCCAAGACTTGCTAGAGACAAAAGACTTAGCTTTGCTCCAAAAGAGTTGTCGGATCTCGAAGCGTGTTCTCAAACTTGACTTAAACACTGACAAATTAGCAAAGAGACTTAAAGACTTGGAAAATAACCCAAAATGATAACTTTCCCATTAGGTGACTGAAACTTAGCCAATAGATTCGTTTACTCACTCTCCTTTAAATATACAAAACTGTAATATCCCAGGAGGATAATTTTTTCCAATATTTCTCATAGACGTCTCATAAATATAAACAATTATTGCATACAATAAATTATCGATTCAACATAAATATACCAGCAATATGCTCCAATAAAATCCTCAAGAAATGTTATTGCATTATATACAACCGCAATACAACAACAATGAAATTAAAAATAATCCAATCTGAAATACAATATGCAACAATGAGATCGGATAACATAAACCTAGAAATGCAATGGTGAAATCTGTTGTGAATCCACCTCAAAGATGAACTGGGTTTCCGTCCAATCCATCGAGAAATCCTGAAGGTTTCCATCCTCAGGTTTCAGAATCAAAAGCTGAAAGCTTTACAGATTCTCCAAGAGAAATAAATTCATAAAATCAAGAATATCTCAAATGAGTCTCCATTCCATCTTTTAAAGCAACAACTATGACTCTTCAGTTTCCCTTCTCCCTCTTTTCATATTCCCACTTTATGTCACTTTAAATTAATATATCCATTTAATAATAGTGGCATAATAATAAAGTATAAAATCTTCTGACATTAAAATGGATGACCAAACGAACTCAGAAGATGACGTGTGATAGCTTGCCAGAAAGCTCTCGACGATACGCTCCAAGTCCAATACTGAAATGCCAAGTAAACTAAACTCTATCGACTTATTATAAATAGTAAGTATCTTGGAAACCCTACATAAACTACTCTGATTGGCCTGAAACTGGAATTCCCTAGGCCAAATATCATACTGACCCAAGTAAAGCCCTGGTTAGCCCATTAGACCAAGATAAAATGGCTAACGACGCAACAAGAAATAATGTGCCCGAAAAAGGGGACATTACAAAAACCAATCAACTATTCATTGCATGCACACAAGTACACAATTGCTAATTGCATGAAAATATACATGAAGTAAAACCCAATTTCACATAAATTGATCATTTTGTGTATTCTTAAAAGAAACAAAGGGAAAAACATGTAAATAAAAATGGTAGAGGTAAGATAAGATATTTTTAAACGTCCACGAGGCTAAACATAGCCTATGGGACAACCACACAAATTAAGCCGACTTCAGTAACTCGGTTCTTTTTTTGTGCAAGTTGACGATGAGCACTCCCAACTTCTCAATGCACTCCTCGCTGAATAAATTATGCCAAGAGTTATTAGATAAAATAACTACAACTTTGTCCCTATTGTCCTTATATGCATCACATTCTAAAATAAATTGTTGTTCGGTTTCCACAATCCCAGAATTGCAAAACGTGCAAACTCTCTTTTCCCAAGCCTCTTTTGGCCTCTTCCAACGTCCGGTCTCAAAACGGAGTTGATAAGAATTGGTTCTCAATTGACCAATTTAGCTCTCCAAGAGATGTTAACTCCTATGAACGCTTTTTAAAGTTGATCACATGTGGGATTGAACTCATTGATGTAATATGTTTTCTTCCTTCCAAGCCCATTTTCCCAATTTTTCCATAACGAAGACCTTTATTTCTTTATTATTTGTGGGGCACATATTGAATTGGATATTCTATTTACTCATCCACTTTACATTTTGTTGCATCCATTTTTTTTTACATTTGCACAATATATCATTAAAGATAACTTTAGGCTATCTACCTTCTTCCATTTTTTTTGGTCCTTGTTAGATAGCTAATGAGACACACCATACCAAGTGCCTCAATAGAAACAACCCCATTTCACTTAGCATTATATCATATGAAATAGTACTTTTGACTATAATCTTGTTTCTGATCAATCGGTTTTGAATTCTCTCAAATCCAAAATGACATGTGAACATGTTGAGAACCCTAGATTCCAATTTATAAGTGCGACTTCCTCCGAGTACGTAGCTAGATTATTTATGATTTTATAATTCCGCGGGGTGAACAAGGAAAAAAGCGTTAATCCTAAGATCCGAGCTTGTACCAAATTTGAAGAGGGAGACATTTTCATATCTATGGCAGAAACGCACCAAGAATGGGGATTGGAGGTCAACTCGCCACCTCCCATTGAATAGGTAAATAATGCTGCGAGGAGGATTTTTGAGAAGGCTGACATGATGTTGAATTTGGAATGAATTTGGAGAGAGTGAAATAGAGTTGCGAGGCTTCCACGGCAAGGGTGGGAGAGGAGGAGGAGAAAAAGCGTCTGAGCAGCGGATGAGATCAAAGACCAAAGATCAAAAAGAGTGAAGATCAAAGATCAAAGTCAGTCGGGGGAATCGCGATGGATCACATACGGAGAAGGATATCAAAGCCCACAAAGGAGAAATCCAAGCTCACAGCTACCCGCATGGTGAAAATTTTCTTTTTTTTCGTTTCGATTTCCTTTTTTTCTTTCTAATAATCCACTCCTACTCAATTAAACGCTCCCAGTTTTTTAAACCCTAGCTCTTTTCTGTGCAAGTAGTTTCAAACCCCCTATGTTTTTTCTGTTCTTTTGGGCTTTATATGTGTCTTTGGGTTTTCTTGTGGCGAGATCGTCCTTAACAATTTTGCTTATCTGAATTGATCCCGAAATATGTAATATTACCTGATGGTTGTCTTAAATATGAGATTTGGTGTCCGCAATACGCGAATTCGTCGTGTTAAATGAAAATAGAGGAGAGGAACAAGACCAGGGCAGAGGGTGAAGAAACAGCCTAGCGGTTTAGATTGTGGAGCACTGTGATTACAGGGCAATGCATTGTTGATTGTTGATAGATTAGTTATTGCTCGGCTTTCTTTCAGTCTTGAATAGTCATTGCCATTGGCTGAAAAAAGGGCAAACGTGGTTTGCAATACAGAGGTAAAGGTGGTTGGTAATGTGAGGAGCGTCAGTTATTCTTTGGCATTTTGAAGAGAATGGGATGAATTTTTTCTCGCATGTCCACTGTTGACAGCTCCCCCGATAGTAATAGCAACGCAGGTGATATGATCACGCATGCCCTTGCCTTTCTGCCTGAATTAGCAGGTGTGGGCATGGGCGCGGGGTTTCAATCAAAAGTTCCAATTTTATTACATCTCCACTGCTAGCGGAGAAAGAGCTGCAAGAATAGAAGTCATTGTCCAAGGGACAGTTGTTTATTCACGACAACAGGGAGCGCTTGAATGCCCAAGATGAAGCAGAGAGTTTGACAAAGGTCCCTTCAAATAAGTTTAATACTGCAAAGCCAAAGTCTACAACAGTGGCAAAAATAGGAGCATCCAAGGTGGGAAATCTTGTTTAATGTTTAGTAGGGGTATAGACATTCTATTTCTATAACAAACAATTTAATCAGAGGTAAATAATGCGTACATACATGCGTCCACACCATGATAGAAATTATTAGGTTATTTTAGCAATAGTTTTCTTTTGATCGTATGGAATAATCAATAATAAAAAATAGGTTCCAAGAGGATTTTGGATGGTTAGTCGCTTTTATGGGAGCTTTGAAGTATGCATCATCCTTTGCTTTTCATTATTTCCAGGTTTTCAAATTTACGATCAAGTTAATTTGCCCTAATGGCAGCAAAACAAGGTTTCTGATCATCTCAAAACTTAAGAGAAAATGTTTCATTATTTTTGTCTTGATTTGTATCTATTTTGTTCTGAAAACTGTTGCGTTCCCTTTGCTTTGACTGGCTGCAGATTCACATTAAAATATTTTAACATTCTCCATCCCTTTCTATGTGAACTCATATATTATCTAGTGGCATGCTATATGAAATCTGGTATGAAAATCGAAGGATATGTAGTGGGTATTTAACAATAGTAGTCTTCAATGTAAACAGTATTATACTTCTAATGTGGGGAAATTGGGAACTCAAAGGATACTTAGTCAGTGCTTAGAAAGTATGACACCCCTTGGGATTAGCACAATGATATTTAGGAATAAGCACGATATGTATGAAATGGGTTCTGGCATATGCTTTCAAAATAATATTTGTGAGTGAGTATGCTGAGAATTGAAGTACTATTTGATTCAGAAAGGAAAAATGTTAGCCTTTAACCTTATTGGTACACAAATTCCTCGTTCTTCAGTGTCTTGCCTTGCTTTGAGTTCACTTAAGCTGCATTTCAATTTTACTCTGTATCAAGATTGACATTTTATGCTTGATGAGCATTGAGAATGCAACTGCAATTGCAAAGAATATGTTACGAATCACATGAAATAATAGAAGTGCTCTAGTATACTTAGAATCTAAACTCCACTAAGTTTTTGGGACGAGGATGACATGAGACAAGGAGACAAGGGGAATGCATTTTGGGGGCTTTTTTGAGGACATTTTAGGGGATGACTATATAAAATAGGGACATTTTTAAAAATACAGGAAAGTTTTAAATACTCACATGATAACATTGATATAACATTTGTCATATTTTACAGATCTTTCATATACAACATTAGAGTTGATTTGAAAATTTACCTGAGAGTCGAACAAATTAACAAAATGTCAAAATTTAATTGCTTTTCAAATTCATTCATTGTCAGTGTGCATATGATATATTGTATATATGTTGTTGCCCCTAATTGTCATTTACCAATATTACATCAAAACAAGTCTCTTTGAATTGCCATCCCTTTGTGGGATTACCTCATCTAGTGGAGCTATGACCAATCCTTCTCATGCCTCATCGATTTGGGTTTTATTTTTGGGATCAAAGTCCCAACATAAAGTTGAAGTCTATGTAGACTTTGAAGTTTGATGAAATCGAAGTTGCAAAGCACTATGTACAACCACCAATTTCTTTGCTCATCTAGATGTAAGCCTATTCACCTTGATAGTGTGGATGAAACTATATGTGGACTAATTCCTCTTTGTAGTAGAGGAATTGACAACTTGTGAAGAGAAGGTGAATGGGGAGCATCCTTAACTTTGGTGTATCTTTGCCATGCCATGTCCATCATTCAATAGGATTAGCTTGAGCTAATGTATATCTTTCTATATTTGCCTTTGGCTTGTTGAATGTTGGATTGAAAAGATTAGTAAAGGCAAGCTATTGTGTGTAAACTATAACAGATTCCTCACTTAAATACATTTTTGAAAGGACCTTCATTAGCCCTCTCCACCTCTTCATCATCTCAAAGTGGCAACCTCCCAATGATTGGTGCATACCATTTTGGATTTAGAGCAAAGGCACCTTATAAAGCAGGGTGTTCATAGTATTCCACCATCACATTTTTTAATGGGCCTATTATGCCACTCATATATTCCTAAATTAGGGTACTTGTTACAAATTAGCATGTCAAATCTCTCATAAGTCTCTCCAAGACTTAAGAGAGTTTGTACCAACATATCTAAATTTACAATAGGTGAGAAGGAGCAGAGATGCAAACAAAAATTTAAAGAATGGCAAGCTAAAAAATAGAAACAATAGCATAAAAAATTTAATAATAAAATCAACAAATCAATCATTATTAAGGATCTTTTGTTTGATAGTTTTTACTTGAACAGTGTTTGTAGTAGGTTATCTACTCCACTTTGAATAAAGCATTGTCAATCGTAGAGCCTCATGCACCTTAAGCATCCTCTCTAACAAAATGCACTAATTAGCATACCCAGTTTCCACAAGTTTGAACTCCTTTTTCAAAAAAGTCTTGAAGAGAGCAAGTGAGGTTTGGTTACATATGAACATTTGAATATCACTACCTTTTGCCACCACTTGCTACAACCTATATATCTTCCCAATGTCTTTCTATGTGTTGGTCAACACATGAACACAACATGAGCTCTAAAAGATGTGCTTGTAGGCATTGTCCATTGTCCACCATTATGCCAACTAATTTGCACACATGTCGAATCGATGACCACTTGCACAACTTTTGAGGTCCCAACCTCTTCCATGGCCTCTCTCCAAACGTAAATTTGGAAGTACACATTATTACATTTACCTAAAAAATTAATGGCTTTAAGAAAAAAAGAGCCATACACATGTGACAATGATGTTGATAAGTAATATCAGTTCACCCATCCATGACAAGAGAGTAGCTTGTCCTATTCTAAGTCTACCTCATGTCCTTCGACACCAAACTCACCTTATAATATTCTTTGTCAAGAAGGGTAGTGTGTATTTTCTGATCTCTAGTGGATGAGTGAGGGATCAATAGAAGCTGCTTCTTTGAACATATGTTTGAATTAAGGAGGATGTGCCACATGAAATCACGGGCATAGAAAAATATGGCAAAGGAAGGCTTTGTCATATTTCATCCTTGCATATTGAAAATATTTGCAACTATCCTTGACTTCTTGCTACCACTATTCTTTCTCTTTCCTTTTTTGGAGATATCATCACTATCACCAGCAACTGTGGGTGGCGCAGGCATAGCTGAACATGTAGATTGTATTGGTATTTGCACACCCTTACAAGTGCAATCTATTAACCTCTACTTTCTCATCCTCCTTTATATTTTGACACACCTTAACCCCATGTCTTGTACAACCAAGTGATGATAATATACCGCGGTGTACCTCCCTCTAAAAGATGTCTTTCAAATACAACATAACCACACTCTACAACCCTTAAATTTTTCTTTATTTATTTGTCACAAATTGGAGAAGAGGTTTATTGGAATTAAAATAATCCTTGGCATAAGTTTTTTAAACGGTGGAAGGATACTCAAATGGTTTTGTGATTGCTCTAATTCATTCTCAACACTCCCATGATCTGATGAATCCCTAGTTGAGGTTGAAATTGTCACTACTCTTACTGCTGCTGTCTGTTTTGTTTTGTGAAACAATAATGTGTGCAAACTGAAAATAGAAAAAAAAAGAAGGAAAAACCAAAAGTAAATGAAACATCATTTCCTTCTTCTACTTGTATTGCTATCTCATTGCTCATTGCTCACTTATGCTGATATCTCTAGTTACACCTTCAAACCTTATTGAAATTTAATTTATTTTCTCCAATGTATTTATAATTTTTTTTTGAATTAGAATTAAAGAGGGAGTTTTCTTTTTGCCCACAATAACAAATTAAAAAATTGTTTTTTGATTTTGGACACTTAAAAGAGTGTTTAGCCATGGGGATAGTCAGGGACTCAGGAGACTCGGGAGATGTCTAAGTTGTCTCGGGGATGTTTGGCTGTCCTCATCGATCCTCATGTTTCAAGGATTTTTCAAGGCTGGCTAGGGTAGAATACCAGAATTTAGGGCAAGGTGATGTTTTCTAGGCATTCTTACATTCGTGGAATGTCTCTAGTATGGGAACAGCTAAAAAATCCTAGGGATGCATCACTTGAGAACATACTTAGAATATAATAAACCTTGAGGTAGGGTAACACTTGGAGGGACAATCCTCCTAATGCTACTTTGAGGCAGTGATCCTCCTAATAAAGCATAAACTCCAATTACAATATCCAAGCTCAATGCTTTATAGTCGGCAATCCATAACAATGTATAGAGTCTTACTAAAGACAATTACTTCTATCCCATGCATGTAGGATAGATACTTTAATTATAATTAACGAATGGGACGATTTACAAAAACATATGCACTCATACCTTTATTTATTTAGTGCATAATAAGTATATTTCAAGGATATTTTTGTTGAGAAGAAAAGGATTAAAAGTGAGTTGGATCTTCTTAGCAGTATAGTGATGTGGAAAGGAATGACAAATATTGAATTTGTTAAAGAGAAAGGCTTGCTCAGGAAGTATTCTAAGATTTTGGCACAGGAAGAAGCTTATTGGAGACAAAAGTCTAGAGAGACGTGGCTCAAGGCGGGTGACAAGAACACTAAGTTCTTTCACTCCTCTGTTAAGGCTAGGAGATTCAAAAACAAGATTTTAGAAATTAAGGATGGTGCCGAGGTTATTTTAAACAAAAGAGAAGACATTAATGGAGAAGTTGTTTGCTATTTTTCTTCCCTTCTTCAAAGGGACCATGCAATTTTTATTGATGAGAGAGAGGTTTCTGCAATTATTCCCCTCTTGATCTCGAGAACTCAAAACAATCCTTTGCTCAAAAAGGTGTCTTTGGAGGAAGTAAGAGTGACCCTTTTTTCTTTGGGAGGTGATAAGGCCTCGAGGCCAGATGGGTTTCCTGCAAGTTTTTTTTTAGAAAATGCGGGAAACGGTTAAGAGTGACTTGGTGAAGGTGGTGAAAGAATCCAGATTGAAAGCTTATATGTGTAGAGATATTAATAATACTTTTATTGCCTTGGTCCCTAAAAATGATGTTACAGAATCCTTTGTTGATTTCTGTCCCATTTCTTGTGCAATGTTGTATATAAGGTGATCACTAAGGTAATGACAAACAGATTGAAGTCAATCTTATCCATCATCATTTCAGATGAGCAAAGTGGCTTTGTTCTGAGTTGTTCTATAGTCAAAGGTATCATCATTGCACATGAAGCTATCTACTTTGTTAGGTGTGCAAAGACTGAAGGATGGTGGTTAAGTTGGACATTAGGAAGGCTTATGACCATGTGGATCAAGATTTCTTCCTTTTGATTTTGAAGAATTTTAGCTTTGATGACCAATGGGTAGCTTGGATTCGAAGCTGTATTTGGGCCCCTCGCTTCTTTGTTCTTGTAAATGGAAGTCCACAAGGTTTTTTTGAATCATCTAGAGGTATCCAACATGAGGATCCACATTCTCTAGCTCTGTTTATCATTATGGCAGAACTTTTGGAGAGACTCATCAATAAAAGACAAATGGAATGTAGAGGGAAGGTATATTGGTGGCTAGGTGCTTGGATGCAATTACACACCAACAATTTGCTGACGGTACTTTGCTGATGGGCGAATCTTCTTCAAGGGAAGCAAGATGTATGAGAGAAACTTTGGATATGTATTGCTCAAGTTTTGGACAACGGTCAAGTGGAACAAATATGAGGTTCTTTTCTTCAATACAAGTGTGGCCAAGCAAAGAGAGATTTGTAGGATTCTCAGGATTAGAAAAGGCATGCTACCAGGAAAGTTTTTAGGCTTGCCTTTGTTTGCAAGAGCTTGCAGATTCAACCTTTGGTCAAAATTAGTTGATTCTTGCATGGGTAAATTGGAAGGCTGGGAAAGTAGATTGCTATCTTCTGCGGGCTAATTACTTATGTTACATGCTGTGATTTTGGCTATCCCTATTTATTCAATGACGTACTTGAAGATTCTTGCCAAGATTTGCCAAGATTATCAAGGTAGTAGAGCAAAAAATGAGGAAGTTTTATTTGGAATGGTAGCCAAGATCAAGACAAGATCCCCTTATTAGCTTGGGATAAAATCTGCACTCCCAAGAGTGCTGGGGGCGAAGGTATTAGGAGGTTGAATTTTATGAATGAGGTGAGGGGAGCTAAACTCATATGGATGATGTGCAAAAGGCCTCATTGCAAGCGGGTAAGATATCTTTGTCATAAATATTTGGATGAGCAATCAAAAGAAAGGATTCTCACAATCCTCGAGCCCTCGAAAGGTTCTACAATCTGGAACTTTATGATGGGTTGGATACACATCATTACAGACCAGCTTATGTGGAAGATAACCATTGAGGGATAGTTGACAATATCAGATGGAGGCCTTACAACAGGGAAATTCGTAGAATAATTGAAGAAAAATGAGGAAAGAATCTCGTTGATTATATGGTCAAAGAGGAAAGTAATAATTTGGGATTGTGGCACTGGAAAGATTGCAGTGACTTGGGACTTTCGCAGGAAGACACTCAAGAACTTGAAAATATTCTATAGAAACAAAAGTGTTCAATTTTAGATGATGGAGATGAATTAATAAGGTGTGGATCTAAGAGGGGAATATTCAGTTAAGATTGGGCATAAACTTGTGGAAGGAATAATGGAGGAAAATGAATGGCTAAGACAATTGTGTTGGAATAAATGTTGTTTGCCAAAGGTAGACTTTCGCTTGGTTGGCGATTAGAAGGAGAATCCTTATAGGAGATAGAGTGACGAGGTATGGTTACCATGGTTCGTTCCAATGTGTGTTATGCTGTGAACGAAGTGAAGCCATCGACCATCTGCTGATGCATTGTAAGTTCTCATCCCAGTGTTGGCAATTTGTATTGAAAAAGCTGAATTACTCCTTTGTTTGTCCCAATTCAATTCAAGATTTATTCTGAAGTTGGATTATTCCAAAGGCCAAATCGACTTTCTCATGTATTTCGCAAATTTGCCCCTCAACCATTATATGAGACTTATGGAAGGAACGGAATCGCCGCATATTTCAAGGGAAATCAAAACTAGTTGATAGACTCTATATAAGAATAGAGAATTTCATTACTAAATTGGTAAATGCAGCTACTACAACGCAGAGTCAAAGAAAATACCCCTTTACTTACAAGGACAACTTGGTGGCCTATGCTCAGGGTGCTGCCTGTTAATGGGCCTTTGAGGGTTCATCCTTTGCGTTTTGATAGGTTAGAGGTGCAATGGAGCAAGCTAGATCAGGGATGGGTCAATGTTAATTTCAATGGGGCATCTAAAGGTAATCCAGGCCCTTCTGGTGCTGGATATGTGGCAAGGGATTGTGATGGTAACATACTTGCACTAGAAACCAAAAAGCTTGTGGAATGAACGAATAATGAGGTTTAAGTCTAGGCAACGCTATTGGGAGTTGAACTAGCGGCGAAGTTACGTGTTGAACAACTCCACGTAGAAGGGGACTCATAGGTGATTGTCAATGCAATCACAAATGACAAAGCTCAGGCATGGAGGATTGATAAAGTGATCAATATCATACGACAAAAGTTGACATTTTTCAATTTTTTTGAAGTGACCCACGTATATAAGGAAGGTTTGAATGGCAGACTCTCTTTCTAAAATAGCAGTGTCCTTTGCAGACAAATCTGGATCAAATTTGGCTGAAGTCTTGGCATAGCAGATAAAAGGTGGCGACGACGACAAGACAAGGTGGCGTACTATAGGGGTGATCAATGTTTATTAAACACAAACCAGTGCATCGTTTTGATGGATGGTGGTAGGGCCCAATTAATGAGGGAATGTTTTATTATCAATTTCAAGAGTATTCTAGCCTTTCTCCATAGAAGGGTTTCTATATCCTAGGGTGGTTGAAGTGTGGATGGTACTCACTGCAATATGGAGGCAAATTTCAATTTCAAGGCATTGAAACAATAGATGGAGTTTTGGGTCCTACAGAGGAGAGATTGAAGATCATGTTTGTGACCAGTGACCCTTTTTTCATGATTTTGGTGAGGGCTTTGCTTGGGATTGAATTCATTGCAGCAAAGTTCAGGTTTCACACCAACATAGACATTTCGTCCCTCTTTTGTGCTTGGGGATTGGAATTTGGTTCAAGGGATGAGGTGAAGAGAGCTGTTGAATGCTGTGTACAGGCTGAATGGAGAGTAGGGCTTGATGAATTGTTGGCAATGGTGGACCCAGGGTGAGGTTTTGTTGCTGCAAGGGGTGACTGGATTTTTATGCTAGGGTATCCCTGCCATGCCCACCCTTTTCTTTTGGAGAGAGCTTTGGATAATAGAGTTGGAAGAGGTCGTGGCGTTCGTGGACGAGGATGTGCTAGTGGTTGGGGTCGTGATCGAGGACGTTGGAGCTGAGTAGGGGTGGTTCATCACCCTATTTTTGGTCCAATCGATCTATATTGCCCAGGTTTTTAGGCTTCTCTGTTTTTTGTCAGAAATATGTCATTGTACATGTATGTTGTATACGCCTAGAATTGTGGGGCAATTTTTTGTACTGATAGGGTAGATGTCTTGTATGTCATAATGGATAGTGGTAGAACAGATATGATAGGGTTTGATGTTGTCTCCATATCTGCAAGACTCTTGTTTGAACAGGCTGCCTTGGTGCGGGTAGTGCCAGGGTTGTTACAGTTTTACTTTTACTGTCTTTGCAAACTTTATGATTATTAATAAAATATACAAAGTTACCGACCAATTTTTTTAAAAATTATTAATATATAAAATTTAATCATTCAAATATCTAAATTGAATTTAAGAAATAAAGTATCACTTTAATTTTAATATGATATATATTCTGTAAAATATCAAATTTATATCAGGCAAATTTAAATATGCATTGTTCTGTCATTTTTTTGATTATCCTCTTGCTGAACTTCATTTGAATCTTATTTTTGCCATATTCAAACTCTGTGACATAGCACATATGATTCTTGAGAATGCATGCGAGGAATCACTGCTTGATTTTGTTTTTAAAAACATTTTATCTGTGGTTTGATTGATGATTGTTTGGTTCGTATATTATCATTTCTTTTGCATGTAATTTTGCTGGTTATGTTGTGCTAGGGTCCTTTAAACATGTCCCTAAAAATCCCAGTACGATATATGAACAGGAAAGTACCAAGGGGATGAGGATGGGTGCATGTTCCCTCAGAGCTTAATGTTTTTACCAGAATCAGACATTCTGGTGAATTATGGACATCTATGGCTCTTGAGGAAATATGTGAGATTCCTGCTTGGTTCCGTGTTAAAAGCATTGTATTTCTGTGATTTGATCAATGACTGTCTGGTTTATATATTATCATTTTTTTTTGTGGTTAACTGTGAAGAGCACACAAGAAATACTGAGGGGGGGATCAGTATTTCAGTTTTTCAAAATTTTGAATTCATGAAACAACATAAAACTTAAAGAGAGCAACTATCAAGTCACTAACACAAGATTTCTCGTGGAAAACCCTTTTGGGTAAAAAACCACAGCATACAAAGCTTTCATTAACAAAAATGGGCACCAACCCAGATTACAAAATGTGAGCACCAACCCATAGAGAGCACCAACTCTTCTCGAAGCACCAACTCCGATTCTCTAAGACACCAACCTCAAATTGAGCACCTCCAGCAGTAGATGTATCGTTATATAAAGGCTTGCAGCAGACAAAGAATAGTAGTAATCTTTCCCCTTTTCTTCTTTAAAAAATCACCAGCTCAATTTATAACACACGTTCTTGTATGTTCAATACAACTATATCAGCAGATTCGACCCAAAGAAAAATAAGACACTCATTTTTTGAGACACGGCTTCCCCCTGAAATGAAAACTGTTAGTATTTTCCAGATTTACCTAGGAATGATCAAGCTATAGAGATCTTTCAAGACTTAGCATAGGATATAAAGAAATGATTAAGAGCAGCGAGAGATAGTACCCGGATTGTAGTTCTGAAATGATCTTCAGATCAGTCCCTTCTAAGTCTCTAAGGTGTGTGGATATGAATGTGCCAAGTCAGCCTGTCTAGGGCTTTCAAAATGTCACCAATCTGCCCTGATTTTGGCCTTCTATTAGATCTGCCATAATTCTCAGATCTAGGGCTGCAAGATCGGCCCTCATATGGTTCTTCAAGGGCTGCACAATACTACCCTAGTTCGCTCCTCTAGGGCTGCATAATTCTGCCCTAATTTGCTCCATTATGCCACTGATCTGAACTTCAAGTTGTTTCAGATCTGCCCTAGATGTAATTCGTACTCTTTATCCATGAGATTCGCTGCTGCTCATATATTTCGCTGCTGCTTCAATTCACTGCCTTGATCAATTCTTGGAAGGAGACAATATGTTATGTTTTTGATATGTTTCCTCCAAGAATCAATCCCTCTTTTATATGTGCTGGGAGTGCCTCCTCAAGAGACCGACTTGGATAAGATATTCTTCCTTAAGGAGGCCGACTTTGGGCCCTGACTTAAGTTAGACAATTAAATCGATTTACTAATAAACAATAAATATTAAATATCTATCATATTTAATATAATTATTTATATATCGAAATGTCTTTATCCAATGCATGATATATTTGCTGAAAAGGCTATAATATCAACACTCCCTCTTGGACTTGAGGCAAAGATCCACTCATGGATTTTTTTATCACAAAAACATAACCAAAATGGATTTCATAGATCTCTCACCTATGAAGGTAGATCTTCATTCTACCAATTTTGATAAGAACACACATGTTCATTATCATTACCAACTATAGATTTCATATCCATATGAAAATCATCGTAACATCAAATCACAAGATGTTTATGAACCAGATGTGGATTTCCTAGATCCACGAGTCTCCGTGACTCAAAGCACAAAACATAAAATTGGATTCCTCATCTAGTGATGCTATAGATCTCTCATCTATGATAGTAGATCTCTATGTATAAGATATAATGAGAACACAACTGTTCTTCATTATTCCTCAACCATACATCTCATATTCATATGAGAAACATCATATCATATGATGCTTACCATCCAAATGTGGATCTCCTAGATCCTCTGGTCTCCATGACCCAAGAACATCAGTCCATGATATTCATGATAACATCAAGTCCATGATGTTTATCAACCACAAGTGATATCAAGTCCATGATATCAGATATTTCCAATCAATTTGTGAATATCCTAAATCCACTAGTCACCTTGACCCTTTTGAATATCAAGTCCATGATACTTTCCAAACACAAGTTATCATCAAATTCATGATGATTTCTATCCAATTTGTGGATAACTTGAGTCCTCTTGACTCAGCCAATAGAATATCAAGTCCATGATATTCAAGGTATCATCAAGTCCATGATGTATACCATCCAATTGGTGGATAACTAAATCCACGAGTCACCAAGACTCAAGAAATGTCAAGTCCATGACATCAAACCAACATCAAGTCCATGATGTTAAGAGCATTGGTCTAACGAATATCAAGTCCATGATATTCACCAAAAGCTCAGAGCAATGGCCTCCAGACATCAAGTCCATGATGTCCACCATATGCTCAAGTGTGGTTCCCTGATCGAAGAGATATCAAATCCATGATATCCTCGAGCGTTGGTCTAACAAATATCAAGTCCATGATTTTCACCAAGTGCTCGGAGTAATGGCCTATCAACATCAAGTCCATGATGCCCACCAATTACTTAAGATATGGATCCCTGATCCACGCGATATCAAGTCCATGATATTCACCAAATGCTCGGAGTGATGGTCTCCTGACATCAAGTCCATGATGTCACCATATGCTCAACAATGGATCCTTGATCCATGAGAGGAATATCAAATCCATGATATTCTCCAAGTATCTAATTCATAAGAAACAACTTAGCCATATGCATAAGTGTAACCAAATGAATCAACATGACCAAATGTATCTCATAATCAAAATCTTACCTCATGAATCCACATAAGTGTAAGAGTAACCAATATGATCATAAGATTCGAGTTCAATGTAAAGAAAATGTGTTCACACATAGAACCACATGTACTATAGTCTCGGCTATAATCAGTAAATATAGATTCAGCTATAAAAGAAAGTATGATCCATTCATATACAATAAGCCACTAAAGTATGCTTCATACATACATGTTCCATACTATCATATTAAGTAGCCAAATGTCATAATCAATATCCAAATGCAGTTCTCTCATAGAACAAGCACAATTCATAAGCATAAGAGTAATCACATAAGTCTAACCACATAAGAGTAACCAAATTTATCCAACATGTAACCAGGTGCAATGTGATCACAGCAAGATGCAATATAGTTTCCTTCTATAACAAAATGTTTCCACACATATATATGATCAATAGCATAGCATATATAAAGAATAACATATGTCCATCTAACGTATGCTCCAATGCATACAACAACATTATCTCTAAGTATCATAATGTATGTTCCCAAAAATATGCCAATTGCAGAATGTAACATACACAACATATGCCAATGTAAGTGTGTTCCAACATTCATTAACTAATAATGTATGCACTCATGCATCAATAAAGAAAACAGTTAATTAGTTATACTAACAATCAGCTGTGTATTTTCCCATAACAGCGTAAGGTATAACATGTGCCATAGTGTAACTGTTCATAATGTAATGTATGCTCCTCATGCATAGCAGAAAATATGCTGCTAATCAGCTGTGTATGACCCCATACATAAGTAAAACATATACTAAGGTAAAGTATGCCTCCATGCATACAAAACAGAAATATGTCAATGCAAAGTAGGCTTCCATAGCAAGTAATCAGCATGACACAAGGAAGGAGTTCATAACACAAAATTAAGTGAGCCCATGAATGAACTCCCTCTTAAACCACATACCCATAATCAAGTCATACCAAAGTATATGTTACTCAAGGTGACCTACTCCTTTTGGATAATCCTATCTTCTCCCTCTAACAAGATCAAAACTCCCTCTCAAGGTATGTTTCTTGAGTCTAACCAATAGCTGAAGGGCAATCTGAAAATATGCCTTAAGAGAGAATAATATGCACTAGGAGGTCAATCGGTTAAGTAGAAGACAACCAATGTAAAACATATGCCAATATGCAGCCAGAGTTATATAAAGTCAATGTATGTGCCTATACATCAAAGGTTAACAATCTACAGTGAATGTCCCTTTATGACAGCGTAAAAGATAACATATGCTTGGGCAAAGTATGCTGTCAATCAGCTAAGAAAACATTCCAAATAGTTGATCCAATCAGGCATTAACGAAGAATCATATTCTTTATAGATAATTCCACACATACATGCCAAGGTATATTATAACCAAGGAATCAATGCTGTAAGATTGATATGCCAAGTGTACTTCCTACACATTAATAATGCCAATGCAAATGCATAAAACCAGTATGTGTATACCAATGTGAAACAGTTAAAGTTCCCATACATCATATGCCAAACAATATGAAAGTATGATGCAATATATAGCAGATAATCAACTAGATATGCAAGGTATTAGTTATGACACTAACCAGCTATGATCCTATCAGCTAGATATGCAAGACATTAGTTATGCCATGCACTTAACTCAAGATGATCTACTCCCTCTAGATCAATAAGGAAAGACAATTTCAAAAAAATGCAAGAATCTTGAGTTCTACCCATATCTTCCTAGCCAATGATAACTAATAAGTTTTCCCATAGAAGGCAACCAATTGCAAATCAAAAACTCATTACAATTTTTAGACCAAATCTTGGTTGCCATGATAACCAACTTAGTTTGAAAGAGTTAGTTTGAATTCCTAAATCTGAAATGAATCTTTTACTCAACCTAGGCTCTGATACCATGTTAGTATTTTCCAAATTTACCTAAGAATGATCAAGCTATAGAGATCTTTCAAGACTAAGCATAGGATATAAAGAAATGATTAAGAGCAGGGAGAGATAGTACTTGGATTGTAGTTCTGAAATGATCTTCAGATCAGTCCCTTCTAAGTCTCTAAGGTGTGTGGATATGAATGTGCCAGGTCAGCCTATCTAGGGCTTCCAAAATGTCACCAATCTGCCCTGATTTTGGCCTTCTATTACATCTGCCATAATTCTCAGATTTAGGGCTGCAAGATCAGCCCTCATATGGTTCTTCAAGGGCTGCACAATACTGCCCTAGTTCGCTCCTCTAGGGCTGCATAATTCTGCCCTAATTTGCTCCATTATGCCACCGATCTGAACTTCAAGTTGTCTTAGATCTGCCCTAGATGTAATTTGTACTCTTTATCCATGAGATTCGCTGCTGCTCATATATTTCGCTGCTGCTACAATTCGCTGCCTTGATCGATTCTTGGAAGGAGACAATATGTTATGTTTTTGATATGTTTCCTCCAAGAATCAATCCCTCTTTTATATGTGCTGGGAGTGCCTCCTCAAGAGGCCAACTTGGATAAGATATTCTTCCTTAAAGAGGCCGACTTTGGGCCTTGACTTAAGTTAGACAATTAATTTGATTTACTAATAAACCATAAATATTAAATATCTCTCATATTTAATATTATAATTTATATATTGAAATGTCTTTATCCAATGCATGATATATTTGCTGAAAAGGCCATAATATCAACAAAAACTCCATACTCTTTCTCTATGTATGTCTCTATATTTATTTTTTGTATGCAGCCCAGATTTTGAGTAACTAAAACGTTAACTTTTTTTTTACTTGCAAGAAACTGCAGAAGAAGGCATTTTTCAAATGCACAATTACAAAGACTTTCAGTGCTACCTCTGTTCAAACATTTACACCACCATTCTAAAAGAACGGCACTTTTTGAAGGCGTGCAGAAGTAGAGTCATAAGATTTCCTCAGAAAAACTCCAGCATGTAAACACTCTGCTCATAAGCAACAGCACTCCACTATAGGAGATTGCACACACAACTTCTTTCTTTTCAAAAGCGCACAGCCAGCCTCCTATATCGACACCTTCAAACTCTGCTTACTTCACTGATAACTCCCAGCCTCTCTTAAAAACACACGGCCCTTGCATGTTAGAACCAGAACTGATTCATAAATATCGATTCTATTTCAGTAAGCACTTTTTCAATCGTGTATTGCCCATAAAATCTTCTGTCTAGAAAAATGGCAGAAAAAATTATTGCCACACAAAAATCTAAAATACCATAGATGGCTTTTGTGCACGATGATGCCAAGACTCAAAAAGTACGCCCAGCTAGAGTAAAAATGCACGATTCCTTTTTTCTCATTAAAGCGCTGCATTGACTAATCAAAATCATCACCCAGCTTTAGATAATATTCACATTTCTACAAAAACGCCATTTCTCAATTTGGAACTGCCCAGCAAATAATAATTAACCCCAAGGATGCGTCCATTTGTGTTTAAAATGCATGACCTCCTCACATGATAAAAGCACTTCACATTGAAACTGTACATGCAGCTCCACCAATACAAATGCAAGAGCCCCAAAAAAGGTGAAGAAGAATTAAATAAAATACTCCCAGTCTGTTTAAAACACATGGCATCATTCTTTTTGTGGCCTATTTTTAATACTCCAAGTCACTCATGTCTTCCACTAAAGTTAGAAGCCGCCACCACTAATTCTGAAGCTTTTGCCCCAGAATAGAGAGATAATAAATGAATTTGATTCTCAAACAAATGCCCAACCATAAATTCTGAAGCCACCCAACCACATGGAGTATGTGCGTTTAATTAAGCCACTATTCACCAAGACTAATGCAGCTCCTAAACAAAGAAATCGACCATTTGAATATTCCAACGCTGACATGGCCTATAGTCTGACTTGGCAAGGAAGTAGACAAGTAGGCTGTTGACAAGCAACTGAAGTAGACACACAACCCATTTAATCAGCTCAAGCATGTCAAGCAGCTCAATCCAATTTTGTGAAATTTAAGCGACCTTGATCATCAACCTTTGACATCAATGACAACATATTGAACAATCTCCCCCTTTGTCATTGATGGAAACCCACTTGAAACGAATAACTGCTATGAAATAATCTGAAACAAGCTGACTTAATTTGAAATAAAGCTGTTCCCCCTGACTTGTTTCTCCCCCTTTAACATCAATGACCGAAACCAACTTGCATATCTGAAATGGGGCTGAAAAATGTGATAATTAAAGCTCCCTTGCATATCAATGATGTAGTGAAATCAATCCCAACTTCTCCCTGAAGAATTCAAACGTTTCCTTTGGTAGAGGCTTAGTAAACAAATCTGCAATTTGCTTTTTAGTAGAAACATATTTTAACTTAACTTTCTGATTGCTAACTTGTTCTCTCAGAAAATGATTCTTGATAGGAATATGTTTAGTTCTAGAGTGCATAACAGGATTCTTGGAGTGCATAATGGGATGGTCGTACTCTACCTTAATGTCCTTAAATGTTTGCTGTATCCATAGATCTTGTGTTCAACAAGACACTGCTGCAATTTACTCTGCTTCAACTGTAGATAATGAAGTAAAAGCATGCTTTTGCCTAACCAAGATACAAGTCAACCACCTAGAAAGAATGCACCTCCACTCACGCTCTATCTATCATCAAGCGAACCACCCCAATCTGCATCTGTATAAGTTGTGAGTGTAAATCACCGCCTTTAATATATCATAACCCATAATCCATGTATCATTAAGATACTTGAAGATCCTTTTAACTGCATGAACATAAGTATCCTTTGGAGAAGCTTGAAACCTAGCAACATAACCAACAACTTGCATAATATTAGGTATAGTAGCTGTAACATACAATAAACTTCCAATCATAGACCTATACAAAGTTTGATTAGCATCAAGAGACTCACCCTCTTAACTTACATCCTATCACCATTGGAGTGCTTACATGATTGCTATCCTCCATTCGAAACCTTTTCAACATCTCTAATATACTTAGTTTGTGACATGAAATTACCTCTATTTGATTGATGAATTTGTAAACCAAGGAAGAATGACAACTCACCCAACATGGACATTTCAAACCCCTTCTTCATATTAGTAGCAAAATTTTGACACTTTTCTTCACAATCACTACCAAAAATTAGATGATCAACATAAACAACAATCAGCATATGATTACCTTTTTTTTGACATACAGATTGCTGTCCGCTACCCCTCTTTTGAATGCCTGCTGCTGTAGGTAACTATTAAGTACCAAGCACGTGGAGCTTGTTAAAGACTATAAAGAGTCTTTTTCAAATTGAAAACATAGTTCTGATTTTCTGATAACACAAACGCATCAGACTGCTCTATATTGACTTCTTCATTCAGATTGCCATTGAGAAAGGCAGATTTAACATCCATTTGAACAGAGTTAGAACTGTTGAAAGAAGCAAATGCTAAGAACATTCTTATTGCTTGTAAACCTGTCACAGGACCTTCAACATGTGCATAACCTTTGCACACCAGTCTCGCTTTGTTCGTCATCACTTTACCATATTCATTTAGTTTATTTCTGTATACCCATTTTGTACCAATCACGTTATTGTCTTTTGGCCTCGGGACAAGTTTCCAAGTTTCACTTTTCTAAATCTGATCAAGCTCTTCTTCCATGGCTGCCACCCAATGTTTGTCTTCAGCTACCTCCTCAAAATTTTTAGGGTCAATCTTAGACAGCATGGAGATATCTTCATTTTCTGAATAGGCAACCCTTCTTTTTTTGGCCTTTGGTCTATCCACTTCCAGAATCTGATCAATGGGATGATTTCTTTTAACAAATTTTGACGAAGTCTTCAATAAGTTTCTATATGTGGTCCTATCTTGATCATTTGTAGGTCTGTAGTCACATCTGCTTGTCCCATTTTGAAAATTTGAAGGTGTATTTTCAGAATTTTCATCTGCTGTCCCATGTTGTACATTTGCAGGTGTTTGTTGAACAACACTTTCTTCTTCTTCTTCATCTATTTGACAAGCACCATCACCATCTTGCATCTTGTCATGAACCTTCACATTAGCACTTTCAACAATCTTGTGCAATCTTTTGTTAAAACATCTATAAGCTTTACTTTTAGAAGAACAACCTTAAGAAAATCCCTTCATCAGCCTTAGGATCGAACCTCCTAAGATTATCTTCATACCTCTCGATATAACAAGGACTACCAAGAATTCTAAAATATTTAACTAATGTAGACTTACCTTTCCAAAGTTCATATGTAGTCTTGTCGTGCTTTGCTTTAATTTGCCCTCTATTCTGAATGTAGACAGTGGTACGAACAACCTCTCTCCAAAAAGAATCATTCACCTTAGACTCATTTAACATGCTACGAGCCATTTCTTGGACTGATCCGTTCCTTCCTTTCAACACACCATTTTGTCATGGTGTCCTTGCAGCTGTGTATTGCCTTCTTATACCATGTTCTTCTCAGAAACTTACAAACTAATTTGATGTAAACTCTTGTCCATTGTCTGACCATTGCCTGAACGTAAGCCTTTGAAAGCCTTTCAGACCTTTCTCATTCTCCACAAAGGCTTTGAAAGCCTTTAACTTCTCAAGTGCTTTTGATTTTTCCTTAAAAAATGCAACCCAAGTCATTCTTGAAAAATCATTTTTTAACAGCATGAGCTTCCCACCTTGCATACTCCTAGTTCTAGTAGGCTCACATAAATCAGTATGAATTGACTCAATAGGCTTTTTTCTTGAATGCTCTTTTGACTTGAAACTCTTCCTCGTTTGTTTTCCAAGTTGACACTCTCTGCAAACATTATCTCTTCTAGTTTTGTGAGCTTTGGCATGTCTCTAACAGCTTCCCTGTTATTGATTTGAACAAGAGTACGAATATTCATTTGTCCTACTCTCCAATGCCATAATCAAGTTTCATCCACTGGATTCAAACAACACTTTTCACTTTTGATATAATCAAGATTTTGCATCTTTTTTTCGGTCGGTAATCTTTTTGGACTAGAGCTACAAACCAGTGAGGCCACATTTTAGAGGGACCTCATCCTCAGAGATGATCGACAGTAACACCCTTATATCTCCTATGTTGTCTTATTATTGACAAACTCCTTATCTCTCCGACATTAGAGCCAAATCCTGCGAGCAGGGAAGCCCAATAGGGACTCCAAGCTTGTAGGACAAGGGACAAATACGCACACAGCCTACGTGGGTCTGGCACAGGTCTGAGAGCACTCCAACCCAGCAAGAGTGGTCTAATCAGTTAGCATGATCACCAATATTATCCTCGAACACCAACTGCCTACATGTCCGCCAAGGTGGGCCCAACCAAGCATTAACACTTGTTTTGGGCCAAGCGGGGATTTGAACCTTAGTTACAACACTAACAATGCAATTAATTTACCACTACACCACAAGGTGATCCCCAAAATTATACATGTTGTTAGCAACCCTACATGCATCAGCAATATGTTTACCATCTTTTCTAATTTCACAACAATCTGAATTGAAAACTAAATCATGTCCTCGATTGCACAATTGACTCACACTTAATAAATTGTGTTTCAAACTTTCTACATATAAAACATTTTCAACCTTAGTCTCATCATCATCCAAACAAGTGTACTTTTACCTGTGATTTTTGCAGATGTATCACCTCCAAATCTTACCTTACCTCCATTAGTGCACTTGAGAGTAAGAAACTTGCTTGCGTCTCCTGTCATATGTATGGAGCAGCCACTGTCAATGTACCAAGTATCCTTTTTACTTTGTGCAAGAAAGGCTGTTTTTTACAATCAAATATTTGTCTACAACTTCTTTCTCTTTTTTCTTCCAAACTTTAGTAACCTCCTTTGCTTTGTCCTTTTTTCTCATCCTTCTTGCTCTGTAAGAAAATCTGCCATTCCACTTTTGAGAACTCTTGCAGTGTGACCGAAGTTATTACATTTATAGCATACAATATTGTAACTCCTTGGAAGAGCAAAAGAATTCCTATTCACGAATCTGAAATAATTTCTTGCAAACACTCTACAATTGATTGCCTCATGTCCATAAGAATTGCAAGAGAAATAGTCACCGTAAAAGAAAGGGTTTTTAAAACTTGGTCATGGATGCTTGTCTCGAGATAGGAGGCTTTCTTAAGACATTATCTCTGATTTTTGATGTTGAATCCGTTGTGCTATCAGCTTTTGTTTTCCGCTGTTCTTCTTTTGTAGGCTTAGAGCTTTGACCTTCAAGATCAACTCCACCTTTATCTTTAGATGATTTTTTGAGCCAATAATCTTATCCAAGGACATGAAACTTTTTTGATCTATCTTCTCATGATTCAGGTGTGTTGAAGATTTATCTAGCTTTCTAAGTGACACAATTTCAGCTTCAAGTTTGTCACAATTTTCTTCTTTAAGCTTAAGCTATTTTCCGATTTCTTCTTCAATTTTCTTTGCTTCTTCAATCTGAACCTTCAAATCAACAATGGATTTTTTTGCCTCTCCAAGAGCTTGGGATGTCTTGGCTTTTACTTCATTGTCTTCTTGTAGCAATAGTTTCAAGTTTTGATTTTTCTTTCTAAGTTTCTTGATTTTATCCAAGGCTCTTATTAGCTCCTTTTGAAGATCTACTTCTCCTTCTTCATCATTATCATCTTCATATTTTTGATTTTCATTTTGTACTTCTTCTAAGGCTATGAACAAATTTTCTTCACTTGAAGGCTCTTCGTCACTAACAATTGCTCTCTTCCTTGGCATAAAAACTCTTTGAACCCTTCTTCTCTTTTCCCTTACATTTCTTTTTGTTGAACTTGGGTTTCTTTTCATTGTTGCTGTCCTCACTTTTTGCATAAGGACATTTAACTGCAAAATGTCCTACCTTATCACTGTTGAAACACTTGAAAGGCAGCTTGCCTTTGTATTTACCAGAACCTTTCTTCAACTTCCTTACAAAATTTGCCTCTTCAGAATCAAAATCTTCATAAGAAATTTCACTTGACATACAAAACTCTTCTCTTCCTTTCTTGGAAGCTTTGAAGGCTGCTTCCTTTTTGCTAAAAAATCAGAGTCTGTTCTCATCTCATATGCTGTTAGGATACGATGAAGCTCATCAATAGTCAATTTATCAAGTTCCTTCATCTCTTTAACTGCTGAAACTTCGGCATCAAAATGCACAGGAAGAGACCTCAAAATTTTCTGAACTATAGTGGACTCCTCAATCTTTTCTCCTAAACCCTTAATAGTATTGACAACTTTATCTACTTGTAGAAAATAAGTAGCAACATTTTCCTCTTTATGCATTCGGAGACCTTCAAAATGTCTTCTATGAGTCTGAAGCTTTGCCTTCTTATCCTTGTCATCTGCTTCATATGTTTTCTGAAAGTTGTCCCAAATCTTCTGAGCTGTATCACAATGCATAACTTTCACAAATTTTGTCTCTGTAGCCCAGATAATATTGCATTCATAGCTTCTACATTACTTTCAGAAGCCTTTTTCCCAACAGCATCAGTTGGAGGAATTGTGTAATCAGTTCTCACGCTATTCCAAACATCAAAACCAAGAGAACTTGATAAATATGCATTCAAACACTCTAGAATGCATAATTGGAGCCATCAAATAAAGGTGTTCTGTTCGTAGCCAGACCTTCATGAGAACCCATGTGTGCAATAAAGATCAACCTTCAAGTGTTTAAGCTCCATTTCCAAAGGCACTTGACTATGATAACAATTGAAGAGCACACAAGAAATATTGAGAGGGTGGGTGAAGCTGTATATCATTTTTTCGAACTTTTGAATGTATGAAACAACATAAAACTTAAAAGAGAGCAACCATCAAGACACTAACACAAGATTTCCTGTGGAAAACCCTTTTGAGTAAAAAACCAAACTATACAAAACTTTCATTAACAAAAATGGGCACCAACCTAGATTACAAAATGTGAGCACCAACCCACCGAGAGCACCAACTCCCAAAGAGCACCAACTCTAAGGCACTAACCTCAAATCAAGCTCCAACTCAGAAATACAAAACCAAAAAAAACTTCTTAGAACTTCAATCTCAATCCAACATTGCATAACACCTCTATTTTTTCTAGCAGTAGATGTATCAATAAATACAGGCTTGCAACAGACAAAGAATTGTAGTGATCTTTCCCCTTTTTTTCTTTAAAAATTCAACAGCTCAACTTAAAACACACGTCCTTGTATGTTCAATACAACTATATCAGCAGACTCGACCCAAAGAAAAATAAGATCCTTGTATTTTGAGACAGCTTCTCCTGAAATTAAAACTCCATACTCTTTCTGTATGCATGTCTCTATATTTCTTCAGAAAAACTCCAACATGAGAACACTAAGCTCATAAACACCGTCACTCCACTACAAGATATTGCATACCCAATTTCTTCTTTCTTTTAAAAAGTGCACAGCTAACCTCTTCTGCTCGACACTTTCAAACTGTGCTCACTTCACCAATAATTCCCAGCCTCTCTTCAAAACACATGGCCCCTGCACGTCAGAATCAGAACAGATTTTATAAATATCAATTCTATTTTGGTAAGCACTTTTTCAATCGTGTATTGCTTGTAAAATCTTCTCTGTCTAGAAAAGTGGTAGAAATAATTATTGCTACACAGAAATACCATAGACAGCTTTTGCACATGATGATGCCAAGATTCAAAAAGAGTGATTCCTTTTTTCTCATTAAAGTGCTGCATTGACTAATCAGAAACAATGCCCAACCTTAGGTAATATTCACATGTCTTCAAAAAACGCCATATCTTAATTTCGAGCCGCCCAGTAAATAACAATAAACTCCAAGGATGTGCCCAGCTGTGTTAAAATTGCACAACCTCCTCACACAATAAAAGCACTTCACGTTGAAACTGTAAATGCAGCTCCACCAATAGAAATGCAAGAGCCCAACAAAAAATAGGTGAAGAAGAATTTAATAAAAATGCCCAGTCTGTTTAAAATACATGGCATCATTTTTATTGTGGTCTATTTTTATACTCCAAGTTGCTCATGTCTTCCAGTGAAGTTAGGAGCGACCACCACTAATTCTGAGCCGTCGCCCAAGAATATAGAGATAATAGATGAATTTAATTCTAAAACAAATGCCCAACCATATGTTTTGAAGCTGCCCAACCGCATGGAGTATGTGCGTTTAATTAAGCCACATTCACCAAGACTAACACAGCCCCTAAACAAAGAAATCGATCATTTGAATATTCCAATACTGACATGACCTATAGTCTGACTTGGCAAGGAAGTAGACAAGTAGGTTGCTGACAAACAGGTGAAGTAGACACAGAACCAGCTTAAGCAGATCAAGCACTTCAAGCTCAATCCAATTCTCTGAAATTTAAACAACCTTGATCATCAACGTTTGACATCAAGACAACATATTCAACAAACTGAACCACAGATGGTGTGCCAAGACCACTTTAAGCATCTTAATGTTTCATGCTTTGGCAGAATAGGGCATTGTGGTGAGCAGCACTGCTTCAAGCGGTGGGTTGCACTTCAACTATCTCATTCGTGAGTAAAATGTTTATGTTTTTTGCTAGGCCTGGTTAGGTGAATTTCAAAGGATTTCAGTTTCCATAGCTTTCTGTTCTGCTCTATACAACAGTCTTCAAGCCTGTTATTTTCTTGTCAATCATTTTGTATAATGATTATTTATTAGCTAAGTTACCGATCCTGATTCTGATTCAGATTCGGGTTCAGGTTTGGGTACACAGATTTGGTAATTTTTTTTTGCTTGGTTTTTGGTTCCGCATGTAGATATATTTTCAAATATATATATGGTATATACACATTGATATATTATAATTATATAACCTAAGTTGCCAATTCGGGTGCAGATTTGGATGTGGATGCGAGAATTGGGTGCGTGGATGCGTGAATTTTTTTAGGGGATGGGGGTACATTTGGATGCATGTGTGTATATATATACAAAAAAATAAGAAATATGTAGAATATAGATAAATAAATAAATATTATTAAAATAAAGATTAAATATTCTAATACAATTTTAATATATAATAATAACTAAAATATATTTCAATATAATATTAAATAATAAACTGCTTTTGTTAGTCTGCTGTTGCGAGAATCACCCTTCCGCTAATACAATTATTTGCGCTGTCGTTAGTCTGCTAATACAATTATTAAATAATAATAAATGGCCTTCCCTGACTGAGCCAATGGAGTTTTCCCCGATGCTTAGCCCACAATGTTCGATCGTGGTGTTGGAGTGGTGAATCACCCTCCACTGGCAGTGGCCACAGAACTAATGGAGGACCAAAGTGACACAAAACTATCACCATGCTCGCCAATCATGTACGCCTGCACATCCTGCACATTCACATCCAGATGATCCGCAATCATGAATAGGAAAATACAGAGCTGCAGGTCACAATCATCCGCCAACCATGAGGGATGCATCCGAGAGGCATCCAAAGGGCTTCCATGCTTGCATCTGCCTCCGGATCCACTGCAAACCAGTACGCATTGTTATCTTAGTATATAACTATAAATTTATATATACATCATAGATTCATACATGTTCATTCATCATTGGTTCAAAGCTTCAAACATATAATAATAATAAGAAGTTATAAGTCTGATACTCATAAAATTCAAATGATTAAATGAAAATGAAAATCCATAATTACCAATAAAATTATAAATATAGTTTGCTTAGAGGTTGAAATTAGGGTTTTAGTTGTGTTTAAGGGTTTTTAAAATATTAGCCTCCACAGCCATGCCCCCTTGGGTTTTGCCGGATTCCGCTTGGGAGCCACCCAAGTCCCTCCCAGATGGATTCCAAGCGGAATCAGATCAGAATCATGCTTGGAATTGATCTCGTACTGGAATCTAGGCTAAAATACAAGAATCCAGTAACTTAGTTTATTAGAATTCAACTTTGTAGTTTTTGAGTCAAACTCATTTATCTTGAGCATAATTTGTCCACTTTGCACCCTTGATTCATAAGGTACAATACTTGTTGAAGGTTTTATGAACTGGGTAGCAAGCTAAATGGGCTTGGGGGAAAGTTCATGGTTAAACAGTTTAAGCAGTACTAGGATTGGTGAGCTCCCAAGAATTGCCAATCTTCACCCTTGTGGACATAACCTTGATGCAATGGGTGTTAAGTTGACCATTCATGCTCACGAGTGGCGTTTTCATGTGAACTGCTCATGAAATCTTGGCCAATGAGGTTGATTCAAAAACTAAGCAGTTGAATCCAGATAAAACTTCATAATTTGATGCACTGCAGATTGTACCCCCTACTTACAAATGAGTATGCATTTGTCTAAGTTACCAATTTGGGTGTGGATGTGGATGCGGATGCGTGTGTGAGAACCTGGTGTGCAGATGTGTGAATTTTTTTTTATGGTTTTGGGTGCATATATATATATATATATTTAGACAAAAAAAAATCAAGAAATATTCAGAATTTAATCATTTGATAGTATGATACTTCATCATTGATCAAGATAAATATTAAATGCCAATTCATAGTTCACAAATATTCAAATGAGCCATATCATATACGTCTATGTTCATGATTCCAATGAAAATCAGAAAATCATTACAACTACAAGATTAAAATGTAGTTCATGATTCAATGTTCATCAATCAGGATTCACTAATCAGAATCATAAGGATTCTCAAAAAAATCTTCATCACAATGGAGATCAAATGAGAAGAGAGCAAAATAGCAACAAAATGATATGCTAAAACAATAAATGGTTCCTTTTAGAGTTGTTGTAGGGTTTAGAGGAAGAAAAAATAATAAAAAAGTGCTTTTAGCTCATGTTTTAAGTGAAAAATACAAAAATAAACATTGATTTTTGACGTTTTATTTTATCTTGGGCGTCCAGATGCCTCTGGATGCACATCCACACACATCCACAGGGAGCTGTAACACTCCCTGTGCGCATCAGAGCACACCAGGATCAGCACCCGCATCTGAACGCATCCGAATTTGGATCTGGGGCCTCTAGGAGAGCATCCGATAACTTAGGTATTTGTTAGAGATTATGCTTGGCATTCTTTGTCTTTTGGGCTATTTAGTTCTATGATGTAGGCTTTCATGTGCTATTCACACAGTGTCATAATATTTGATGTGGGTTTCCTTGTCAGCTTTTCATTCAGGTGAAACAATGGAAATTCAAAAAGGGGATGCCTAGAAGTACCTTGAACATACTAGAAATTTTATGTGAACAGTAATGCAACATGGGCAGTGATAGGGACAGGACTGAGGATTGGGTATGTATCACTGCAGAAAATGGTTCCTTAACAGAATCTGATTTTCTGGCGAATCATGGATTCTATAGCTCTAGAATATATGAGAGATGAGTTCCTAGTTTGATTAACAACTTTTTGGGTTTGTATGTTATCATTTCATTTTGTGGGTTATCGTGCTGTTCCTGGTGTGTCAGGTGTACTATTTATTTGTGAGGTATTGTGGTAGCCTGGTACGCAACATTGGTTCAAGCACCGGGTTATACTTTAGCTATTCTATTAGCGACTGAATGGCACCATTCTTCTCAGGGTCTGGTTAGGTGATATTTACAGGCTTCTGATTTTCTCAGCTTTCTATCCTGCGTCACAGGGTTTTCAGAGCTGTTATATTTGACAATTGATATGTATTCCACAGAGCGTATGTTTGGGATTCTGAGGCCTTTTGGGCTATATGGTTCTATGGTATATCTTTTCCTGTGAAAGCATTGGTTTGGATACTGCCAATCTTTTATTTTTTGTTTTAAACAGTAAGCCTCACACGCGCGCACACATACTTACATACATATATAAAAGCTTCAGTTTTTTCTGACTAATTTGATTCTTGGCATATATTACCAGTTTAAAAAACTTTATATTGGGCAGATTAGATCAGGAGTTGATTTGGGTGTATATATATATACACACACACACACACACACACATATATATATATTATTTTTTATTTATTCATTCAAGCTTCAGTTTTTGCTGACTATTTTGATTCTTGGCACATATTACCAGTTTAAAAAGCTCCACTATATTGTACAGGATCAGGAGTGGATGTGGGTGCAGAGCAGGAGTGTATTGCAGGAATCGTAAATCAGGGAACCCGCAAATTTGCAGCATATATGTTTTCACATTTAGAACCTAAGTAGTTGGTAGTCTAAATCTTTAGTCATACACGAGTCATTCATAATTCCAGAAGATGTATTGTTCTCAATATTTGGAATGTTTGCGCATGAGTGTGCTATTCTGCATGAATGTCAGATACAGACTGAAGTCTGTTCATTCTTCTAGTTGAGAGAATGTAATCACTTCGTTTAGAGGCATTTACAAGCCTAGTTTAGGTATAAGTAATTTTTGAAATTGTGTATCTTACGAGCCATCCATTATAAAGCTGTATCTTTATTTGTACTCTTTTTTAACTTTTCAAACATGTCATTTGTATATTTCCCAATATGTGTGCAATTATAAGGCATATTTATATGGTTTTGTCCCAGGGCACGTTACTCCCTTGGTTAAAACTAGTTTATTTGCCATAAATGTTTTGATTAGGAAACTGTGACCATACATCAATGGCTAAATGTGGACCGGCCGCAGAGAACCCGCTCCGGGAAACAACAAGTCGGTGCAAACACGATCAATAGAGGCAGCTACATGGTCCAAACCACGGGCCCCAATTTCCATTCCTAAGAATCCAAGTACTTACTATGGCACTACCAAATAAACTTCCTCTGGGTGAAGCAGCTGATCCTGATCTGCAGGAACTATAACTCCCAATGCAGGGGTGGGGCAATATAACCCCCCTCCTGATTTGGGCAAGTTATTTATCATATATGTTTCCATTTAGGGAATTGTGTTCATAACTAAAAATTAAAAAAATGATTGCTACTTCTATGTGGGTAATAAAATCAGTTTTCCATTATATTGTTTAATGAGTGTGTGAGACTGAAACTTTTTCTAATGGTCTTTGCCTTGGGTGACTTTCTTCTTATGGTTCAAAATTGTTCAAATGCTATATAACTTCAAAGCTTCTATTTAAGGGGCTGGGTGCATACTTCAGTGGTCAGCATCTGATTTATGTGGTTCTTTGCAGGAATACTAGAAAATAATATGAAAACTAGATTAATGTCAAACAAATGATTCAAACATGGTTTCATTAACGTAGACATAAATTGCATAACAATTCTATAGTCGATATAATATTGGTCCTCTACAAGGATAATTGAGCATTATTGTTGACTGCTCAGGAACACATTGCATTTTCTAATAATGATTTATAATGCAATATACTAGAAACAAAATTTGGTTTTCTTGAGTGCATTTTCGGAAACATCATCTTTCACACGCCTATGTGTTGGTTCCAAATTCTATAAGCTTCTTCACTTGGATAAATAGGCTTTTCTAATGGGGTTGTGCCTTTCTAACGGGGTTGCACTTATTACCTAGGCAAGAGCCTTCAAATTTAGAAGTGTCATGTCTATTTCTAACTACTCCATTACGGTGTATCTTACGAGCCTCGGATGCGCTTTTTCTGACAACCTTTGGATAATTCATTTAGCAACCTTTTCTAAATGAATTATCAAAAACTTTTTCTGACAACCTTTTCTATTGATAATTCATTTAGCAGGAACTTTTATCTGCAATAGGATACTTATTTGCAGCAGGAATTGTTGTTCACTTACAAGGTCACACAGATGATTTTATTCTGAATCTGGGATTTGCTGATGTTTCCTTACACTGTAGAAAGTATATGATTTCTCAATTTTATGTCAAGTTTATTATCTTCATATCCAAGAGAATCTGACCTTAGTTTTGGGCCCTGTATGGATGGTTATATCTTTTGCAGTTGTTCTTGATAGCATAGTAGCAGTTTGATTCTTTTGTTTTTCTTCTGCGCTAGAGGTATCCCCGCGACCCAGCCCAGTGCCCAACCTGCCTTACCTTGGTCTTACTTGCTGCCAAGTTGGGGTTCGGGAAGGGGCGAGCTGGGGTGAAACTAATCCTCTGGGGATGTACCAAGCCGCCCATAAGCCAAATGCATCAGGTGAGTCCAAGCATGGAGTTGAACTTGAGATTACTGGGGAGCAAATCCAAGGCCCAAGCCAACTCCGCTATCCGTGCAGGCTTGATTCTTGACTATCACTCAACAATGTGACTATGCAGAAGCATTTTATTAAAATTTAGATGGTGCTTTTCAACCATTAAAACCTAGCCTTGGATGTTGGAAGGCAAAGGACTTTCCATTCATGCTTATTAGTGGAAGAACGTAAAGAGGTGTTTTGGGCTCATTGAGCTGCCAGATAGTTGTAGTGAAAGTCTTGGAATTACTTCATTTAAGTATGTGCTGTGTGTATAGGGTTACCAGAATGTTGTGGTTGTATGACGAATTTTCTCTGCTTATATTATGATGTATCTGCCAAATACGGAGTCAATGATTTTAGGGAACTTTGTTCAAAAGCCCAAGAAGTAGTAATTAGTTGTTGTGCATCTTAACCTAGCTGCTTCCAGTAGTTTGTGTCGCACTTTTTCTATTACTTTTGTGGCTAAGAACCATGTACTTATCACAGATTTTGTTTATATATTCATTGTCAGCACTGTGTTTGCCTAAGGGTTAGACTTGCTTCTGGATTAAAAATTACATTCAGGATTTTATTTGGCTGACTGTAGCTTTCTTTGGTTCTGATATGGTAAGCAATTCAATTGTAGAATGGGAATGATAAGGTGAAAGTCTAAATTTGAAGAAAGGTCCTCTATTAGGATTGGTCAACTAATTATAATTCATTGTAGGTTGAAGGGAATATGAGCTAATAGGGAAATACATATTGTGAAGTGTTCCATGCAGAACTTTTCAAATGTAGTGATGTAGTATGTGTTAGAGCTGAAGCAAAAGTTGAAACGTAGATGTGACATGATAAATTATGAAGGGATTAAGTTTGAAGTTATAAGATGTCAAGATGCTTTATTCGTGGTTAAAGTGAAAGAATGCATTCTACAATTCTAAGGGTGTGATCTGTAGGACAAAAGACATTTGATAGGTAAACAAATCTACGAAGAGGCAATCCCAATGGAAACAGGGATTATTGGGTTAACATTTTATTTCTTGTTGGCTAATCTGTCCATTTTAATGGTATTTGTTATTCCTATGTTCTTAGTGTTTTGCGGAGGGGGACAGCTGTTGAAGGACCTTTTTTTCATGGACTGTGGGAGGACAGCAATAAAAATTGTTTCTCTGCTTTTGTCACACAAATACCACTGTACCAGACCATGGCCTACATACCTTATTCTTTTGCAACTGAGAATAATGACTGTAATACCATATTGAATTTTTTTGAAGTTTGAGACGTTGAGTAAGATTTTGAACAATGCAATTAAAATTATTGCTGTTAGTGCTAGTGTTAGTTGCCATTGAACTTATATAATCAGCTATCTTAGTTACTGATTCGCAGCTCCCAGGCCCGGAGGCGGAAGCTGATTCGGATCCGGATGCCCTGTGGATACTCACAATGCATCCAGAGAGCATCCGGGTGCCCTGGATGTGCTTCCTGTGAGCATCCACAGGGCATCCAGAAGCCTCTGTGAGGAAAAAAATCTGAATTCTAAATTCATTTCATCCATTAAATTGATTTTATCTATTATTTTTTCTTATGGTTTGAGATAGTGAAAATACATATAAAACCAACTTGTCTAGATGACGATCCCGATGAGGAAAAAAACTGAATTCTAAATTCTGATTTTATTATATGGGTGCATAGAAATCGTCAGGAACAAAGGTATTGTTTGCATGGATTCAGGCCAAATGGATGGATGCTCAGAGCAGATAAATTTTTGAAAGTTTTGTTGTGTTTCAATATATGTTAGTGCCACAAGGATAAATGTTCAGAGACTCTTTCTTTCATGATTAATGGCTTCAGTTTAAACAAATTAAGCATCACATTTCGGCAATAATTTCTATAAAAGCTATCCTATGGAGTCATGGACAAAATATTCTTGACCAAAAACTCAAGTTCGTCAAGCATTCATACCATTTATGTGTGAATTGCTTCACTGTTTTTCCCCAGTGCAGGTATGCTATTTTTTCTGATAACCACGGGATTTGAAGTGCACGATAAGTGCAATTATGCTATTTTTTGCATCATTATTAAATGCTACATCACCCAGGTGCCTTGGATGTGCTTTTTCTGACAACCATTGGAATCATGAACATAGACGTATATGATATGGCTTATTTAATATTTATCAAATATCTTGATCGATGGTGAAGTGCAAAGTTACCGATTCGGGTGTGGATGCGAGATTCGGGTGCGTGGATATGTGAAAATTTTTTTTAGGGGATGCGGATGCATTTGGATGCATGTATATAGATATATATATCAAATAGTTTTGATAAATGCCTTCTATCTTCTAAGGTTTGTCCGAAAGGATTAATTTACTTTGTGGGAGCCGTCTATGTGCTGGGCATTTAATATTTGACAAAGAACTGGCTAATGTTTGAACTATATCGTGGGCTGCATAAATATTAAAAAATAAGGTTGGCTGTTGGCACTATGAGCCGTAGGAATACATTACTCATTGATTAATTCAAACAGCCAAACCTATGAATTTGAACATTAATATTTCATTTGAAGACCATTGCTCTAAGAATTTCTGAAGCTTACATTACTCATTGATAAATATATTTTGTGGTTGCCGTGGAACGGACTAAAGTGTGGAAATATTATTGAGAAAGGCTATATCACTGTGCAGAGAAATATTTTGACGCTATAGTAAAGTGCGGAAATATTATTGAGAAATGCTATATCACTGTTCAGAGAAATATTTTGACGCTATAGTAAAGTGCGGAAATATTATTGAGAAAGGCTATATCACTGCTCAGAGAAATATTTTGACACTAAATTATAGTCTGGAAGCAAATATTTGAAAATGAAGGATCCTCATTGGCCGAGCCTCTCTTGCAGAGCAATATAATCATCCGCTTCAGATTTTGCTTTGCTTGATGTGTGTATTCTGTGGTATCTGCCAAGTATTCTGTCTTGGATGACAGTGCTTTGCTTGATGTGCATCCATAGAGCATCCGGGGGCCAGGATACGCTTCCTGGGTGCATCCACAGGGCACCCAGCTCCACCTCCACATCCTTACGCCTCCGCCTCCGCCTCCGCCTCCAGGGCTGGGAGCTACACAACGGTAACTTAGGTGAAGTGTCATACTATCAAATGATTTAATTTTGTATATTTCTTGCATTTCTTTGCTTTATATATAAACGTATCCAAAATCCCCCCCAAAAAAATTCATGCATCTGCGCACCCGATTCTCGCAACCTTATCCGTACCCGAATCGGCAACTTAGTCAGCTATGCAACTCAATCATGATATATTTATTGCAATTTACTGCTGTTATATATTGCTGTCATGATATAATTTTATGAATTATTTTTCTAAACATTATAGAAACTTGCCTTGTGTAAGAGACAGTTGAAATATGCCTCAGATGTTCCCAGCCATCTTAGGTATGGCTAAATGTCCCTTCGGTGTTTCCTATTACTGCATCATGTTTCAAAGATTTGAAGGATTTTGGAGACAGCCATGAGATGTCCCCTTCCATCCCGCTGTACATGAAATGCCATTGGGGACAGGGATGGTAGTTTGAGGGACACAGAAGTGTCCTCTTGGAACACAGGCCATTTTTTTTGCTTGATTAGATGTGGATTCTATAGGGGCCCACTCCCATTAAGAAAATAAATTACAATGCTGGTGGGGAGAGCAAAGAGGGGAAGTTTTTCAAGAATGCTAACCAAAAAAATTGAAAGAAACCTTAAAAGCTAGACATTGGACTAATTAACAAAAAATGTCATGGAAGGCTGGCATCAACCAGAGATTATGATCCACCAATTGACCTGGCCCAGATTGTGAAGTATAATGGGCAACCTGACCTTAAGCTAAATGATGATGGGTACTGGAAAAACTGCCAGACAAAAATACAGGAAATAAGTTACAAATAGTGCTGGATAGTGCTGGATGTCCCCAGCCTTTTTCTCCTGGCAATAAGTTACAAATTTTTAATACACTTGGCCAGGTCTTAACAAAACATGATGATGTCTTCCTGTCACATCTCAAATCTGTAAATTACTGATCAGGTCCTAAATTGGCCCGTCAATAATAGGAGCATATAAGGAGCTTCCTGATCACTGCTAGATTCCATGACCTGCAAAGCTTCACTAGATACCACCCTTGCCATAATCCAATGGAAGGCTGCACGGTCTGCAGCACACTGACAAAACGTTTTCTCATAATTGTCCAAGGTGGATGCCCGGTTCTCACGATGTCAGTATTGGCTAAACCATCCTTTCCTAAAATGGATGCAAAATACAAAGTGCATTCATGCAAACGCAAAAGATGTTTCTCAGGCAGCAGTCAGAGGCTGGACCACTATGTTTATTCAGATCCCTTGGCTTTTGAGAAGAACAACTAGCTTCCAATTCATCAGGCAAAACACACACATCAAAAAAACAATTCCCAAATGCTACATTTAAAAAACACAGACATGGGGGGTTTATTATTGTTTTGTTGTATTATGCCAATTTATTCTGTGTTTTTTAAGTGTTCTTAGGGGTGTGAATTTGATCTGGTTTGGAGTCAATTTCCAGAGCATTCAGCATGTTCAACATTTAGTTTTTAATACAGAAATGTGAGATGTTTACTTTTTATTTTTTCTAATGTTAAATTATAGCTTGTAGGACTGGTGTGGGGCCAAGTTGAGAAAATGGTAAAATGAAGTACATTTGTTTTTACAATGCTTATTCTAAGATATGAACAGGAACAATGAATCCTTGGTTTTGTTGAAGCAAATGTGGACTGCATCTCTTCTAGGGAGAGCATTTGATTAGCTGATTAAAAAATTAATGGATTTTATTGAGTATATTAAATGCTATATTCAGATGAATAAGTTATTAAATTTCGATCTCCGGGCAGGTTTCAGAAGTTGGATCTCTTTTAGGGAAAGCTGGCACAGTTGGTTTCGGAAAGGCGGTAGAAGTTCTGGATACACTTGGCAGCAGTATGACAAATTTAAATCTGAGTAGCGGATTTGCATCAGGAGCTACATCTAAAGGCAACAAGATAGGTATACTGGCATTTGAAGTTGCAAACACTATTGGTAAGGGTGCAAATCTTAAGCAATCACTTTCTGAGGAAAATATCAAGCTTTTGAAGGAAGAAGTTCTTCGCTCAGAAGGCGTCCTTCATCTTGTATCTAATGACATGGATGAGCTGTTGAAGATTGCAGCTGCAGACAAAAGGTAAGCTCGATAGCATATAACTTTTTATGAACTGCCCATGTGTGCAACGATTTATATCACAAATTTCATCATTCTTTCTTTACATGATCAAGAAGAAACTATTGTATTTGTAAACATTGTTTGCAATTCTTCTTATCACTAAGTCAAATATTTGCAGGAATGAGCTGAGGGTTTTTGCAGGGGAGGTGGTACGATTTGGAAACCACTGCAAAGATCCTCAATGGCATCATCTGAACCGCTATTTTGAGAAGTAATTTGGGTACCCGTTATCTTTTTTTTGTCTAACTCCATCTAGTTTTTGATGCTAATGCCTCGAAGTGTCCAGGTTGGGTATAGAACTTGCTTTGCAAAAACAGCCGAAGGAAGAGGTGGAGGCAGTGATGCAGCAATTGATGACATTGGCACAGCATACAGCTGTAAGTGTCTTAAATAAGAAATGGAATGAAACTGCAGTGATGTCAAATAATATCCATTGATAAGATTAATGTGATCTATAACACATTTTGTCACTGTAGAAAATAGGGTAGGAAGAGTCCTAGTTACTGAAAAGTAACTAAAACATTTGACGCTTTGACAATGTATATGTGTGAATATGGTGTAAAGACCTCAAAGTCTATATGATAGAAATCTCTGCTTTTCTTAAATTATTAAATTCAACAACAGAACACTTGCACAATATAGATTTTAAGGAGAGAAGATGAATTTCATACTTATAGATTATTCAGATAATTAATAGTGCTTACACAGATTTAGAGCATCAATAAACAAGTTTGTTATAGCAGCTGCAAATTCAGGAACCGATTTATTCATAGAAAACTGACATAAATTCTCTTAACATAAGCAGTTGAGCTTACAGATCGCATAGAACTCAGTATTGAGTTCGAACTACAACAGTAGAGGTGATTTGTGGGGGTTTTGTCCCTTCACCCAAACAGCATAGGTGATTCGTGGGGGTTTCGTCCCTTCACCCAGACGTGCTCAATAGCAACCACAATATTCAGCCCCCCAAAAAACATGGTAGAGTTGTCTATAAATACCTATTTGAGGCAGTTCATTAACTTGCCGTGCAAGGCAAGTAAACAATCTGATTTGGCCCCTTTCTAAAAAACGGTAGAAGATATAAAACAAAATAAGACAACAAAAATCTGATTTTCTTCAAGAAGACAAAATTACACGGTTGGCAGCGAACTGGAGTTTCCTTCTAGGAGACAGCTGTTACTATGAGACAAGACTTTGCCTCTTCAAGAAGTCGGTAGTTCTTACTAGAAGATTCAAGGCCAAAATGTGATTCTTTTCTTCCTGCACAAGATAAGACTGCACAACTGGCAACAACCTGATCTTTTCCCGATTTTTCTGGAAGGAGACGAAACTTCAAGTTGACAGCCAGCACTACCGTCTAGGGGTTCATCACATATGGCTTAGGGGATAAATGTGATTGGTCAGGGTAAATATAATTGGTTGAATCCTGAACGATATGATCCAAGTACATGCATAAAATTAGCTTAGAGGGAAAGATCTCTCAAAGAGCATGAAACTGAAGTTGATCAAAGTTGACGCTGATTACCAAGGCTGGGAACCAGCAATATCATATATGTGTAGCAAGGCTCAGGACATTGGGCATTACCACAAGAGGACCTATGAAGGAATTTATATCCATAGAGTAATTTGCAGGGTTAAAGGAAATGGGATGGAGAATTCCAAAAGTTGCTTGTCATTTTATTGGATAACCTCTATGTGTTTTGAGAACCATATGCTTCCTGAGATTTATCTTAATTGGTAGATGGGCTTTTATGCTCATAGATAGCAGCATAATGCCTGGGGATTTTCTGAAGTACCACTGTTTGCAGATAGCATGGGAATGGGGAGGGGTTGTTATACTTCAATTTTTTTCTTTTTTGGGGGAGGATGTGCTTGGAATGCATACACAATCTAGGGGCATTCGCTGGGACATCCCTGCAGTTTAAACTTACAATAGGGAACAACCTTCCATACCCAATGCCGTCTGCATATCACACTTTACTAAGGCTCCTTGCCTGTCTCATCTTATGGCTGCTGTTTGGCTGCTTCTAGGAGTTTGAAAGAATATCCCAAATATCTGTTACTGAACTATCTGGATGCAGGAACAACCCACTTGTATTTTATTTGAGAGAGGTTTTGTTCAAATTAAAGAAATATGCTCATTGTTTTCATCAGTCTGATCAATGAGATTGCCTGTCATTTCAAAAAGGAAACAAATTTGATCAATACTGATGGAGAACTTGTTATTTCATCTATCAGAACTCAGTCCCAGAAGCAAATCGTATCCTCTTTAACTTCTTATGTCATTAATGTTGTTGCTGTTATACATTTCAAAATTTTCACCAATATACAGAAATATGTAGCTAATAGTATTCGTGTTAAGTTATAGGGGCAATATTGACAATGCTCTGGGAGAACTTAAGATATTTTTTCCTGAAGGTTTTTCCTTGTAACAAAAGTGATTTGATATGTTTACATAATTACACATATATTTATAAATTATAAATGTACTTGGTTTTTGTGTATATTAGCCATTTGAAATTTACCAAAATATAGAGCTGTCTTTGTTACTACTAATTGTAGCTAAATCAATTCATTTTACAAATTAAGTTTAACCTTTATATTTAGTATCAGTTTTATTATTAGAAAAATATCTTGAGAAGATAGGCCAATATTGATACTGATGCTGATGTTCCACCAATTCTAGCAAATCAGAAAATAAAATGATATGAAATTATATTGGATCTCTTATCTTCACTTATTTTAATTTTTTTTTTAAATTTTAATGTTTTAAAATTATTTTATCCATTGCAGACCGGTTGTCCCCAAAATTGAGGATTTCTTTTTGCCTGTGCCCAAAACCCTGCCCCTGAAAATTGAAATCAGCATTTGTAACCATTCTTGTGTATGACTCCTTTGGATTTCCTTAACTGAGAATTTCATATTTTGTCATGATCATTAATATAAATATTGCTAAGGGAACTTTGTATATTCTAAATTATGGACAAGATTTATTATAATTTATTTTAGTGAGATTGCCTTGGAACCAATTAATCTTGGTATCAGTAGAAAACTGTGAGAAATTAGAGGACTACATATATGTGTGTGTGGGGCAGAAACTGTTTCCTAACGAGATGCAAATAAAGTAAATCAAAACTAAACTAAAGGATAAACAAGAAAAGTTTAGAAATTTAAGATTGCCAAGGAATCATCAGCATAGACAAATGGATGTTCAATTCATTGGCAGAAAATAAGAAAGGCTTGTAAGGTAAACTGTAAAAGTAGAGGAATATTATCTATTTCGCATAAGTGATGATAGAAACAGCCCTTGGAAAGATGCAAAGGTAGAGCTTGTCACCATGGTGTTGTGTTTTACTGCACAAGTTTAGTGAAAACAAGAGAGATCTAATCTTCCCACAAGGGAATTGATGTTTTGAAGGAACCTTCCAGGGTAACAACTAGAAAATGACTCGTTTTTGTTGGATTTGTGAGACTCTATTGACTTGTCAGTAATATTGCCCACAGGGTGTTAGTTCAAATCCACAAATAATTTTGCAACCTCTCAAAATTTAACTCTTTCTCTGTTCACAAACTTCTTGATGTGGGCAAGGTGAGAGCATACAGAGATTTGAATGACGACTATGGAATTAATGGAACGATATCGTTGGCTAGCTGCCCAATGTACAATGTAAAGAGATTATGGTATCAATCAAGCCAATATGATTTATAGTGAATGCAAATTTTTATCAAGCCAAATAGGCAGAATGCACGTGGAATTGTTTCAATGCAAAAATGACAGTCCAGTTCACACTATTCTGATACATGGCAAGATGGTGGAAAATTTTCAAAAATAAAGATTAGATCAAGCAGATAATCTGACCAAGATATATTATAATTTATAACCATTAACTAGTTTTACAATGATTTCACAATTGAAGTACAACTACTATAATTGGAATAATTACATCAGCATATGAATTGACTCAAAATCAAGGGAGCTCAACTAGATATAAGGGTATCAAACTTTTAGGAAAAGGTTCAGAGTAATAGTGATACCTGCCAAGATGATGAAGCTGATAGAAAACTATGACTCAAAGTCTGAGTTGGTTATCTTGCACCCTTAAAATATGACGTGTTGATAAATATTGCAGTCCCAGAATTGTATGACTGGTCAATAGGATATAATATAACGACCTTTGAGCGATCTTTGAAAATTGAGATAAGCCTGTAAGGTATGGCAGACCATGAAGACTAGAATATGGCCTTTCAAGCACTAAAATAGGAATGATAAGTCCAACACCTTCAACGTTAATCAGGGATTTAATATCACAAACTGCAGCTGGCAAATAACTTAAATCATTGAACATGGATCACCCTTAAGGGGAGCTGTTTGGCCTGGTAATATAAGCACAGTGAATTGAATATTGCCTTCATAAATTTCTATGATCAACTAAAAGAAACAATGAACATTTTTACCAGTCTCCTATATTCCAGAAATGTTGAATACCAAAATCAAAGGGCGATTAATGTATATAACCAAAGTGAAGCCTATATAAACCCAGCACTCAGTGCATTTATAAGCATGCCTAGAAACATATAATTTCCCTAGGTACACCATGTAGGGAAATTGATACATAAAATCTGCATTCAAACCTGATTGTGCATGGCAGTATATTAGGGAGGCTCTCCATGGAAAAAGTTCTTCCAACTCTTACCATAGATGGCCTGTTAATCATAAGGTACATCTCCTGCAAAATATGGTTGATCTAGTTACTTAATAGAGCAGTAAAATGCTTCAAAAAAGGCTGGAATATCAAATTAAGTTTTGCAGAAACATTCAACACCAATCATTTGATATTTCTTATTGGCTTAGTATGGCCAGATTTGTTGCTTTCAACTATGCATTCTAGCAACTACTCACAGCTGTATGGCTAGAGAAGAAACAGCATGGCCTGCGATAATTAACTTCTCAGTTTATTGCATCTTCATGACCTATAACTAAAACATCAAATGAAAACAAATAGAATATATTGAAGTAACACTGAAAACCTCTCTCCCAAAACTAACATATAGAAACCACAATTTGATTGAAGCACCTTGTCATTCCCTATATGGAAATGGAATGAAAGAATGCACACACGTTCTTGTCTTGGAGAAGAGAAGAATGCACCTACATTCTTGAAAAATGAAATTGTTTCAAAAACCTAGAAGACCCCTTTTAAAGACATTCCTCCCTATTATAACTTTATTTTGAGGAGATAAATAAATTTATCTATTTTTTAATAACTGTTTCCTCAAAGTTATAGTGTCCTTTTTTAACTTACCTTTTTGCATCTTGAGTCTAGTGACATTTTATTTAGTCATTTATATAGACCCCTATAAATAATTATTATAAGCCATCTTTTAAATATAAAATTACTTTGTTTTGACACCTTAAATTTGTCTCCATAATTTTGAAAATGGGGACATGACATAGAATTAAGTGTTCAAAAACAACCAAGGGTCTGTAGGTTTGTGGATTGGAAGTTGGAGCATTAGATTTCTTGAACTTTGGTTATAGATAGTTGCCAGACAAGGAACATTGTCATTTCCACATCTATAGATTGTTTAGTACACCACACTTCTTCAAGTTATAGTTACTCTGCATTGCAAACATTGAGCAAGATTAAGTCTTCTTTTATGTGCACTATTATTAGGCATAGTTTGGCTTGTATAAATGGGGGTAGATAGGCTGGTTATTTTCATTGGGTTGAATATGATAGGTAGGTAGGATTGAATAGTATAGGATAAAATGTTCTTCCTTTCTTCTTATGCTTTTGTTGTGTGATTTTGGGCAATTGTGAGGTAGTTTGTGTGAAGTGGTACTAGAGTAGGAGTCTAGTCTTGTAGGCTTGATTTGTATGAGTTTTATAATGAAGTGCTTTTGTTTGCCACATTGTAGGTGGACCACATAGAATGAAAAGTAATAGGAAATAACTAAGGTGGTGTCATGTATGCTAGATCCTGTTTCTAAGTTGCCGAATCAGGAATGGGAACGGGTACGTGGGTACAAAACGCTGATATGACAGAAATTATCTTGGGGGGCTGGGTACGTGTTTGGTACGTTCATACATACATACATACATATATATATATGTGTGTGTGTGTGTGTGTGCAACTAAAAATTAGAATTAAGTTTAGAATGTCATATACCAATACATATGCTAAACAAAACCATTACAAATTTCAAAATTTGAAACATATCATTCTAATTTAAATTCAGGTTTTTGTATCAAAAAGATCAAGCCAGAATTTCATGCTAGATATGTTCAGAGTTCGCTAACTAGCAGTCTAGGTCTTAAAAATATCTAAAAGATAAAACTAGAATCATTAAATATTTTGACATTAAAAAACACAAATCCTAGATGTGTACCCATAGGAGATTCGTTTCAGAATCCAATTCCGGTACGTTTTGTTCCCAAAAATGCCCAAAAAAGTCCCATTATTCAGCAACTTAGCCATGTTTACATTTTGAGAGCCCTCTAGATGGGGCTTGACATTATGAAGACTGTAGACAGAAGAGAAGCGATCATGATACACAATGTTAGTGAGGTTGAGAGGGAAGATATTGCATAGTACACCTTGGCATTAAGGAGGAAGTCATTGCCTTGTTGACATGTCAAGAGCCTTTTAGATGAGGCTTTACGTAATGGAGATTGTAGATAAAGATAAATCTATTAATGTTCAACCAAAAACTACAAAGGGTCAAAGGGATTGCCAAGATCAAGAAGAAAATCCAGCTTGCTAAATGGACACCAAATGATGCCCAAAGAAAGAAACCACAACAGCCGAAACAAAAACCAAAGCAGAGAGGGGTTTGAAGGGAATCAACTCCAGAGCATCGCTAAGGGTTTTGAACAACTGTGAAGAACCTCAAGACATAGGGATAAGCAATAGGACCAATCAAAACCTTGTCACGCATTAGAGTGATCCTGGAAGAGAAAGGCTTTTGTTGAGAGGAGTCTGTCCTGGGCTTCACAGATCTGGAAAAAGGAATGGAGCCAAGTTGACGCTTGGTGCCGCACGCTGTATGAGGCCTTGCAAAGAAGGAAGTGATGAGTTGACAAGGTAGAGGTATCACAAGATTTTGGATTTGGAGTGTGTGGTTCTTGAGCCTAGTGGCTTCTCGGTTATAAAGTGCAGCACACCTTTGATTCGTAAATCTAAAGAAGGTGGGGAGAAACTGTGCTTCCCCGAAGAGGCATTAGAATCCCCCTCTGTTCTCGTAGGATAAAGGGTAGCGAAATATGAAGTGCTCCTCCAACTCAAGCTCCCTGATGCTGTAAAGTTGACAAACCCTGTGTACTTTGTCAATATGGTGGTCAGTCTTGCATTGGAGCCGATGAGAACCCGAGCTGAAAGACCCAAGAGGGATCCGAAGGGAATGTGACCAATGGCGGGATAAGTAGGAAGGGCAGGCAATGAGTCTGTCCTTCAACTCCAAAAAGTTCTCAGCATAAAAGACCATCTTAAGGCAAAGACCCTCGTGGGTGTTGATCCAAATGATGTGAATAAACTACTTGTATATGTCATCTATGATGTGCCTATTCAGCTCCTTCCTTGGAGGAAGAAGATGGGGAGGGGCATCAAGAGAATATTGGAAGGGAGGGAGGCGGTCTATTTCAATCCCAATGGAACCAAGAAGGGCTGAAGACTCAACAAACCATCCCCAAGCCCTACCAATTGAGACAATAGAAGTAGTGATGGACCTCCGACAAATAATAGGCAAGGTAAGGATACCTATGATGCCCATCACTCGATTTGCCAAAGCCCTAAGAGCGATGAAGGTACCAAAATAGATCAAAGACGACCTCAAGCTTGAAGGGATGAGACCCAAACCCTGCAAGAATAATGTTGTGCGGGATGGATTGCTTGCACCAGATGGTGCGTCGAAGGAGGAGAATCTGAACCCGCTCGACAAAAGCCCAATTAGAAGCCAACAATGAAGGACCCCACACCACCGAACCATAGAGAATAGTAGGTTGGATAAGTGTATCCTAAGTATCAACTTGGACAGTATGTACCGGAAATGGTGCCTAAAACACTGATGCTGGAGAAGGGCTAATGAACCATACCCCTTATTTATCCGTGACTGAAGAGCATGTCTCGTAGTAAAGCAAGGACGGAAGAGATCTCGACCTCCAAGCCTTTGATGAAGTGGTGGTGAGAAGTCTTAAGAGCATTGAAGACCATCACCTTGGTCTTCCCCAAATTAATAGTCAAGTGTCGTAAATCACAAAAGGACACAAGATCATCCAACTGTCTCTGTAAACCCTTTGGGTAGGAGGCCAAAAGAACATCATCCACAAATAGTAAAATAGAGATTAGAACATGGTGAAGAAGACAACCATTCCCGGAAGTGTATGGTCTTGGAGAAACCTCTCAAGCTCGTCAATGTAGATATTGAAGAGAGTAGGCGATAAGGGGCACCTCTGCTTAACCCCAATAGTGCTCCTGATGAAGTTTGAGAACCCCGAGGGGGTCTTGATACAACTATATCGTAGAGTCTAATGATAGCTGCGAGAAGAGTCTTTGAAATACCAATATCCCAAAGCCTTTGAAAAAAGGCTGTTTTAGGGACCGAATCAAAGGTTTTGCGAAAGTCCACAAAGCAACAGTACACCTTCAAGGAGTGAAGGCAAGCCTCCTCGATAATACCCGAAGAGTTAGCATATGATCCATAGTCTGATAGTCAGGTCTAAAATCGGCTTGCCCCTTGGCCCAGATGTGACAATGATCCAACTCTCTCTCTCTCTCTCTCTCTCTCTCTCGAGAAGAATATGGAGTATCGTGGCATACAACTTGGAGGTGTGGCCAACCATGATGGTCCTGTAATTATTGGGTCTGAAGTAGGGCCTGCCTTGTGGATCAGATGGATAATGTGATCCGAACAAGGAGGGAAACCCGTGTGAACAACATGGTTGAAGAGATCAACCAAGTAGGACCAAAGAATTGTGAAGCTGAGTTTGAAGAACTCAGCTTGGACGTGCATCTCATTCGCTGCCCTGCTAGAACTCATGGTTCTAACAACCTCTTTGATGGTGGTGTATGTGAAGAGGTGACAATGAGGGAGGAGGGAGTGACCTGGATGGGGTGTTGACCCGTGAACTCATAGAGCGTAGAGGTATGGGAGATCAGTAAGCTGTGATCGAGCTTAGAGAGAAGGTGGGTGTGACAGGGGAAGAGGGTACACTAGAAGGACTTGGGGGAGCAATGGAGGGAGGCCTGAAGGATATATCTGCGTTAGGAAATGAAAAGGCATTTCTTGTGACAGAGGATATGGTGGTAGGAGGCCTTCAAGGGGATGTAAGCAGGGTGGTGGAGCCTGAAAGCCGACCACAGGGTTTGCTGAGAGGCCTTAGAGTCTTTATCGTATCATTTTTTCATAAGGCATGTGTTCTTGGATGTAGGCGGGGGTAACTGGGGGGTGGGGATATGAGGGAAGTTAGACAAGGCAAGCTCTCAGATGGCCATGGACAAACGGGAGAACTTGGTGGCGACGGACCTCAAAGTGGAGAAGAGGGGATTTGAGGGAAGAACTTTTCTGAGATGGTGGGTGAAAATGTTTGGATTACCCTCGTCAAAGCGAATAACGGTGCAGGGAGGGAAGGGGGGAGGGGGGGGAGGGGGTGTAGGGGATAGAGAGGCGGAGCAAGAGCATGGTTAGCAAGGGGGTGAGAGGTAACAGAGGAGTGACTAATGGAAGGGATAAAGGAATCTCTATGTGAGTGTAGTACACCATGTTAGCACCACCACCATGAGGTTTGCATGTGAAGAAGTAAGATCCAGACAAACAAGATAGCCCATTAAGGACCACGAAATCTAGAGATTCAGTGAGCTGTAAAAGTTGTTTGCTGTACTTGGTCAAGGGACCTTTTGCATACCCCGATAACCTGTGAAGCCCCATATAAGTTGGATCTAGGTCATCAATACACAAGGAATCTTCCACTCGGTCATGGTGGGGGGACTGTACAATCTTGGCATTGAAGTCCTCGAGGAGGACTTCCCCAATCAAAGAGAACTAGGTGAAGCTGTCATAAATCCGAGAAGGGGTGCCCATCAGGTCCATTGTGAATAGAGTAGGGGGAGGATGCAGGTGGAAAGTAGCGACCTAGAAGTTGATGTCTTTGGCACCGAGGGTAGTCCAACATGGTTGGACCACATGAATCTCGCGTATACATTTGACAAGATGACTGAAACTAGATTGCGAAGCCAGTCACTCGCAAGGCAATCAACCCCACCAGAGTTCCTAGTCTCATTCGTGAAGGCTGTCATCCAGTGAAAACCTGCAATAGTGGCAAGGGGGCATATTGGGCTCTTGTGTGTCTCTATGAGAAAGAGCAAGTCTAAGGAATCCAAAGCATCTTGAAGGAGTCTCGAGGAGGACCAAATTGAGCCATTGCAATTCCAACAACGAACCTATAATGCCTATATCTCATGAACCCCCCACAACCCAGTCCCTAGAGCATCATATAGTGATAATCGTCATAGGTCTAGACTCCCAACCGTGAGGAAAGTTGTCCCTAATAACTACCTTAAGATTCCTGATCACAACACACTTGCTAATTTAGAGTGAACCAATGCTTTTAGACCAACAAGAGGTGCATTACCACTGTTGTAAACAGATGCCCATGATTTCAATTGCCTCTCAGCCAAAGAATTAAGAGTCTTGCTTGTTGTTAAGTTCAGATTGCTTAACTTGCAGCTCGGAAATGATAGGGTTAACAACCCCCTACTATGTGAGAAGGTGACAAAGCTTACTATTTTATGCTATGACATTAAAGAGCTTGCTGGAGATTTCTTGTACCAAAACTTTTAGTAGTTCATTCTCCATCTCTAATTCACAGACCCTCTCCAACAACTCTGTTGAAGTCTTATCCATAACCTTCAGCAATAAAATTTGTGCCTCCATCTTATTAACCTGTTCAAGCAATTATGTTTGTGTTGTATCTGTTGATTTCCTCTAGTAAGTATGCAGAGGAGTAATAGCCTCTGAAGGATCCATGATGAGCCTAGGAGAGAACCAGGTCGAGCAGATCAGAATATGCAGCAGAGAATATCTACTTGTAGTGAGCAATGTTCATTGTAGTTGTCTGGAACGCAACAGATGCAGATGTGGATGCACAAAATCTCCTGTTTATTCAGAGATTGGCTCTCGTTAAATTCAAAAGAAACTCAGAATCACACGTATTGGAAAGCTCCCGTAAGTTAGAGAAGAAGCTCAAAAGTGTAGTATCCACCATCAATAGATGCTCATAATCTCCCATTCAATTTAGAAACCTTGGTTCCCCTTAAATTCAGAAGAACTTCGTAACTAATGAATTACAAAAGAAGATCTTACACAAAAATTGTGCTCAGAGTCGGAAGAGATTCTCAGAAAGGTCGTGCTGCTATGATCTACGTGTCCAGACTAATCTTTGTGTCCAATCTCTACGTCTGATTGTCCCGTGGATAGCAAAGCAAAGCCAGGTCAACACCGAGAACAAAGCAAAGAAAACTTCGTTTCCAGAGTTCGTGCAACATCCTTCGCGTTAGGGAAATCTTTGCATTTAGAGAAATGTTCGTGTTTAGAGAAATATGGAAAATGTGTCCTTGCATTGATCTGTTCTCGTGTTGAGAGGAATCTGTTATTGTGTTGACAAAATCTTTTCTCGCGTTGAGAAAATTTGTTCTTGTGTTGAAGAAATTTGTTCCCGCGTTGAAGAAGTCTGTTCTCGCATTCAAAAAATCTGTTCTCATGTTACATAAATCTGTTCTTGCGTTCCAGAAATCTGTTGTTGCATTCAAATATGTTCTCGCATTCCTGAAATCTCCAGAAATCTTCGCGTTCTAGTCTTCATGTGCCAAGAAGAATTGTAGAGTTCCTGAAAAATCCCAAGTAGGTTTTCAAGGCAATGTCTAAGGGATTTCTCTTGATTTCGTAGTGATCTAAGGTCGGGATGCTGAGGGTTACTTAGAGTAATCTCATCCAAAGGCTACCATTGCACTTAAAGATTTGGCAATTTAAGTAGTTCAAATTTTAAAGTTTGTAATTGAGCTTAGAGAGAAGAGACACGATCATGATTGAGGATGTTAGTGAGGATGAGAGGGAAGATGTTGCGATGGTAGACCTTGACATTGACGAGTAAATCACCATAGAGGATGAGTTTGCAAGAGCCATATGAAATCCAAAAGCAAATTGATAGCCTACCTAGGAAGATGTGTGATAAGAGACCTCAACATGATGAGTAAGCCACCATAGAGGATGAGTTTGTAAGAGCCATAATGAAAGCCAAAAGTAAATTGGGGTTTGATCTTGCAGCTTATTTAGGAAGATTGAACCTAGAAGAGTTTGAGTCAATTGAAGATCTTGAAAGAGTTAAATTTGTGAGCACAAAATTGAAGGAAGATTCTGCATTTGGGTGGGATTTTGTGCAAAATAAATGCCTTAAGAAGGATTAGAGGAAGATTGTAGATTGGGACCACATGTTCAAGAAATTGAAGGGGAAGTTCATTCATGTAATAAACTACACAATGGATTTGGTTCAAGTGTCCACAAGATTTCTGCGAAAAGGAGACGCATATTAAGGACCAATAGAGTAGTTTTATAGGTCAGATTCAACAATTGTGCTCATCATATAGAAAGTGACAAAGAAGTCTACATTTATGTTTATTGTTTGTGTCTATCTACTCAAGATGAACAATGTTTGATTAATATTGATCACGTGGAAGATGCAAATTGATTAGTATTTAGAGTAGAGAGGTTCTTCCATAGACAACAATTGGTAAGAGGAGAGGGTAGAGGTGAAAAGAGGAAACACGACTTTGAATGACGAACTTATATGCATAAGGAAGCTGCAAAAACAATTTTTGCATAGAGCTCAAATAGTGATCGGGTATTGATGCAGGGGCATTATAGGGTGCCGTTTTGGGCATTTTGTTATTTCTTGGTTTTTTGGTCATTTAAGTATTTTTGAGTCTAATAAGGTCATTTATGACCATTTGGGATCATTTTGATCCATTTTGGAAGGTTTCAGACCAAATTGTTGAAAATTGTAAAAAATTGCTCAAAAAGTTGTCAAGTTGCAAAACTGTTGTCAAGCAAAAAATGTTAATGTTGTCATTATTGCTAACTAAGTGGCTGGAAGGCAGTTGGTTAGTTTTAGAGGTTGAAAATTGAGTGTAAAAGGGATGTATGCACAAAAACCAAGGTTAGGGATGAATGGAACAAGAAAAAACTTCATTTTTGCTATAAATTGAATGGTACGATTTGGCAGACTGGTACAGGTCTGAAACTTATATAGATGGAAAGATAATTTTATTTCAGATGTCTGTTCTTTTCAGTCCAGATAATTTTATTTTAGATGTTTTTGTTCTTACTAGTGCTAAAGAAAACATTGTTTGATTGGTCTAATAAACCAATCTTCCTAACAACCCTGTTCAGAAACTAGGGTTTCCAGTTTTGGGAAAAAATTCATAACTTACTTTTCCACCGTTGGATCTTAATGAAAATTGGAAGAAAAGTTTGTATTGGTGTTATCTTCAATCTCACCAAAGGTATTTGCTTAGTTATTTGTTTTGTGAAAGATATTCATGACAAATTCGTTGCGTTCGTAGGGAACAGTCAATTAACCCTTAATTTTAGAGGTTTAGCAAACAAAGCCTTGCTATTTTGGGTTGTTAAATGTGGGATTTTGTTGTAAGACACCTGTATACATTGTGTGAGTTTGGATTCAGTCCAAAGAAGCATGCATTTGATTTGTTTTGAATAAATATTGTTGGAAGTGTCCTTCTTGAACCCAAAGTGAAAAGTTGTCTTCCTTTGTAACTAGGATTGATATACCAAATGCATCCTTGTATTTCTTTATAGTGAAAGGTTGATGTTTGGCCTCAAGAGGCATTGGAACATTGTTTTCCAATCATAGCAAGAGTGTTTACCAAAGAATGCATCAATAGACTTAGTGTTAAGAACCTAGAAGTTGAATATTTTGATGAAGCCTTGGGTTAGGTTGTTGATCTTATGATCTGTGTCTCTGAATTTGTTTATTGCAGATCTTCCTTTGCATCAAATTGTTATTAGAGCCTAAAAGGTTTGGGAAAGGAAGTTTGAGAGCCCAAAGATCTGGGCAAGGGAAGTTTTGGAAGTTTGTGTAATGTTTTTGACAGGTTGAAGTGAAGAACTTGGATGCCAAAAGACTAGGTAGTGAAGAAAAAGAAAGAAACCTAGGTGAGGTATTACAAGAAGCAAATCAAGAAAGGAGAAGAGATAACAAGATGCACCAAAAAACTCAGAAGGAGAAGATGAAAGAGATTCATATATGGTTAGATGCAGAGTTTGATAAAAGAATGGCAGAATGGGAAGAACATATTAAACTTGTAGTGCATTAGTGTATTGGGGAAGGTGAAGTAGTCCTTAAAGATGATTATTCAAAAAAGAAGGCAAAAGATGACAACAATATGAATGGATGAGTTGCAAGATATGTTGAAAGGAAAGGGTGCTAGAAGCATCTGAAGAGACAAGTAAATCTTGTGTTTTTGAAACTATGAATTTGTGTGAGCATGTGTTTGCAAGTAATGATATGATGCTAAGGAAGCAAACAGCAGATCAAAACCAAGGATGTTCACTTGAAGAGGTTGAGAACGTGCATTACAATCTAGATTTTCAGCATGCGGAAAAGCAGATCAATGAAAGCAAGCATGAGTTGATACAATCTCATAACATGAAGAGGATGGATGAAGTAGGTCTTACAAAGGCAGCAAAACCAAGTTATGCAAGCAAAGGTCTCTAGTATGGTATGAAATCATTTATTTTATCTCATGGAGGAGACGGTCAAGGAGAAAGAGGAGAAGTACAGTGCATTGAGCATTAAGACATGCAAGAACCAAAAGAAAACACCATACAAGGGAGGAAGGTTGTCATTATTGCTAACTAAGTGGTTGGAAGGCAATTGCTTAGTTTTAGAGGTTGAAATTTGAGTGTAAAAGGGATGTATGCACAAAACCCAAGGTTAAAAATGAATGGAACATGAAAAAACTTCATTTTTGTAATTTTTGCCTTTAATTTTCTATGGAAAATTGGAAATGAGTTTGTAATTTGAATGGTACGACCTGGTATGAACTGGTACGGGTCTGGAACTAATATGGATGGAAAGATAATTTTACTTCAGATGTTTTTTGTTCTTACCAGTCCTAAAGAAAAGATTGTTTGATTGGTCTAATAAGCCAATCTTCCTAACAACCCTGTTCAGAAATTAGGGTTTCCTGTTTTGGGAAAAAATTGACAACTTACTTTTCCACCGTTGGATCTTAATGAAAATTGGAGTAAAAGTCTGTATTGGTGTTATCTTCAATCTCACCAAAGGGACTTGCTTAGTTATTTGTCTTGTGAAAGATATTCATGACAGATTGGTTGCATTTGCAGGGAACAGTCAATAAACCCTTGATTTCATAGGTTTAACAAACAAAGCCTTGCTATTTTGGGTTGTTAAAAGTGGGATTAGGTTGTAAGACACCAGTATACATTGTGTGAGTATGGATTCAGTCCAAAAAAAGCATGCATTTGATGTGTTTTGAATCAATATTGATGGAAGTGTCCTTGAACCCAAAGTGAAAAGTTGTCTTCCTTTGTAACTAGGATTGATATACCAAATGCATCCTTGTATTTCTTTAGAGTGAAAGGTTAATGTTTTCTCTCAAGAGGCATTGGAACATGGTTTTCCAATCATAGCAAGAGTGTTTACCAAAGAATGCAAAAGAATGTGTTGAGGTGTTTAAGATCATTGCAAATGTAATAGCACTATCTAATTTTCTGTATTTTCCAAATGCAACAATCTCTTGCATTTATATTGAGAATGAGCCAAGAAGAGAAGACATGTCTCCAAGTATCAAATCCATGATACTCACCCAAGTACTCAAAATATCTAGTATGGTATGTGCACTAGTATCACATATGTGATACTTACCATATAGACTGATCATGGCATGTCTACAGATATTACGTTACATAATATCGACCATGAAGATCTCCAAATCATCTATTGTTTATTTAATGATATCAGCCTTATGATATCTACAATGATGTCTAAGAGATCCTAACCATCATGACATATCCACGGATATCAAGTCACATGATATCCATCATGATGGAGATATTGCAATGTCGTCACCTCGCAACATCAATCATATACAAGTGTTCATTGTCGAAAAGTTGTCACCTTTCTCCAATGTTCACAGGAGGGCCCATAAGTCCCGAAGTCACACACATGAAATCCACCTTGACTCATCTCAGAGGGTGGATCCATCATGGTTCATCCTCAAATGGTGAAAACAAGGGCTTTCACCTTAGACTTCTCTCTCAAAGAGAAGAATGCAATAACATAAAAGATAATAGATCACATATATTTGAACTTCTTTTCATCTAAGGCTTTATTCTCCAACATACCAAGTTTATCTCGAAGGCACACAACCTTCCCTCTAGCAAGAAACTTGATGAGAATATCAACCATATGTTCTGTAGTGATAATGTACCTTGAATAGCATACTTATGCACTATATCTCTTATATAGTTTGAATCTCTCTAGGTGAACCCCAAGTTATGTAAGAGCTAGCATAAAGGCATTTCAGTAGCACACATGAGACTCAATCTCATGATCATAGTCCTCTGGATGTTTCCTTTAAGGTCTTGTAACAACCTCCTCACCTCCTCGTCCAAGGTTGTTTTTAGATGAACTATCATACTCCCTCTGAATCTAATATCAACCTTCTGTGATCAAGTAGTGTCTTTGTTCTTTAGTCTGCATTAAGCTTCTTTCTTGAATGCCCAACCATCTATCTAGGAATATCATGACCTAGATATCTACATAAAAAACCTTCTAGCTCACATACATGGAACTACACCATTTGAATCGCAATTCTTTTTCCTTTTATAGTTTCTTGGTCACTAAGGAAACCATCTCGATATGGTTTACTCCCTCTGAATCAATATGACCAAGATCCTTAGAAATCAAATTAAGAAGATCCTCTAGCTGCTCCCTCTGATATAGAAGCATACCCTTCTCACATGGTCCCAATTATAGAAGATATCTTGCTTTAAGAGACTCTCATCATTTGGCATGATCCACATATAGCTAAAAGTGCTAGATCCAAGACCACCTTGGTCCTATTGTCATAAGATCAAGTTCTATACTAGACAAAATATGACCATCCTGAGATTAGAACAAAATACCCTTGCAATTTGCTCCCTCTCACTAGGAGAGTCCTCTTGTCAGCTTTATAAATTATGAGTGATCCTCTGTCACTGTGCAGTCAAGATCATGCCTATGAAAATATTTATTTTCTGCTTGCAATAGTTGTCTAAGATCTATCCCTCATTCCAGACTCAAGCATATAACACTTTGAAATGACAATTACACTGTGAGACGTTTGCTACTTTGATCCATAATATTACTGCTATTATAAATAAATCAGAATATTAACTTACTAATATGTTACTTTACACCACATAAATACATAGGCCAGTAAGCATTTCCAACCTTGATTGCCAATACCCTGTTATCACCAAACAACAAATACACTCACAAGTGAATAGAATATGTAATCATCTAAAACATAAGTCCACACCCAATAGCTTCTACTTTGTCTTGGACCCAATGTATATTAATAGCTTTATTTACTTCCAGCCAATAAACTTCAGGTTGGCTCCCAATGTTATAATCTCCCAATCAATAAATTAATATCGTTGCTCAACTTGAAACTAATCATCTGTAACATTCTTGTTGAATTGAATCTCTTATAATCTCCATACTCTCAATAGCCAAGTGATTGTATCTTCCATGTTGTTATGTATACTGTCATTCATCATATACAGGAATCACCAGAGGTTATACAATGGATGGCAATTATAAATGAGAACCACTTAGATGATCCTTATACTCGATGCATTCACAAAAGATTTGATTGATGGATTCCTTCTATCACCATTTATAATTAATGAGAGTCGCACTACACAGGTAGACACAAATTTGGCCATATTTGCTCTGATGGCCTCACAAAATTACGGCTATTTGATTCCATGATACTTATATCGCTATTGAGATCATCTAAAAGGCGGACTGTATTGCTATATCTAATTTATATCATATATAAATACGTGGCCCTAAGGCAAAGAGGCTACTGACCAATCTGGATTAATTCAGATGTAGAAATAAAGGTATTCGATAATAAGTCTCAACCCTCTGGAATGCTATCCGTTGTGTTCATAGTCTGAAGTGTATAGATATTTGGTAAACGAACAAACTCTAGTTTTCCCTCTATTGAAGTGTGTATCTCAGCATTTGTATTCCAGATGATTCCATGCCTAGTCTATCATTGATTCTATCTTTGCAATTTATCATAATGGATGTGAGTTCTGTAATTGCCAGGATATGCAATCGTTTAAATGGTTTAGTCCTTGCTCCTCGACATATATAATCCCTAAGAGCTCTAGGAGTTCAATCAACATCCTTGATGCTCTATAGAAGCCCCCAAAAGTAATGGCTCTAGTAATTCAAATGTGAGTACATAACAGTGACTAGTAGATTCAATTTCCAAATGTGATGCTCGATCCTTCCTCAAAATAAAGGCTTCGCTATTGATCTTTACTACAATGAGCAACTCCTTTCACTCATCAACCATCTCCCTCGGATCCTATAGATATGTGCGTGCATCAATCGCAGAACGTGCAATTCCCAGATACGACCAATCCTAATGACACTCCTTGATACCAACAATACCGATGACCAAAACGGGATGCCTCACAGGGACTCTGCCATGAAGTCACCTTGGTGTTGGGAGTCACCAAGGTGGACAATGATAACTATTATGTTGAGACCTAATACAATATCTAACTTCTCTTGTCGATATTATTGGCAACCCAGGTATTAATTTTGTCTCAATGTATCGTTGACAAAGACGACACCAATCCTTAATCTGTTATTTGATCAACCCGGCTCTCGACTCCTTCACTCCATGCGAACAACAAACCCTTAATGATGAGGTGGCTTCAGGGAGATGTCGTTGTTGTAGTAGTAGCGCCCACCCACAGACTACCGATCCAGAGATGGATGTTCACAGTAGCCGAGGTACCTGTTGGTTCCCAAAACCGACGGATTGGAATCCTACGAGTCTTGCCAACTCGATGCTGGGATATCCAACCGGCTATGGCCAACTTGACGGAACTGAACGGTATGATCCGAGTTCCCTGCACTTTTGGCTCTGCAAGGCCAAGGTGGGTGCACCTGTTCCTGAACTAAAACACTCAAGCCTAGGATGCTTGTAGCAGAATGGTTTAAATATTAATGTAGTGAAAGAATCCTAAATGGCAAGATGACAGGAGACTTTCAATTCTGCACAATGATGCTAAAGTTGCTAAAATAATGCCAATCCTTATGACTTCGAATGTAACTACATAAAACAATGCTTCGAACTTGTGAATTCTGTGTTACAAAAGGATAAACGATTATATGGATATATAGATAATTTAAAATAAAAGAGTAATTGTAAATTTTAAAGATAAATGAATATAATATTTCTTCAAATGGCAGGATATAAAAATAACTGCTAGCATATAAATAATGAATTTAGAATAATATATAGACGAGTGCTTAATTAAATGGGCAAACAGAGTCAATATTATAAGTTGAAACGTACAACTTTATAAAACTTTCATGAATTAAAACTATAAATATATTAATAATCTAGACGCGACGGATTTATTATATAAATGCAATTTTAGACTAATCTAGGATGTATTTTAACTCCTGTAAGACGGAGACAAACTAGACATAAATATGGGAAAAATTAAATATTTCACAATATCTATGTTTATCAAGTTTAAAATGCAATAATAATCCAGTCCTCTTATCTGAATAATAAAATATTTATAGAAATCAATAAAAAATACTTATAAAGGACACAACTAAATAATAATTCAACAAACTCTAATACGCACAAAATAAACAGGCTTACAGATTTTGCCTGAAACAAGATTGCACCGGGGACACTCCTTTTAGATGATCAACCCAACACAATTTGACTCCAGACTCAGCAATTCAAATATATTTACTCAAAAATTCAATATTTACGAGCTTAGTTCAACAATTTCATCCTTTCGCAAATGAAAAAATATCATATATCACTAGTAATATATTATTGCCAGTTTTTTCAAGAGGCTGTGTCCGTCCCTTTTCATTTGGTTTTTTACTTAATATTTATATATATAGGAGGAGTCATGCGGTTTCATTATAAAAGACATGCCGCTTCATAAACATAACTGCATTGTATACTAATTGTAATATAACCAAAAACTTATCATATCCAATTGTCTATTTGCAGGTGACAGGTGGAGACTCTTGTGAAGCGATGTGTCGCTTCGTAACATGACTTATCGCTGCCAGTATAGTTACGAGCATAATCCTAACAACAAATATATCTTATATTTTCCGTTCCGCATATCTCCGCAATGTTTAAGATTGATTTTTTAAAAGTGAGTTGAATTATTATAAATATATTCGAACACCCATACTTCCAGTTAGATCAATCTTATTTCGTCACCATCTATTCACATATTGTAGTCTTCGACAGAGCCAATTCAATTTATGTGGCATGGGAGTATCCTGAGTGGTGGAGATGCTTCTTTGAGAACCAACATCATTTTAAAATATGGTAATATCCCTCCCAATACATAACTCCATACTGATGACGCCTTATGTGCCTCACGCTGGTATTACTTTCAGTTAGCCTCTCTGCAGCACAGAACATCCTTGTTACGTGGGAGCACTTCATGCATTGCTTCCTCCACTTTGCCATATGTGTTCTTCATCCTCTATGCATATCTTCAGACCTGGATCGAACAAGGAGTGTTTTTCTTGAAAAAATTGAATGCGCAAATGCATAAACAGTCCAGTCTTCAGCGATTCATCCACGTTGTGAAAAGCCATTGAAGACGACAACTTCAACACACTCCTCTGTTGGTGGCAAAAATGGTTTCCGGTATGAACACTTTTTGTAATGAATGGTGCCTCCATATCCAGACCGAGGTTTTCTTAAGACATCAGACGTGATCATATTCCTCTTGGAAATGAGGCGTGAGCACACTGGCAATCATCTGCTACTTGGGTGACTTTCCTTCGATTACTTGCATCTTGTGGATTGTATTTGTTATCTCAAATCGTATCCTCCCAAGTCTTTCACGTACGTGTCTCTGCATTTGCTTCAACATGATACAAATCTTTTCTTCATAATCTAATCAAATCATTCCTGGGCTGCCAATATTATTATGCTCAAATGAAGGCCCTGATTTTTTGAAAATTAGGACTCCATCAGTACCCACCAAAATCCTCATAGATATGTTTGTCGCGACCATGCCATAGTGTCGATTTCTTGCAGAGTGCCACGAGCAGGAGCAACAAAAATAACCTTTCCAATTGTAAAACATTCCTCTGTTAGGTGAGTTGCCTGATGAGTCCCTCTTGATGCTCTTATTGATGATCAACCCCTAGTCCGCGGTTTCAATCTTGCACAGACAATAGCGGCAGCGGTTGAGCAATTTGGTTATAAAATACTTGCAGACTTGAGTCCTCTATTTGCGTAGGCAGTGAGGGCACGAATCATTTCATCAGAGAAATACTCGACTTCGCTTAAACTTTTAATTTTACCACCGATGATATGAGTTTCTCTGATGAGATTTTATACATATTTCCTTTTTCCCTGTTGGCAAAACATGTGATATCGGAGAGCTATTATAATCCATTTTCGATAGTACTAGTCTTCTACATTTGCAACCTCGCTCTGATACCATGTTGAGGTGTTTAAGATCATTGCAAATGTAATAGCACTATTTAATTTTCTGTATTTTCCAAATGCAACAATCTCTTGCATTTATATTGAGAATGAGCCAAGAAGAGACATGTCCCTTCATGGGACATGTCTATTCATTATTATGTAATTAATATAATGACAATTATGATTATATATATATATATATACACACACACACACACACACACACACACATATATATATATATATATATATATACACACACACACATACATACATATATATATATATATCTTGAGTATTATATTAGTTTCTCTAATATTTACATAATATATATATATATATATTAAGTATATATACATCTCATATATATTAAATATATATATACATATCTTCACTAGTATTGACTCATAGTGTTTATTTGACTGAAGCTACAAAACATCAACAGAATGCATCAATAGACTAAGTGTTAAAAACCTAGAAGTTGAATATTTTGATGAAGTCTTTGGTTAGGTTGTGCATAACGAGAGAGGGGAGATAACTTGATGATGTGCAAGGTATTGCTCAACTAGGTTAAATAAGAGAACACACCATGGTTGAAGATTGATAATTGGTGGGGGCAACATAGATAACTTGATTTCTCCATAAATGGTTCAGAAATTTGGGTTAAAAGTTACTGCAAATACCAAACCATATTGAGTCTCTTGGTTGTAGAAGGGAGATCGAATCATTGTGGTCGAATATTACAAGGTTGAATTTTGACATTGGAGGATACATGGATGAGATATGGTAGAATGTGATCCCTATTGTTGATGTTTATAGCTTCGATTAGATAAAATAGTTATCACTCATATTAATATTATGAGAATAGATTAAATTATGCATACATATACATACCAATATATATAATAATAATAGAAATTATTATTATACATATTGATATATACATACATTCATAATTGAGAAAAATTAATATTAATCTATTCTCATATTATTAATATAATTAACTAATCATTGATTTATATTCTTTCAAAGATCGAATGACATCAAATTATACATCACTATGCTTCATATCATAATCGTTATTTAATCACTGATTAAATTGGTATCTATTCGTTATCAATTTGAATATCACCGATTGATATCGGTTGCAATTAACTTAACGTTATCACCAATTGGTATCAGTTGAATTAAACTTAACGTTATCACCGATTGGCATTGGTTGGATTAAACTCAACATTATCACTGATTGGCATCAATTAGTATCGGTTAATGCTTGATGAGTTATCGTGAGACATGTTGGTGGAGAGACATGTCTCAACACGTGGAGACATGTCTATCCATCAACGTGTGGAGACATGTCTCTCCATCAACATGCCTCCACACATATACAAATAGACTTCTCATGATCGAATCAAGGTAAGCATATACAACAGTCAACGCAAGTCTCATTCACAGCAGTTCAAGTATTATATTTCAAGCATTTTCACATATATATAAATTGGATATAATTCTGTTATATTCACATTGTACATTTTCATATAGAATGGAAATACCATCATTGTATAAACCTTAAGAAGATTAATTTCATATAGTGCTGCAAATTTGCAAGAAGAAAATCAATTGGTAGATATATAGATAAAAGTAAGAAAATTAAAATTGTATCTATATTTCTCATATTATCAATCTGATCTAACTTTAACATGGTATCAGAGCAGGTTTGAGAAACGATCAAGATCAGATTTTTTAATTATATATATTCCATTGGAAATTTTGTACCTACAAAAATGGTGAATGAGATCAGACTCGAAGACAGACTTGAAGGTGCTTCAAATTTTAAATCTTGGAAATTGCAAATGATGCTAATACTAAGAAAGCATTTTAAATTTCTGAAGAAATTTTGCATTTTGATGGTTCATTTTGATAAGCTGAGAACTTTACCTTTTAAAACTTTCTGGTTAAAAGTTCCCTACCTTACTTGCTTTCTGGTTAAAAGCATAATAGATTTTAGTTCTTGTAATTTTAATTATAAGAAGGTAGCTGGGCCTTCCAAAAATAAGCAGAGAGTTGGTGTAGAAAGATCATCACACTTGTCTTAACTGTCAGTTTAGATTGCCACTTGTTGGGCACAATATATTGAAGAGTTAAGTGGTAAAAATCTGAACTAACAAGAAGTAATCTTTGATATAGGTGGAGATTATGTCTTGCGGCAGATGGCTTTCTTGCTTTCTTCATCCATCACTTTTTGGATTTATTGGGAAGTGATCTCTTGGATGTGGTGCAAGAATCTATGGTCTTTGTATTTGTCCTCAAAGATATGAATGCTACATTCTTGGTGCTTATACATATAATGACCCCCTTCTGGATTACCCTATAATTTGCCCTAGAATCACAAATTCAAATAAACAGTGAACATAATATAGTCAGAGATATAACTTTACTCGAAAGGATGTAAAGCAAGATAAATCCTTGTTGATATCTTGCAATCATGTTAGACAAATATTGAAGATACAATTCATAAGATTAACTGTTACTAGGGTTTAAGAGCATATGTTTATATTCATTTTAATCATATAACATATCTAATTTGTTATTTGGGTTCAACCATAATGGAGCCTGGATAAGGACACATGAGGGTGTGCAAAACCATCCTCTACCCTAGGCCCAATAGCGGATATACCATCCTCTTGGCCTCATGTGGCCTTCCAGAATCTCATATGAGGTATCCTATAGCAGTTCCCCTTCATCATGCTACCCTTATTCATTCTCCTATGATTGAGACTGCTTTGAATCCATCCCTACAATTGCTTAATGTGGAGGTGGGAGGAGAAACTACAATAGTGTGCCCAAACAATCCTCTACCCTATGCTTAAGATTGTATATATCATCCCTCTTGGCCTCATGTGGCCTTCCGCCATCTCATATGAGGTGGTGTGCCTAGTGAGGTATTCTATAGCTATTTCCCCTCCTTGTACTGCCTTCGTCACCTTTGCCATTATTGATTGTTGCTCTTTGGAGATCTATATTATTACTTGTATCCAATATATACAAATACATAATGTAATGTGCATATTTTAATATGTAAAGAACTGTACATTATATTGCTGCATATATTAGGCATACAATTTTAGTCATATATTCATGCATACCACAATAACAAGAACGTTACTGTCTTCTAATCAATACGGGTTTGATTTGGTCCTGTTTGCTGTTATGCAAGTGCTGATGCTTATTGATGTTCGGACTTGGTGTCTTCTCCATCGTTGCGCTCCTTATACATATCTTGACCGCTTCTTGAAGATGGGTGTCCGAGGTTGTTGTCACTTCAGAAGTGGACACAACCTTTCGTAATTCACAACCTTTTATAAAGCACTGCCCTTCTTATTAATCCTTATTTATTTTTTAAACATAAACATTAATATATATATATATATATATATATATATATATAGTGATTGCTGCCCTTGATTATTTGTATGCTGACTGGCCAGACACTAGGAAGTGTGGTTTGCCCACCCTGGGACTGTGGTACTTGTCCGCTTTGAACTGCTTGTGGGTTCGGACAGGGTCTGTTCCCAGGCAGGCTGTTTCATCTGGGCCGAAGTAGGGTTGAACGAGGGCAGACCCAGGCAGACCAAATGTGAACTGGGCAGAATAAAGGACCAATTTGACCTTTTTTTGCAATTTTGTTTTCTGGAATGCAGATTGAGAATTATTTCTGGTCAAACTGGAGTAAATCCTAATCATTAGCCCCAGCTGATGGTTCCTATTAGTCATGGCATCGAATGAATGCAAGATGCGATTTTGATCTTTTAATACCTCTCCCCATATGCAACATATGGGGCACCTTTTGTTAACATGTCAGCATGTGTTTGATTAGTTGTCATTAGCCCCAGCTGATGGTTCCTATTAGTCATGGTATCGAATGAATGCAAGATGTGATTTCGATCTTTTAATACCTCTCCCCATATGCAACATATGGGGCACCTTTTGTTAACATGTCAGCATGTGTTTGATTAGTTGTCAGTATCAATTTAAAACTACAAGTCAATTATGAAAATTAGTCTTTGGCGTCAAGAACATTCTTGGCTAGGTACATTTCCATTGAGAAACATTCTATAATCTAGTGCAGGAAACAATTATTACAGAATTTGAATAAAATCTTTAACATTACAAAACAAAATTTGCTGAAGTTTTGATATTTATTACATCAAATTAAACTAGCCCTGAAGATTTCTTCTCGTGAAATTTTTATAGCCAATTGCTCATAATGACCCCTGTCCGATTATTTGCAAGCTCTCTATTATACAATACTACGTGACATGCTAATCTTAATTCATGTTTCTAGGCTGCATATTATATATATTATATTTTTACATGTTATTGTACTAACGAACCCAAACCCCATTTCAAAATTTTGCTGTACCGGCAAACCGGTTCTTCGAATCTGAACTTGAACCCGAACCCGAACCAGCAACTTAGGCCGGACATATAAAGTGGTACTTCGTCTTGGTTGGCAATATAGACAGGTTGGCCAACAATAAAGAGATTTCATGTTTGTCTTGGCAAAGGTAGTCGGCCATAAATATTAGGTTAGTTTAATACTTACTTTTCATGATGCAAGTGGAGTCAGACCTTTAAACAGATGTTTTCTGTTCTCAAATGAATGATTATTTCTGCCTCTTGATCATCCATTCACAGAAAATTGTGAAATCTCATGGGTAAGAAGATTTTCTGAGGCATGCAAATTTCCTTCATGGCGGGGCATGACAATATCTGAGAACATTAAAGCCCAAAGGGTTGAAAATTTTAGCCACATTTCTGGATTTAATACTATTTATAAGGTTATGTCTAGGAATATAGCAAACAAACTCAAAACTTTTCTTTCCAAGTGACTAATGGGACTGTTATTGTTCAAGGTGGTTTTGTAAAAGGGAGCTGAGTCACTAATGGGATTGTTATTGTTCATGAAGTAACTCATTCTATTGTAGCCAGTTATAGGAAAATCATGTTCATTAAACTATATATTGTGAAAGTCTATGATGGAGTTAATTGGGATTTTTTGGATACAGTCTTCGAGAAATTTCTGTTCAGTCCTGAATGGAGCAATCAGGTTTTTGGTTGCTAGTCTTCAACCTACTTGGTTTTAGTTAATGGTTTTGCGAAAAGTTTTTTCTCTTCCTCTTGAGGCCTTCATCAAGGGAACCCACTATCCTTTTATCTAGTCACAATCATGGTAGAAGCTTTGGGGAGACACATTAAATTTCTCAAGAATAAAGGAAATCTACAGTGATTAGGAGCTTCATCTAATGGGATGGCAATCACTCAAAAATTTGTGGATGGTACCAAGGTTTGTAAAGTTACAAAAATTGGGCATCTACTAGTGGATTATGAACAACAAGCCCTTGTTTAGAAATGGAACGAATTGAAACCTATGGTGGTTTTTTTCAATATTTGGGGCTTGGAAATTTTTTTCCATTGTAGATATCCCTCTTTTGGTATAGGAAACTTCATAGGTTCCTACCTAGGCTTCCGTGTTTTCCTTGGGAGGGATAAAAAAATTCCAATGGAATTCTATAGTTGATAGATTTTTCTTCTAGATTTTGGACTGGAATGGAAATTGGTTGGCTTTTGTTGGTAGGTAGGTACTCTTGAAATCTGTTCTTTTAAGCTATTCCTATTTACTTTTTCTCTTTGTTATTTGTTCCTTGTAGTATTATTGCTAAAAATTGAATTCATTTATGATAAATTTTCTTTGGAAAGGTGCAAGATAGGAGGGCTGGATGTTAGAAATGTAGGTTCTTCAATGAATCTCTTTTGGCTAGAGATTTGCTGCTGGTCAAAATTTTTGGGTTCACATTCTGAAGTAAAAGTATCTTCATGGGGCTCATCTTACTGATTTGTTCAACAATAGTGAGTTACCTAAGGGCTCTCGTATTTGAGAAGGTTGAAGATTGCTAAAAATATCTTTGAAAGATGTACTTTTTGGAATATCAGAATGGTCTTTGGGCTTTCTTCCAAGAGAATTGCTTGTTGACTGACAAATATCTTAGATATAATGCAGATTATAGGAGTTCCCTTTCGACCTCAAAGAGAGTTGAGGAATCAAAAGTGAAGATTATTGGGAGGGAAAGGAAGACATATATAGCAGATCTAGATTTTGGAAATCGTTGACTAATCTCCCTAAGCTTGGCTTGGAGGCTTTTTCTAGCTTATATGCTTTATTGCAAAGTTATAGGCTGGTTCCAAATGGTAAATAGAGTTTGTTTGGTCGTTATTTGACTGGTAAAGATGGTTGCATTGTAAAGAAGGGTGATGAAAATATCATGCCTCCTAGTGTAGAATAGGAGACAACTTTTCCCTAGGAAATGATATGGAAGGCAAAGTCTTGGCCTAAAGCTAATCTTTTTCTTTGGTTGGCATGTCATAGGAAAATTCTTACCTAGGAACAAGTCAAATTTTTTTTTTTCCCTGACCCAACAGATGTCCTCTTTGAAAGGTACACAAAGACGAGAATAAGCACCTCTATTTTCAATATCATTATTGCGTAGTTGGGAATATGTATTTGGAAAGCTCTACTATTTCTATGGTGAGTTTAGTCTCCCTCATAAAATATTAGAAGCTTTGGGATTGTCCTGCTAAATTAAATATTCTAAAGGACTTGTGGTATATGCAACCAAGCATGATGTTGTGGAAAAAAATGCTGCGATGTAATAATACAGGTTTCAAAGGGGAAGAAAAACCACATGATAAAGTTTGGGGCAAGCTTGTTTGTGCTTGCTTTTGGTTATGTAAATGCCAAAACAAGTAAATATGAAAGAAGTTAAGACTACTGATGTTGCTGTTCTTAAGAATTGGCCAAAAGTTAGATGTTACTTTGATGAGTCCTGCTGAAATAAAGGAGAAAGAAGGCAGATGCACTTGGCATCTTTCCCTTTTAGACTGGAAACTTAATCTTGATAATGGATCTAAAAGTAACCCTTGTTTACTTGGAGGTGGTACTCTTGTATGAGACCATTTTGGTGTTACGGCCAGCCTAGATACTGTTCAAATAATTCGATGTAATGTGATGTATTAAACATAGGAGACTAAGGCTTCTTAAATAAAGATTACAAGACTGAAATGCTAAAAATAGTGACACTAAAAATAGCGAAACTTAAACTTAAGATGATTATTAATAAAGCAACTAAGAAACACTAAAAATAGGTAACTATCCTAATACCCTCCCTTAATGGTCATCGTACTACCCTACAAAAGACACAATCTGCAGGTCTTTTGGTGAGAAATGCAAAGAAGGCTGCTCCTCTTTAGAACACTCTGCTGCTGCTGGGATCCTTCGTGGATCTGCAAAATGTTAATGAATTCGTCCAACCTGATGTTGGGTAACAAAGGTATCACATTTTGTAGCCAGTGACACCAAGATGAAACTGAAACCATGATTTTGGGGAAAAATCAGCAAACCCTTGTGCAGACCATTGCCCTACCAACTCTGGATGCGATCCAGAACAGATTGCAAGAAACCACAATTTTTGTGGAAAAAATCGCCAAACTGTGAAATTGAAGTTTACAAAACATCGTTTTTGCAGGAAAAATGGTAAAATCCCTAAAACAGGAACACTTGACATAATTTCTTGTGGAAAAACTAAGAAAAACCCTCCACACAAGAACCCATGATTTTTGAGGACAAAATCATGCGAAACCCAGAAATTGAAACAAATAACTTTTTTAGGAAAAAATTATAAAACCTTACAATGATTTTTTAACGTAAAAATTATAAAAACTGGAATAAAATCTTGGAATAATTTTTTTGTGGACAAAAAGTTATAAAAACCCAATGAACAAAATCCCATGCGAACAAACAACTTTGCGAATTACAGAACTCAAGCGATTTTTAAGGAGAAAAATTGAAAAAACCAGACATGATTTTTGAGGTGAAAAATCAATCAAAACCAGACAATTTTTTAAGGAAAAAATTATAGAAATCCATCAAATAATTTTTGAAGGAAAAAAATTATAAAACCAGACATAAATTTTTTTGAAAAAATTATTAAAACCAAGAAGTGCAGAGGTGCCTGAACAGACATATTTTACTGAAAATCCAAAAATTCTTCTGCAACCCCTAGGTCACAGAAAAAATCAACAGCAACACCTTTCTTTGAACCGCAACCTCAAAAAATGCCTAAAATTCTGAGGGTCATGCACGGGTTAATAAGAAAACGATGCATGAACAGGAAAAAATGAGCTGAAAACACGAAAATAAATTGTGTTAAGACGTGGGTGCAGTCTGCAATAAGAAGAGGTCCCAGAAAAGACAGAGGCAGTTCCTGCAGAAAAATGTGATCTGGAGACGCACACAAACAGAGATCCCACCATCAAACAACAAAAAGACGACACTCTTCTTAGTAGAAAATGATGCCCAGCAACCCTCAAAAAATGCAGACAATAACCGGCCAAAAACAACATGCAGAAACATCTGAAAAGCTCGGTGCAAAAAACCTAGGAAAACCTACTGTGGTTTTCACCATAAAAAGCGTCCACAAATTTCACGAAAAAACACGGGTTGTCGAAACCCTTCAATTTGCAGAGTTGTTTTTCACTGAGAAAACCCTTTCATGCATGAAGAAGAAATCCATGAATTTTTCAGAGTAAGGCCCTCTCAAAATCCTGAGCCCTCCCCTGAGGAACTCAGACCTAAATCAGATTCGGCTCTGATACCATGTTCAAATAATTCGATGTAATCCAATGTATTAAACATAGGAGAGGAAGGCTCCTTAAATAAAGATTACAAGACTGAAGCGTTAAAACAGTGACACTGAAAATAGTGAAACTTAAGATAACCATCAATAAAGCAAGTAAAGCAACTAAGAAACACTAAAAATAGCAGACTTAAAATAGGTAAATATTCTAATAGATGCTTGCTTTACTGGTGTATCATAGGTAAAATAGGTAAATCATTTGCATGGTCCTTAAAAATGCTTTTCATTGGCACCACTGAAATATCCTTTTGAAACCTATGACTCTTCTTGGCAACTTAAAAAAGTATCTTTTGGCCAATTTCAATTTAAAAGAAAATTTCTATTTCCCGCTTATTATTGATGGTTCAGTGTGGTATAATGTGCTGTTTGATGATTTTCTCAAACTCATTAATGCTGATTTTGATGGAAACTTTTTGTAAGTTTGCTTTTTGCTGCAGTCCTAGTTTCCTTTGTGGACAGGCATTAAGTGTATTGGAGGCCTGTGCTTTTTGGCCTTTAGGATGGAGGAGTCCAGCTGATATTATCTTATTGCCATTATTTTACTTGCCTTTTCCTTTATTGCTTAGAGTGTTTGCTGTGGGAGTCTAAGCAGTTTTTGGAGACGTAGTCCTACCACTCTAGGATACCAATGCGTCCAAGAAAGTAGTGGAGGCGGAAGCGGATGCTGGGAGAGGTGGAAGTGGGCACAAAAGCCCTGTGGATGCCTCTTGGATGCGTTGTCATCAGCTCACCTGGAACGTAGGACAAAAGCCTCGTTTGCAGAAGCCTCGTTTGTGGATGCCTCTTTGACATCCGACGTGGATGTATGCCGGGAGTAATATTCTTGGCTGTAATTATTATTATTTATTATTTAAGAACTGGATTCGTAATTCATTTATTTATTATTTAATTATATTGATATTTAATATATATTAAATGTATGATTATTATAATAATAAAATTTATATTGTAATTTATTTATTTATTATTATTTATTAAGCTATATAGTAAATTATAAATATTAATAATTAATTTTATCAAATTGATTGTAATAATAATTGTCTAGAGATTATTATTATACTTTGTCATTCATTTATTGATTAATCTTGTATTTTTTTATTGTATTATTATCAACTTTATTCCAAGGAAGGGGTCATCACATGAACATAAACGTATATGAAATGGCTTATTAGTTATTTCAATTTGAATATTTGTGAACTATCAGATACCTTGATCAATGGCGAAGTATCATATTATCAAATGATTTAATTTTGTATATTTCTTGCATTTTTAAGTTTCTTTGTATATATATATATATATATATAACGCATCCGCATCCCCCCCAAAAAAATTTCGCGCATCCGATTCTCGCATCCACATCCGTATCCGCACCCGAATCGGTAACTTAGCTACTACTTATAGATTGATTGCGGTTTTTATCCATTTCCGTGATTTTGGATGAGGGTGGTATTACTGTATTATCTCCAGTTAGCTTTCTTTCATCTCTTGTATATTTCTCTTTCAAATTCCTTATGTATGGAAAAAGGTGGTCTTGGTTGCAATTGATTTAGGCTTTGTAAAGTGTACTCTGCTGTTATTGTGTATTCGAAGTTGGTGCCTGGTTTTTTGGTTTGGAAGCATTGTTTGGCTTATCTTTAATTCTGCTGTTGGTCGATTGTTCAGAAACCCATTGCACGTTCTTTGTATTATTCCTCCTGCTGTGCTCCTATTTCTAGCAGTGGGATCTCTTCATCTCTTTGTGAGCTTCTTGGCTTGGTCCTGTGGCTTCCATGGTGGCATTGAATTACAACAAATCTAGTTCGAAGCTTCTTTATGGCTGTCCCTTTCCCTTAGTCTTCCAACACCTTGAATTTTGTTCCTGCGGTTCTTGGTGAGAGGTGTGAGCTGGGGGGGTGTGTATATCCAGGTTGAGGGTAGCGACTCAAATTCCTTTCTTCCATGTGCCGAGGTTCGCTGTGCTTCTACCACATCCCATTCTTTTAAAGCCATACATAGGTCAACATACATGGATTCTTCACTGCCTAAAAAGCTACAAGAGGTTTAGGACACTGATCATACTGCTATAGGCATTAATATTCATGTGACCCCACATGCTTATGCATGTCGTGTTCAGAAGAGGCTCTTTCATAATCTTTAGACTACCCTTCATAATCCTTTTTCTGTCAGGAAACAATTATGTGGAGGTTGCAATTGCAGGAACTATCCTCTTCCATTCATGACCTTTTGGGACAGTGATAATAGCTTCCCCTTCCAGCTGGTGCAGACTTACCTCTTCCATTCGGGTTTTTTGGACAGTGATAATAGTCTCCTCTTCCAACTGGTGCAGACAGTGATCGATGGAGACATATCACAGAAGATCAAGTTGTTACCCTTACTAACATATATGGAGAATATTTGTGACAGTCTGTGTACTTTAATTAAATACATATCACAGAACTTTGATGAGTTGATCAATGATTAAGGATCTCCCTCCATATAAATCTGATCACCACTTCAATGAAAATCTTTGACATCTTCTTTACATGTAGCTTCTGTGTTTGTTATGCCTTATCTTATTTTGTTATCATTTACAGTGGTCTGTCTGGCCTTCTTTTGATTTTTGAATAAAGTCAGCTTGAATTCTCCTCATAAGTCAGCTTCAAGATTGAATGGGTTGACCGTCAATGGGATGCCTGTCGGGGATGTTCATATATGTGCTTATTTCTATTAGCTCAGGGGAATCCATGAAGAGAACTCAGTGGAAACCTTTGCAGTAGAAAACCATGGCAAAATATTGCTTGTATATAACCTTCTTACAAGTTTCGTAGGCACCAATCCTTAGGAGACACTAATCCTCTCTCAAATATTTGTAGGCACCAAACCACTGGAGACACTAATTGCCATTATGGAGCACCAACACAGCCAGAGACACCAAACCACTTTTACAAAATTGGGCTATATGTCCTTAATTGTTGCATTTATACATATGATGTGATCCATAAGAGGAGTAAAAGAGTTCAAGTTTCTGTTTCTGCACTCATGACTTCTGTTCTTGTTCCATCCTTCATAATCCATTGCTTTATGTCTAAAGTTATTTTGTGGATCTATTCTGCAATCTGTTGCCTTATGACCAAATCTATTGCACAAAAGGCAATAACCAAAGAAGAATGATATAGCAAGGCATATGAGTTTCCCTTGAAGAAAAGGGCTTCCTGACCATGTTAGTTTTAGCTTTTGAAGGTACGCTAGGCTTCCATTTCTTCTTCTTTTTGCTGATTTCATCTGTGGTGAGACTTTTAAGGACATTAGTGTACTTCCTTTCTTCATTTGATTCCTTCGATGATTTAGAACTTTGTCCAACTTCATAACCAATACCATCCTTGTTGAACAAAAGGGCTTTTGAGATTTTAATGATGTTGTTTAAAATTTCCAAACTCTTCTTGTTCTTCAAGTTTCTGTTTGGTTGAGCCATTGTCCTCTCCAATTCTTTTCTTAGGGCAACAATCTCTAATTCTAGTCTCAGTTGGTTTCTCATCTCTTCTTCAACCCTTTTTGCTTCTGTTATGTGAACTATTAGATCTACAATTAATTTTTCTGCTTCTTTAAGACTGTTAATTTTTATTTGGCTTCACGAATTCATAATCCTTGTCTCAAATTTTCTTCTTCCTTTTCGTCCCTATCACCCTTTACTTCCAATGCCTTGAAGAGTTTTCCTTCTTTATCATTATCTGAATTTCTTTGTCACTTTCATCTGATGAGCTATTATTTTTTCTGGAATACTCTTCTTGTACTTACATAAATCCTTCTTGTTCTTTTCATGATGACCTTGTTTGTAGCCCTTCTTTTGTTGATATCTTCTTCCTTTCTTTTTGTAGCGATCCTCTTCACCCTTGCTGCTTTCACTCTTACACTGTGGACACTTAGAATTTATATCACCTATTCAATTATCACAATTAAAACATTTGAATGGTGATTTTCTTTGATACTTTCTGAATCCTTTCTGTAGCTTCTTCATCAAGTGAGCATCTTTTTCTTCCGTTTCATTGCTTGAGCTATCACTTGGCTCAATTGTTTTTCCCTTTGTCAGTATTAACTTTAAATTTGCCTCTTACAAAGTGCTAGGTAATTTTGAGATTGCAAGAACATCATTGCAATATAAAGTGCAAGCCTTGGTAGAGCTGTTCATATGGACCCCAATTTATTCTTTGCAAGCAATAAACAGCTGGTTATCAAAATTTTGAATAATGACTATGATTCCTCCTTGTCTAGGATTAAAGAAATAGTCCATCGGAAATGTGTTCATAAAATTCAAGAGAAGAAAAATATTTTGAAAATGGGTGCTGTTCTTAGATTTCGCACAAAAGGCACCGCATCATTTGATCTCAAATTTGTAATCAATTTGATTGTATTTCTCTATGTTATAATCGACACAGACCAAATCACAAGGATTGTCAGACATTTAGGTGGTCGGAAATTTTTTCAAGCCTTCATAATTCATATTTCTACTTCTGAATTTTCATTACTGTGCCATTTTGTTATAGAAGTCTGTTAAATAAAAGTCCAATTTTATATTTATTATTATATTTTTTTAGATTGTCATGGTGGGTTGTACCGTACATAATAGATAAAAGTTATGATCTTTTTCTTTATATATATATTCCTTTGTTTACTTAATTCATTGTAGAGAATTTATAACAATCCTCCATTGAAGCGAAAATTCTAGACTCTTGTTCAAAGTCTGAGGACATTAAGGTCAAAAGAGAAAAGGAAAGGTTTTGTGCTCAACACACTAGGAAACATATTGGAGTTCCTAGAATATTTAGGTTATTGCAAGTTTGTTTCCTCTACAGAGGTAAGATGAAGGTTATCTAAAGGTGATTTTCAAGGTCACAACCAAGCCATTATATGAAATTTGTATATGAAATCCCTTAGGGAGAAAGGGAAGCAGTTTACTCTACTCCACTTTTACTTCAAAATTGTTCATGTTATGTGCTCCTTGGGTTTTGACCTCATGACCTCTTTTGAATAAACTAAGTTTTATCTAGAAAATTGAAGCTCATTTAAAACTTTATTTGGTTGTTTTGCAGCTCTATGAAACTTAACGATTCTCTTATTTTCTATTGAATTGAACTTTGATTGTTTGTCAATCTAACCCCAGTTGACATGCAAGATCATGTTGTCATGGTCTATGTGCTTCAAGTAATGCACCTATAGCTGATGATTATTGTCACAAGCCCGATACGAAGCAAGTGCTGATGCTAGAGAAAATATCAAAGGTAACAGCGGAGCATAGAATGATTGACATCCATAACACATTTCATACCCTACTGTTTAAGGTGAATGTATGGATGGTCACACGTGTGCCAATTCACCCTGGCATTAAGTGATGGGCAGCATCCTCCTAATTACCAACTTGGAGCCAGAGAAGTAACTGCATCTCAAATGACTTGTCCATTTTCAATGCGCTTAGGATAGTCACTCCTTGCGTCTATCTATGCTATTTAAGCCCCTCTAATCGACAAGGCCAAGAAAGGAAACATTGGCAAAGCCAGAACCTATAGTAGATGCCTGACTGACCTATTAATCCTTTCCACGCCCTACTATTCTATGGGTTGAAAAATTCTCAGAATATTAATCTCTTGGTTGGAGGGAAAGTGTTGAATGATACCTGGAATGAAATCTCCTTCCAGTAGGCTTGACTTCTGTAATTCTAAGTTACTGGTTCGGGTTCGGATACGAGAAACCAGTACGTGGGTTCCTCAATTTTTTTTCATTATGGTTCGTATGGGTTCGTGTGTGTGTGTGTGTATATATATATATATATATATATACTTACAAAAAAAAAGAGAAATATACATAATTGTAAAACTAAATCATTTCATAGTATGATGCTTGATCATTGATCAATGCCAAATGTCAAAGATAAAGATTAAAAACTTAATACTTCATCATTTATCTATGTTCACGATTCTAAAGAAAATCATCACATTGAATTACTGAATTACAAAATGACAACTCAAAATATAGTTCATTAAAGTTTGAAACATGATTCAATCACCTCACTTCAAACTGTCAAGATGGAGAGAGCAAAATGAGAGAGAAAATGTGAAATGAAATGTGGTTGGAGGCTTCATATGGGGCCTTTTTAGGGTTAGAAAGAAAAAAAAATAAAAAAATGTGTTTTTAATATTTTTTGGGCCCACAAAACTTTCATGGTCGCTGGTTCTCGCGGGTCCGCGCGGGGTCCTCCCGGGTCTGCGATGGGTCCGGGCAGGGTCTGTGATCAGACCTGTGGGTCCACCTGGGTCTGTGGACCCACAAGTCTGATCACGGACCCTGCCTGGACCCAGCGCGGACCCCCGCGAGAATCTGAATCCGGTTCGCACTCAGACCTGGTTTGAGGGTCCAGGGTGCGAACCCTGTAACTGAGCTGTAATGTTTTTAACATTCCAAATGTTAATTTGAAAATCTACACATGCATTAATGATAACTTGAGTCACCCTCAACCAGAAGTAGCTGACAATTTGCAAATGCCTGCCAATTTAATGCCTTTCAGAAGTGCAAGAGCTTCAGCTTCTTTAATAGATTTGGAACTGAGGAAAAAAGAACTGCCTATGAGACAATCCATTTTGTGACAGCAGAAACACCTTTGCACCGGCAAGCTGTAGAAACCATTCCTTAAGAGGAGACCACCTACTTTTAAACATTAACTATAATGTTATATTTTACAATTATCAATCTTGCTTTACTGATGAAGGTCTGCTTGTTGATAGTGGATGACTTGACATATCACTCCATGTATATAAAGCATTTTTAAGGTACTAACCAAGTTTTGGCTAAGAATTTGGATCGCCTACATGTGTCCAGTTTTCACCTGTGCTTTATATTTTTTGTAATGTACCTCTTTGTTGACAACTTCGTTTGATTTTTCCATAATAATCTGTGGACCAAATACTTGATGTCCAGAGACTGCGTGGTGTTGAATAGGGCGATTTGCATGCTGGAAATGTTTCAACATTATAATTGAGCAAACTAAGCTGTTAGTGTTCTTTTTATAGATTGTAATTGTGCACAAAAATATACTTCGAGATGTACATTATGTTTATTATTGACAGACTCCTTCTGGCATGCAGGAATTGTATCATGAATTACATGCCTTGGATAGATTTGAACAGGATTATCGACGCAAGCTACATGAGGATGAATCATTAAATTCATCTCAGAGAGGTGTGAAGATGATTTCTGACCATATATGCACAATTCCCTTTTCTTTATTGCCATGTCTTTTTGGTATTAACATTGTAATAGTGTGCCAATTGAAGTGTAACCATGTTCACATGACATTCATAAGATGTAACAAGTTTGAAGGTTTAGTCATTAGGGAGCACCAAATGCTTGTGTATTATAAATTGTGAATTGGCTTTAGGCTATTGCTTTAATTTCAATTCTATATGAGAAACTTTTTGGATCAAATATTACCTTTTTATTTCTCCAGATTCAGTGTTGAGGTCAGGAAGCTAATTTAGGTAAATGAAAAAGGTGGGTAAATTCTGGTGTGTTGTTGCTTGCAGTCTGCTGCATTGGTGTCTTGTAAGTAGTAGATCTTGTAAACAAAAAAGCTTTATCAGTTGTCAGACATAATTATATGGCTGAAATTCCCTTGCTGTATTTAGGAATTTTATGTCTTACAACAGAAGACCAATTTATGACATTTTTATACCTGTGATCAAACTTTATATAATCTGTATGCTGCCATAATATCTTTGTAGATGGAGGAAGCATTTGTTGAAACTGAATAGATAATGAAAATGATGAATATGATTTGTATTTATGTGTTTGGTGTTATGCTGACTGTTTTCAAGTAAGCTGTGCTGGTTTAGTGTAGTGACCAGTTATGGGCTATGCTACCCGAAGTTTTGGGACGGGGACGACAAGGGACATGGGGATGCATTTTCGGGACGACAATTTTTTTTTCTTTTGCCAATTTTGGGTATGGCTAGGGGATGTCTATATAAAATATATGGAAATTTTAAAATATATAGGGAACTGGAAGCTTTAAATATTCACATGAAAATATGAATAAAACATGCATATATACATTATATTCATATGAAAATATGGATAAATCATGTATATATACATTATAGAATCTTAACATATAACATTTGTGTTCAATTGATGCCTTTGTTTGACAACCAACATTGATAGTATTGATTAGTCTATACCAGCCGTTCCCATGATGTTCATTTCCAGCCCAAGCATGTGAGTTTGAAGGAGTACGAGTGGTTTTTATCCTGGAAAGTACGGCTCAGTACAGGTTGTACCTCTTGCAGACCTGGCATGATCTGCTGGGTATGATTCTGTACATTTCTTGGCCCTTTTGTTGCTGTTTGATGGTGCTGGTGGTGTATGTTGCTGCTGGGTATGTTAGGATGTGTTTTTTGATGTTTTGGGAAGGTATTAGATGAACTTTGTAGCTGTTTTGATCTACAAATAGTTGAATAGCATGCCCGCAATTAAGTTTGAGTTTTGCACAGTGGTTTCCAGACTTGACATTGATCATTCCAGCACTTGTTTGCAAGTAGCTAATTGTGTCTTTCTGAATGGAGAATATTTCTATAATATTCTGTTACTATGATGACCTGCAACCATTTCTTTATACACTACCAGGTTTTGGGTGTTTCTGAAACTGATTACCATGTTGTTGTTCATATTTCTGAGTGTTTGGCTATGATTCAGACCTGTTTAATGTTTAACCTTCATATTTGTGAAAAGTCCAATGTGGCAGACCTCCAATTACTTGTTAGAACTGACACATGTAGTTTAACGTGTATGAAATTTATCAAACACTTATACACTATTGTTGAGGTGCGGGGCCCAAAAAAAAGAAATAAAAATTTGTTTTCTTTAGAGAATTTAAGTCTTTTTTTCTAAATATGTTGGGAACAGAGGGATGGATGGCCGTCCTTGGGACTGTTAGGGAACATCATAGACATCCCGAACCGTCTCAAGGACGCGGGGACATATCCTCTAGGAATCACTGCTGTCCCCAACTTTCCAGGACATTTCCTACAATTTTTCAGCCATAGGGCTGGGGATGTGTCATCGGGTTTGCTTGGTATTGGGTAATTAAACAAGCTGTTATCTTCTTGTTTTTTGATTCCTTTCTGGGCTACTTTTTATAAATATTCATTTTTGTTGGATTTGGAATTTTTTTCCTTTTTGAGGTAACCTTAAGCAAGTTAGCTGACTTCCACATGGCCTCTACTGTTTAGTGTGCTGTACACACTTTATCATGTCACTTTGGGTTCAAAAGTCTATTTTCTTTCAACACTTGAGTTCATCCCATTCAATGTCATTTGGGCTTGATATAGAATAATCCATTCTATTAAACTCTTAGTTGCGGATTCGGATTCGGGGACGGATTCGGGTTTGCGAATCTGGCTCGTGGATTCGTGAATTTTTTTTTTCCCGTTTTGGATTCGTGAGTATATATATATATATATATATATATATATATATAAACATATATATATGCATTATATATCCAAAAATATAAGAGAAATATACATAATTCTAAAACTAAATCATTTCATACTATGAATCTATGATGCTTGATCATTAAAACTTCAAATAGCATATTGATCATTGATCTATGATTCTATGTTGACGATTCTAAAGAAAATCAGCACATTGAATTAGTATTACTGAATTACAAAATGACAATTCAAAATATTGTTCATTAAAGTTTGAGACATGATTCAATGTTCAATGGTTCATCAATCAAATGGATTATCAAAAAAATTTGGATCAATGGGGTCTCCAGTAGCTACAAGTGTTTGATCAAAATCATCATTAATGGAACCCAAAGTTCCACTAGTACTAGAGGGTACTGTCTCATCATCATCACCATCACCATCACCATCATAATCCACATCAGCCAAAGTGCTTCTAGCAAGATCCCGAATGGTCATATCTAGCAGACTCGGGTGCTACATCCCAAAGCTTCGCTGGCCCCTTCTTGTACTTTGGATCCTTCCGTGACAGGAGACGCAAGTTGTTGTGAACATACACCAAATCTTCTGCTTTTTTTGCAGCCAACCGGTTACGCTTGACTGAGTGGATAAAGGAGTAAGTACTCCAATTCCGCTCAGCAACAGAAGAGCTCGCAACCTAGAGAGAAAACCAACAAAATTAAAAAAATACAAGATAAACTCAAGAGCGTTAAGTATTAAATTCTACAATGCAAGTGACAAAACAAAAAGAAAAAAAAAGTTAAAACTTAAAAACTTGTGATAGAACCTTAATCGCAAGGGGTTGGAGGTATAGATAATCTTGCCCATGAAGATGCCACCATGTAACAACATCCATTTTGCTTTGGTCATTGATAGCAGTAGGGTGGAGATCTCTTCCTGAGATAAATGATCCAAATGCTCTCCTAACACTTACCCCAATATCTGGATCGCAGAAGATTTTATCAAATGCCTTCTTATACCCACTGGCAACCTCAGCATCTCTATATGGTGCCACTCTACTTGTAATACCAAGTACTTGTGCGCTATAGTACCTGGGAGAAAGAGCATATGCTAGGAGGTGCAAAGGTGTGGTCATCTTGTTCCAACGATGAAGAACCATGGCTTCCACCTTTTTGTATAAGGTGTCCTCAGGATCATTCTCTCTCCTATGTATGACCTAGGATATCAAATGATGTTCATGTAAGTTATCATTATGTCAATTTTGAATTTAAATAACTCTCAATAAACAAAGATAAAGGAATGTATTAAATTTATAACTTACCATTTTTATCTTCTCCAACATTGTGTCCATGCTATCATAGATATCCCCCAAGCATGGTAAATTGGTGTCGGCAAATCGAAGCATAGACATGATGGGATCAGTGAATTCCAAGACATACTCCACACGAGTCCACCAATCATCATCTAATATCAATGTCTTCACCTTTTGGGCCCTGACTGTACTGGACTGCTTCCAGATGCTCCATTGGTTACTAATAACCATTTGTGATAAGGCCTCCTTCACCTTGACAAGCCGTCTCAACACAATTGTGTGAGAGGCAAACCGGGTTTCAGCCACCTAAAACATGTTAGTAGAAAGTTAAAACATGACATAAAAACTATAAAATGATAAATGAAACTAAATAAATTATAAATTAAATTTTAAAACTTCAACAATTCCAATTTTGAGTAAGTTCTGAAAATTGCTTGTGACATATGGTGATTTGTCACAAACATTTGAATCTCCTCACCCTCCTCATACACCTGTTTCACCCAATCTATTTCGGTGCCAATTGCCTTCATCACTAGATTGAGACAATGGACAGTGCACGGTGTCCAAAAGATGTGATCATATCTAGCCTCTATCAAAGCACCTGCAGCCTTGCAAACTTTTGCATTGTCCGTAATTACTTGGACAACATTGTGATGACCCACTGACTCTATGGATTCAATGAGAATTTGGGCAATGAACTCTGCATTTTTGACTTCACCTTCACAATCAACCGCCTTCAAAAACATTGACCCCTTGGGGGATACAGCAATCACATTAATTAAAGGACGGTTTTTGCAATCTTTCCATCCATCTGAAACAATAGACACACCTGATTGGACCCAAGAATCTCTTATTGGTTGTGGTAGGTTCTCTACATTTTTTCTCTCATTTTGTAATATGGTGGTACGCAACTTTTCATATCTAAGGCCACGGTAACCAGAAGGTGCTTCATTTATTCCTTCACACATGTCACTAAAATAAGATGATCTCACAAAGTTGAATGGAACACCATTTGCAAAGAGGCAATGTCCAACTTTGGCATCAACAATATCTCTTAACTCATTTTGAAATGCCCTATCTAATGGGCCTCTCTTGTGGGGGGTGTTGTGTGGTTGATCTACATCTTCATCCCTAGAAGGCATAGGCAAGAATGGATGTGATCTAGATTGCATTTGAGTGGGTGGCTGCATTGTTTTTTGTTTACTAGTATAAGAAACTTGTTTCCCTTTTGCACATATTCTGTCAGCTTCTTTTTGTTCTTTTACCAAAGTTGCTATTTGTGCAGCTGGCAATCCCTTCTTATCTTCCCCTTCACACATGTTAATCGCTTGATCCCCAGGGCCTAAAAGATGATATTTTACACAGGAGTAGGAGCTTCTATATTGTGTTTTGCAAAAATTACATTTCCATACATACCCCCACCTCCAACACATTGTAAAATTCTTGTAGTGTGTCTCCATAAAGGAGACCCTTTATCAGTTTTAAATCTTTGAGATCCCTCCCCACCCACTGAGCCTTGACTACTCATTGTTGCAATCTATAACAAAAATGAAAAAAGAAAACTTCAAAACTTCTACAAAAACTTATACTTCAAAACTTATTAAAAAAAACTAGAGAATATGGTTCAAATGCATACTTTAATCACTCAAATAGATTGAATAGTGCTTCTTGGAAGGTGTTTGCCACTCCACAATCGAGCTCCTTCGAATTCAATCACCTCACTTCAAGCTTGCATGAATGAGAGAGAATAATAGAGAGCACAATAAGAAATAAAATGTGTTTGGAGACTTATAAAAGGGGTCGTTTTAGGGTTAGAAGCAAAAAAATAAATATAAAAATGCCTTTTTTAAGTCATTGTTTGACTTTTCAAACTCCAATTGCTGCGGGTCCTTGAGGATTCGCATGGATCCGCGCGAGATCCTCTTGGATCCGCTCAGATCCTCCCGGGTCCGTGACGGATCCGAGCAGGGTCCGAACCAAACCCTGTGGATCCGCGAGCCGTGGATCTGGACGGATCCACAGGGTTTGGTCCGGACCCTGCCCGGATCCGACGCGAATCCGGACCCGGACCCGAACCCGGGCCTGCCAGGGCGAATCCGGCAACTAAGGTTAAATTCTATTTTGAAAAATGCATTTTAAGGCTTTAACCTGACCAAAGGGGTATACCAAATTGCTTCAAGTGTTTCAAAAGGTGTTCCTTAGTGTAGAGACGCATGCCTGACCATTGAAGCACAACAAATTTTTCCAATTGCAAAAATGGTGCATCCAATACTTATGTGTGCAATCATGCAAAGGAGTGTACCAAGTTTGTGTGAAGTTTTAAAAAAGGTGCAAGGAGGCTTAAAGGACAAACCACAAGAAGAGGTGTAGCAAATCAAGTCAATGATAAAAGGTTCTCCTTAGCGTTCAGACATGTTCTTGGCCAAAGGAATGTATTGATTTTTTTTGTGTGTTTAAAAAGCACCTTTAGTGTCCAAAAGTGTGCCTTTGTAAAGGGTAGATGAGGTTAACTGAGAAAAAGGAAAAGAAAAAGAAAAAGAAAAAATAGACATCCTAGTAGACAAGTGTCTGCTTCATAACCAGGTGTTAAAATAGTGACAAAGTTAAAATGGAGCATCTAATGCATAAATGCATGCCTGCAAGAGGGCATGCTTAAAAAACTAAGTCAAAATGTGAAGTACCCTTCTAGTTTTGATCTAGAACTTTTGCCTTTCGAATAGTTTGCTTGATAGTTTGAATATGCCGTTTCAGATTTGCAAGGGTAATGGCATTCTTTTGATATGTATTAAGCAGATTTCTTTGCTCAGAAATGACGAGAAAGATATATGGACTGAACAATAAAGACTTATATTTTCACACAACTGAATGACAATGTTCTTTGAATATTCAATAGCTACTAAAAAATTACAAGTAAGTGATGCAAAATGCTGACCTTTCACTGCAAATACCAATGTTCAAATGTTTTATATATCGCTCAGAATTACACATATCAGTCTGAAACTGGAGTTGCAGCACTCAGAAAATACACTGCAGACCCAATTGTCCAAGGGTAAAAGCCACAACCAGCTCTCGTGAATGGCAAATCTGTCAAAAAGGAGTAAGTGGCTAGAATGGAGAACTCTCTTTCATTTGACCCTTCAATTTAGTTTCCACATCCGGCATAAATATAGAGATAATGTAATGTCCCCGATTTTTCGTCTTCTGGGATTAGCTTGGCTTGGCGACCCTCGCAAGCTAATCAGGTGGTCAGAGGGGGTCAGATTGAGGAGCCAGTATTAGGATTCTATTCTGGAGATTCAGTTTACCAGGTCTGCTCTTCGTTTGGGTCAATTTGATCGACTTACTATTTTTAGTAAGTGGTATTTTGGGTATGGCCAGGATTAGCAGGGTGTTTGCATGGAGTGTCAAATGTTTCATGATCGAGTTTCAAGGAATCTCCAGTTTGAGAGACTTACTATTTATAGTAAGTCTAATTTTAGCAGCTGGCTATTTTTGGCAGTGGGTTATTTTCGGCAGGGCAGTTGGCGTTTGGGCTCTAGTGTCGGAAATGAGTTGGTTTTAGTTAGCAGAATTTAATGGCTTTGTTTTTTAAAGATATTGTTATTAAATTAAAGTATTTTAATTTAATGACTTAAGTACTTTATAACTTTATTGTTATAAAGTGAAATTATGATTTAAAAGCCTTTATATTAAAAAAAGTGAAATTGTGCTTTTTCCGAAAAAGTTATAAGTACAACTCGAAAAAGCACTTTCATTTACCCATTGTTGATTTGATAAATTGTTTATGTGAGAATTTTGCTTGGCTTGGAAAAGCTAGGGTTTTTGGAGCCTGGTCTTCATTTTTGGAGAGAGTTCTTTTGAGATTTATCGAGTTTGGTCTTCTTCTAGGAGAGAGCTCAATCTGATACTGAATTAAATCCAGTGCTGAGGTATACTAGATTTGCATGAAGTTTCATCTGTAGGCAAATCAATTTGGATTTTTCTTGTGCTAAAGGTGATTGTGATTGAAAGATTGTGTGTTGCAAAATACATACAATATTAATCTTTCTAGAGGGCTGCCGTACAACATTCATGAAGGGCTGTACGGATTTAATACTGGAAGCATTTGTATGAGGGTTTGAATTATGCCATGGAAAGAAATGACAAATTTTCTCATTAAATTCTGCCCTGCGAATTAAATTTGGAATGCCAACAAATTGTATTGTGGGAATCGGTGGTGTTTTGCTGTGATTCTGAGAAGTACAGATTTCTCTGCCACTGTACGAAAATAATAGTGCCGTACTCTTTTGGGCATTGCATACGAGTTGGTAATGCATTGGAAATGTTTGTGAAGGCAGCGTGGTAGATCAGAATCTCTTGTTAAGGGAGCACGTGATTGGTCTTGGTGTTAGTAAAAGGGAGAGTGGCATGCTACATGAATGCAAGAGGCTTGCAGCTCATCTACAACAGCCGTTTCAAGACAAGGCGCCATAATTTATTTAGAAATTGTTTGGTAATTCATCTCGTTTGTAATTTGATAGTAAGTTCTATTTTGTAAACAATTCGGTGATGAATTAATAAATTGGTGTTATTTCTATAAACGGTGAAGTCTAAAAAAAGATGAATGCTAAATATAAATCACTGTTGTTATTTTTCATTTAGAATTTTGGAAATTGTTGAAATTCAATTACTTTGGGATACAAAATTTGCAATTACACTTGTGAAAAAATCCAATTAATATTAGTGAGCCAGCCGGGCTCTTCACAGATAAGTGGCCAACATAAGAATGCTTGCCTTTCTATGTGCTACCTTCCAACCTCTTTCAAGTCGCCCTCTAAACCTCCTACAACATGGTGTCAATGTATGTCATGCCCTACCATAGATTCAGGTTGGAGCATTTCAAACCAAAGTAACGAGAATCGGAATCGGCAAGGCCGAATCTAATCGTGAATCGGTCATGAATCGGAATTGAATTGGGCACGAATCGAAAAATTTAAAAAACCCTTGAAATTTAGAGATTTTAACAATTTAAAACTTATTTCATGCACCCTTTATTGAATATAACTTAAACACACTATAACATCATCAAATAGAAGCTAACATACATAAACAAAGAACAAAAATGATAAATCCATCACATACATCACGTAAAATTAAATTGTAGCTGAACTCTAAAGTAAATAGAAATCATAGAATCATAATGAATCAAATCATAGAATGTATGTAAGATGAAGAGCCATAAGACATCAAATCATAAATATATGTAAGATGAAGATCCATGAAATGTATGTCTATCAATATCTGTAAAGTGTAAACAAAATGAAAAAACAAGGCTCTAGCTCAAGCCTCATCATCATCCTCATCATCATCCTCAAGCTCGGCGCAGCCTCAACCTCAGCGTCTGAGTATCTTGTCTGCCTTCTACAAAGGCATCTAAGGTAGGTCCTAGAGGACTGCTGAGCCATAGCCCCTGCATGTAAGATGGGCTCATGAACAACATCACTAGGGCTTGTGTCTGTGTGTGCACGTGTGCGTTTGCCAGTGCCTGAACGTGCTCTAGCCGCCTCCTCTGCCATGGCCACAACCACAGCCATAGCCTCAGCCTCTCTATCTACCTGGTCAACCCATTCACGGTCTTCCTCAGTGAAGACCAGATCCACAGCTGAGCCACTCTGATTCTGGATCAATCTCCTCCAGAATGATCGGAGAGGATTCAACGTCCAAAATCTGTTTGATCTTAAGACATAGGTTGTAATGAACAAAGACAAGATCATTCAGCCTCTGCACAGGCAACCTATTTCTCCTCTTCGAAGTGGATATGCTCGAACATGGACCAATTGCGTTCACATCCAGAAGTGTTGCTTGGTTGACTTAGAATACGGATGACAATTTTTTGAAGTTTTGGGGTTGTGGGCCCAAACATTTGCCACCATCTATCTGAAATAAGGGAAAACAAAAACAATTAGTCTCATTTACAAAATTACAACTTTAAAATTACAAAATAAAAAATTAAAATGCACAACTTATAAGCCATAAACTTAAGATTGAAGAATATATTATTTTTACCTGGCTGTAGTGCTGTTTGAGTATCTATGGTCATCCTGCTAGAGAACATTGACCCTTCTTTATTATTGAATTTGTCTAGCTCAATGGTTGTAGCTAAACTATCCTCATCACTGCTCAACCTCTGGATCATTGTATAGGCCGGTGAGAACCTCCTCATCTGCCTTGAAGTCAAGACGAAAACGAAATGCTGGATTTAGATAATAAGCTGCAGCATGGATGGGTCAGTGGAGCTGATTCTGCCATCTCCTATCAATGGTCTCCCAAATAGGGGCATACTTCTCCTGCACTCCTGCATAGTGGGCTTTAATGGCCTCCTTGGCCCTATCCATGCCCTCATATATGTAGCCCATAGAGGGCCTCTCCCCATCAGTAGTTCGTATGAGAGATACAAGGGGTTTAGTGACCTGCATATAATGTAAAAAAAACATTTGAGTCAAAACTTAAATATAAAACTAAAAGTAAATTTAAATCATTAAAGTTTTAAACAATTAAATAATAAATATTAAATACTAAATACTAAATGTTAAATTGTAAGAAATTTACCTCAAGGATTTCTTTAGCAGGTTTCCAAAAACCATCCTCATCAAAGATGCAATTCGCCACATCTACCCCTGTAGTGGTCATAGCATAGGAGGATGTAGTCCACTTTCGCCCAACAAACATTCTCCTCAAATCGTCCCTTGATGTCAACAAGGATTGTAGTGTGATGAAATTTGAGGCAAATCTCGTGATGCCTGGACGAGCTAATTCCTTGCTTCCTGTGTACTCCCTCATTGTGCTAAGGACGAATGCATGATTGTAGAAAAACTTGCATATATTCTTGGCCCTTTCTACGCATGATTTCATCCACTCAAGCTTGCCAATTTCCTCCAACATGACGTCAAGGCAATGTGCCGCACAAGGAGACCAAAATATGGTGGGGTGCCTCTCCATCAAAAGTTTACTTACAACAATTTTAAATTAATTAGAAATTTAAACATGTTAGGAAACTTAGAATTAGAAAAGTTCAAATAAATCTATTTTTAAAACTTGAAAAATTAAAAGTTTACCTTCAACAACATAACTTGCTGCATTATCCGTCACCACTTGCACCACATTTTCTTCCCCCACCTCTGCTATGACTTCCTCAATAACCTCACATAAGTATGTGGCATTTTTTATATGAGCGGAAGCATCAATAGATTTGAGGAACATGGTATATCCTACAAAACAATGAATTATCATGGATCATCAACAAATTAGCAATCAACAAATTAAAATTTAAATTATTCAATCACGATTCATAATTCACAATGCATGTAGGAAAGTAGACTGTAGAATGATCAATCACCTCCACAGGAAACAAGAAAATTGAGGAGTGTTCTATTCCTCCTATCCGTCCAACCATCAGTCATGATGGTGCAACCCTTTTTGATCCACTCCTTTCGGTGGTCCTCAAGCTCAACCCTCATATCCTCAACCATTTCATCTAAGAGGTATCCACTCAACTCAGCCTCAGTTGGGGCTTTAAAGCCCGAACCACAAATAGAAACCGCGTCTACCATGTTTTGCCAATAAGGAGCCCTGTCACAAATGGATTATGATTTGAAATTTAGATGACAAATCATGATGATATAATTAAAATTTAACTTTAAACTTAAAGAAAACCAATAAAAAAGAATCAATTACCTGGCTGCAATAAATGGAATGTTGCAAAAGTACCAAAATTTGCAAATTTCTTTTCTGGCATCATGAATCTCCTTGTTCAAACCCATGCCCTCAAGCGTGGGTTGTGAGCCAGGAGTAGTGCGGCGCACAAAGTAACTATCCAATCTGTTCTTCCGCACCCTAGGCTGCAATAGGCTAGACTCAATATGAGAATAAGAACGACTAGCACTAGCACTAGCATCACCACTAGCACGAGCACTAGCACTAGGACGAAAAGTAAATATCCACCATGAAATATCTCAGTTATTTAACTCATTGTGGTTATACACCACTCAGTTAATATCACTTAAGAGATATAAACCATGACATGTCCACATATATCAAGTTACATGATATCCATCATGATAGCAAGGTTTAACTATTGTAAAGTTGTCACCTTACAACAGTAACCAAAAGTACAGGTGTACATTAATTAAGACTCAATCTCAGTTAAGACTACATTTTCTACCATACCAAGCTTACCTCAAAGATACTCAACCTTTGTCTTGAAGAGAGGCTTGGTGTGAATGTTTGTCGTTTGTTCACTTGTACTTATATACCTCAATTGAATAACATTCCTTTCTAGCATGTCTCTAACATAATGATAGGGAATTTCTATATGCTTTGATATGTCATGAAATGCAAGGTTGGAGTCTGCATTAGTCTTGGTGAATCCTAACCTCACGAAGTATCCATCTATCCAGGAATATCATGATCTAGGTGTCAGCGTAAAGGCACTCCAGCGGCCCAACCTACACACATGGGACTCCATCCCATGAATCATTATCCTTTGAGTGCTACAGTTTCTTAATCACTAGAGAAACCATATCGACGTGGTCTACTCTCTCTGAATCAAGATCCTCAGATGTCAACTGATGTAGATCCTCAAGCTGGTCCCTCTGTCACAAAAGCATACCTTGTTCGCATACTCCAATCATGGAAGATATCTTGCTCCAAGAGACTCTCATCATCTGGTACTTGATTTATTTGTTCAATGATCACAACATTGTTGCAAGAGCAATTTCCCGTACACAAATGTGCTTGTTTTGATTCCATAGTAACATGAGTGGATTTAATAAATTTTGGATTTATCCCCAGGTTTGGCTACATTAGACATTCATGCTAATGTAGCTCCCTTTTGAAGCTCCAAGTACTTGAGCCAACCTCTTGATCTCCTTGTCTAGGGTTGCCTTTCATGAATTTTCAGACTCCCTCTTTGAAGAAGCATCTCCAACTACCATCTTAGTCTCATAGTAGCAATTATCAAGGTCTTCCTTCCTTGAATGCAATCTCTTATGCTTCTTGATCCATCTTATCTTTTATTTAATTGGTCTCAGGTCTTCATAAGCCATGTTATTGACCATCACTTAGACCATCTCCATCCCCCAACAAGGCATTAACTTCCACGCCAATGCCATATCTCTGTTCTAAATGAAGTACTCAAGAATAGGGTTAAACCCTAGGCAGATTGTCAAAAGTCCACCAAGAGAAATCACCTTCAATGGCGGCTGAATCAGGCCTGCTTCACTGCTGTACTGGATCTGAACTAAATCATGCACTATGACCACCATGTTGCCTCCAATGTGGATTGCTCCACTCCCAAAATATGGAAGTCACAATAGTTGCCCAACGGTATAAACATCTAAAGTCTGACTTCTCATATATGATTGATCTCTTAGATCATCATTCTACTCAAATAGAATTCTACTGCTCGATCTGTACTCAAAAATTCGAATGATACTTTTTTATTATTGTATCTGAATTACTTTTGACGTAATATGCTTAGTTGCAATCTGGTGATAATAGCAATGCCTTCTTGTTGGCTCAACTTACAATAGCAGTCATAAGTTTGTTGTGCATATTATTATTGTCTTTCTCAATATTAGAGTTTTCAAAGGTTAATGTATGGAACAAAAATTAGAGAAGCCTCCTTTGAATAGGTCCCCAATTGAGATAGTGTAGACGCTACTAGGGAAGCCTGTAATTATATTGGATTATAATAATCTCCCGAGAACCTCAGCTGATCATATCGTTCCCTAGAAAGCATACACTTCACCTCAGTTCCTTCTGATAACAATATTTCTCTTTTAGACAAGTATTATTGCTACAACAATAACTTATATCAGAGACATACTATTACAGTCAAAGATCTGAAGAATCTTTGTTGAAATGCAAGGGAGTTTGATAGTGTCACACTGCACACTTATCAGACTGTTAAATTCCTGTTCAAACCTCACATCAAGGATTTTAGAGATGGAATTCAAATCAAGCCCATCTTCCACATATGAACGTATCATTGTGAAGGGATTCACACTAGCTCATGAATTTGTTGGTCACTGTATTTCCTAATCTCCATGATCTGGCCTTATTTGAAATGTAAGGATCACAATATAAAATATGGTTGAAGTGTTTGTCGAGCCAAATAGAGAACGAGCTCCTTAGAATGGTTGGATACTTGAAAGAGCTCTATCATTCTGACTTTTAAGCAGTCCCCCCGATGAATATTCCCTGTTTATGATGGATGAAGTAATAAAAGAAAGAATATCAAGTTTGAATTAATTTGATCTATGATTCGATAACTTTCCCGGCTTGGTGTTCTGAACAGCAATGAGTGGATCTACTTGTTCTCCATTTGATCTATGACTCGATAACTTTCCCGGCTTGGTGTTCTGAACAGCAATGAGTGGATCTACTTGTTCTCCATTCCTCCATTCCTCCACACGATAAGATAAACTGTACTCCCCGGGCAAGCATCTATGAAATACTGTGGGGTTTTCATCAAGTTTTATATTAGCTCCTGTTGTCCCACGATACCAGCATAAATAATAAATTCAAATTTCTAGGGTAACCACATTGTCACTTTCAGTGTGCTGCCTCTTACTTCCTTCAAGAGTTGTACTAGCTTCACTTTCTAGTATTTTCGCATGTTCACAATCCATCTTGAGTCCTATGCAACGATCGCCGAACTAACTGGTTGGCGTTCTACACTGCGGTGTCAAGGTAGTAACGACCTACTGGAACTGCAATATGTTACTTTCGATGCTGCTTTGTTCCACATCTCATCAAGCCTTGGACAGTGATACTCATATTCAATGTTTGGTGATATCCGTATAAATTCAGATCTTCATATGCGATCGGCAGTCACAGACGACTAACATAATTGACTTTGATATCATCCTTAGAAGGGCGACGATACACAACAACAATCAAAGATCATACTCGATTAGAGTAATTTCATCAGAATTTGCCCCATGCTTGCAATTATACAGAGGTGATCAGATAAGTAGTCTTGCTGGGAGGCGATACCATCAACCACTTGGCGATAGTAGATCCATTACAAGTGGTGGTTACCAGAAGCGAACATTTCAAACAGTACCCATGCTTTATTGCAATCATCGACATCTTTGTCATCATTAATATCTCCATAGTGCGAAGATGTGTATCTACATCTCATTTTGTGATTTGCGGGCCATAAGCATGTTGATACTTTAAGAGAATGACGAAATGTTGGAGGTCCCAGCAGGCCATTGAATAAGCAATGGAGAAAGCCTATTGTGCAGGACCAGGTGTTTCCCACAGCCTCATGCTCCCCACATATACTTTGTACTCATGCCCTTTACTATGCTCTTATCTTTGTTCTGGTGCCGGATCAAGCACAATTCCGTCAATGACTTGCCTCCACGCGATTTCAAAAGTTCAATTGTATCAGTATGATTATTGCCATCTGCATCTACCTTTATAAATCTGATCAGATCTCTCTCTAACTTGGCTCTGATACCATGTTAAAGTTTTGATCAGATTTAGAGGTTTATAGTATTTTTAATTTTTCTATATAATATATTGATCACAATGTCTATCATTTCTTCTTGAATATGTATTAATAGCAATGTAATATGAATATATTTTAATTTGCAGAATTTTTAATATCAATATTAATGAGGAGATGCTTCAATACAATGAGATTGAGTACAGATCAGAACAGTAAATATAATGCTGCCGATATATACTTGATTCAACAATTCCATATATATATATATGTTGCTGAGACTCGTTTAGCACTTATCAATTTCGGTACATCCCAAGTCATATTGGATCAAATAAATAAATAAATAAATATATATATATATATATATATATATATATATATATATATATATATATATATATATGTATGTATGAGTGGAGACATGTCTCCAGTATGGACATGTCTGTTCACCGATCACAAACTAATATTTAAACAAAGTGTGTTTGCCGTTAATTACCATTGATATTAATACCGATTCATATTACAATTTGAACAAGGTCGATACTCATTATTGAACCGTATTGATATCAATGCAACACTTAATCAATATGATATCGGTATCATATTATGCTATGATTGATAGCATAATATGATATCGATATCAATGTGGATATCGATACTCAATATTGATGCATGGCTAAAATAATATCAACCATGTAATTAATATTAACAGCATGATTAACATTAATAGTATGAACAAAATCAATAGCATGATTAATATCATTAGCATGATTAATGATAGTTATATCAATTTCAATTTTAATCATGTATATTTAATAATATACATGTACAATATATATATATATATATATATATATATATATATATATATATATATATATATATGATTGTTGTTTAACTATTTATTAATCATGTATTATGATAAATCATAGCAGAATACAGAAGAAGGATAGAGATCAAATGCTCAAGGCCGATAGGCCACTTATGCATTTGATTTCATCGATAGGAATAATCCGATCGAAGCTACTAATCATTAACAGTTGGCAGGATGATTTGCACTCTGATTCCACTGTAATAGGCAGTCTAGTAATGTTTTTTTGTTTGTTTGTTAATTGAAACTCTCAGATTGCATTAAATATAGAAAACAATACCTAAAAATTAATGCTTTGCAACATAACATAGATAATTAAATCCTGATAACACATAAACTCATTCAGACTTCATAGGACTTGTTTCAAGCATTACAAATCAGATTTAGATAACATTGCAGACCTGATAAAGTCTTCAATACATTATAATGAATGCTCAGGACTGGTGCAACATCCAATGCTTGGCTCAAATGAGCGTGGGGAATAAGTATGACAAACCTCCAAACCTCCAAATACCCTAAGTCTTCTTCAGCATTAACAGATATTTACTAGCAGTATCTAGCACTCAAGCTAAGTTACCGGTTCGAGTTCGGTTCGAAGTTCGGGTACGAAGAACCGGTTCGCAAGTTCGACAAAATTTTGAAAAGGGGTTTGGGTTCGGGTTCGAAAATACATGTAAAAAGTTTAAAATTATCTAGCGCTCAAGCTAAGTTACCGGTTCGAGTTCGGTTCGAAGTTCGGGTACAAAGAACCGGTTCGCAAGTTCGACAAAATTTTGAAAAGGGGTTTGGGTTCGGGTTTGAAAATACATGTAAAAAGTTTAAAATTATATATATATACATATTTATGAAGCCTAGAAGCATGAGTAAAAATAAGAATGTCACATAGTATCATAAAAACAACATTTAAACAACAAAAACACCATAAACTTGTAATCATAGCATCATGAATCGTGATCATACCATCATATACTTCAAGTCATAGTTACACCACCCTAGGGGACTGGGGGACGGGGGGATATAAGACATAAAGATGTAAAAGTATTGTTTGTGTTGAAGTATTGGTCCTTTTGTGTTGGATATAAATGCTAGATATTCATATAAGTTATATCTAACATGTATATGATATATCCAACACAAAAGGACCAATATCTAACTTTTATAGCTTTGTTGGTGGCTGTTTTCAAGTCCCTAGGTCCGGCAAATGAGGTTTGAGTGATTTTGGCCTATTGGGAAGTCATGTTTGTCTGGGATTTGGGCGAGAGCTAAGCTAAGTCTGTCATAGAGATGGGGTCGAAACCAATTGATTTGTGATAAAACGAGTTAAAACCCTTTGAGAATCATTTTGCCAGCTTCAGTTTGACCTTAGAAAGCCATGATGGATTGTGGTAGGTAACCGTGTTGAAGGCTTGCTGAATCCTGAAATTTTGCTAAGTCTGGAATTTTTCGAGAACCCCCAAAATCTAGAATTTGCATCTTAACTCGTATGAAGCTGAAACCTATCTCAAACATCCTGGAATGTATTTATACAAATATAACTTAAAGTATACTTAAATGTCATATTTGTATAAATCCTCCCGCCCATGAACAAAAAAAAAATTATCCTTTTATATCCACCTTTTAGGGTTCCGGATGTCAAAAATTTATAAAATTTGCAAAAAAATGTCACTAAAGTGATGTTTGTGCCCCGAAGTTCGCCGCAGTTCGCCATGGGTTCGTTTTTTGGTGAGCTGGTCCGCCCGGGTCCGTTCATCCTGGGCAAAAGTTCGAACTGGGCCCAGATTTTCGAACCCTGCCCGGACCCACAGGCGAACTGGACCTGGACCACGTACTAGTTCGTACCCGGGCCCGTTCGGAGGGGTCCAGGGGCGAACCTGGTAACTAAGCGCTCAAGAATGGTACCACAAGGCCTCAGAAATGCAGATTTTAAACCTCAAGTGATGTGGCTGATTGCAACAGCAAGGACGTCCTTCAAATTGCAGACATAGTCTCTTAAGCCCCCAAACACAAGGCCCCAGCAGTGTCACGACAAGTTCTGGAAGAAACACAGCTGGTATGGAGAGGTACAACCCAGACTGGGATATGTACGGCTCAGGAGAAGCCAAGGACAGCAAATGAGATCGTTCTCTAACTCTTAAATGTGCAGATTAGTACTCCAAACTCCTTACAATACTCTTTCACAGATTTGCTATGAAGTTCAAACTGTAAATTCAGAAACAAGAATCCTTAATGTATGATTTATTACTTGATTACAAGCTCTTGCTGAATCCTCAGACTGTATCTTTTAACAGCGTAGAGATTGTTTTTCATGAGGGATTTCTTCCTCACAAACCCTTGAAGATAAATTCTCCAAACAATATATCAATTTCCAATTCAATCTAGCATACTGAAAATGAACTCTTAAGAGTCTTTATAAAACCTGCAGGAGAGCTTATGCACTTCACTAGCCAATGTGGGATAAATAGAAATATTTCCTTTTGTATTTTTAAGTTCCAAGTACTTTGATAAAGGGGAACATTTAATGTTTAAATAAATTTTCTTTTAACTGTAGTCCCAATATCAATAAAGTTAAATATTTTAATTTAACTTAATAACTTAACTTTATTGATAAATAATTAAATAATACCTTTTGATATTAAAATCTCCAGTCGATATTAAACGATTATTATCAACATAATGCTATCCATGAATTACTGATGATGCTGGTCTGGCCCAACTAACTTACTATATATAGTAAGTATCCCAAAAGTACACCAAACGCCTTAGATTTGTGTGCATTTGAAACTTTCTAGGCCAAATGTCCTCAAAATTCCGTAAAGGTCCTGATTAGCGTATGAGACCATGGAAAGATAGGCTAACGACAACCCCATATAATTGTGTGCTAGAAAGGGGACATTACAAAGTAATAGTATTTATCTTAAAATGGATGACCCACGTTAAGGGCTGACCAAGGTCTAAGCCTTTAATATTAGCGATTGGGACGTAGGAGTCCAATTGAGGCAGAAATAATAAATAAGGGGCCAGCACTTCCCATAATTGTTGATTATCATCTGTAATAAGGGGCAGTGGGTGTTAGTGAAAAGGCAATGGGTGCACAAGAAGATGGGTGTCTCTTCAAAGTTTAAGAGATGCAAGCCTTCCCAATTTGAGGGGTATAAAAGGAGTTGAAACCGGATTTAAAGATGATGGAAAAAGGATAAAAAAGATAAGAAAACAATTAAGGATCAAAACTGAGTAAGAGTAGAAAATAATTATATTGTAGCAGCAATTGGACTTGAGAATCCATCAAGCAGGCCACCCCAAGATTGATGCTCGTTGGCCAAGTGGTTTACTGTGCCCTTGGGTGAATTGAGGGATTGAAGGGGAGCCCAACTTCCATGCTCCTGTAGTACAAGGGCAATCTACCTTGAGAGTGTAGTTTGCAAACATTTCAATGAATTCCTAATGAGGTTATTATGGGAATCCACATTGGAATGGTTAATGCCCTAATTAGAACTTAATGGTATATGACCTTAGGATGTGTACTAATGATTAGATAGTTTAGATTTATTATGTTTTAATGTCAATTATCAAGTGGCTAATATTGTGTGTAGGACCTAAACCAAGATTAATTTTGTTAGAAGACTTTTCAATTGGTAAATTTATACAGTTAACTATTTTACATTTCTTATTTTTAGCTGGAATTGTGATTTTAGGGGGAAAAATATAAAAATATCTCCAAATGGGATGTTACAATGTATCCATGTGTAGCAGCGATTAAACAAGCTTCCAAGTGTGGTGTTCTTTGTAAATAATAAAAATAGATTCATCATTTTCTAAGCAACCCACCAAGTAGAACCAATGTTGGTGTGCCTCATTCTTGTCATGTAAATATTTCTTGGAAAACTCTGAAATTTGTACTTGCAAGAGACTTCACAAATTTTAATTTTCAATAGTAAATCTCCCAGTGAGAAACCCCTGTTACCTGACTTTAGCCAACAGAATTAAATAGGCTAATTTGTCACTTTGGATGACAACTCAAAAGTTGATATTACACAAAAACATAAAAGAGATCAGTTAGTGTACATGCACATGCCTAACCATGTTACTGCTTGAATTTGTTTAAGGCCTTAAAAAAGGTAAGAGATACCATAGGTGTGCTTAAAAGTGGGAGGACTTGGAATTATCAAAGCGACACCTAATGGGCAAGCACACACTTCTATGAAGGAATGTCCAAAACAAGTAGGGATTCAGATTTTGCAAACATTAAAAGGAACAGCCTTATGTTATGTCCTGCTTCTTCTTCTCAGGAAGATCAAGAAGATCAGAAGCAGAGGAAATTTCAAAGTCAAATCACAAAAGATTGTTTAATCACATGCTACTCCATGTGATGGGGAAAGTTTTCAGTAATCTTTGAGCAAGCAGTAGCAGATTTCATGACAGCAAACTATTGGTGGTTGCACTTATCATAGTTCATCTGGTTTTTGAGCAGTATTCATCACATGGCAGAGTTTATTGCAGTCTGTGTAGCAGATTTCTCTCTCTCTACTCTGACACCTAGTTTTCTCAGCAAATTAGATGACAAGGTGCATAGAATTTTCTGCAGCACACATATCCATAGCTGCAAATGCCTCCCATGTGCCAATTTCCAATTAAATTCCAACAGCCCAATGCCTAAGCTATATGGTTGCTGGCAATGCTCAACTCAGGAGGAAGTACTTGAGGTGCAGACTCATGATATAAGGTTTCTGATCACACTTAGCAATTTGTCAAGGACATGCATCAAGTGGTCATGGCCTCATGCAACTGTTTTGACATTGTTTGTGGGGTCACCTTGTGGAGATGATTGAAGCTTCAATATGGTGGATCCATGGCTGTTTAATTAGGGTTTGTCATGTGTATGGTTGAACAGTGTAAGGCCAAGGGTGTTTGTCAATCGTACATTGAATGATAATTGTTCCTCTTGGCTACAAAATGTAAGTTTTTTTCCATCTCTTGGGTCTTTCACAGTTTTTCCCTTCATCCTTTTTATCCATGTAGTTTTTGGTGTCAACTATTGTATGTATGGTCTTGGAGTCCATCTAAAGCTTTGTTTTTTGAATCTTTTGGGACTAGCAGAACTTTATTGATGGTTAGCAGAACTTTTCAGGAAATAACAGTGTATCATTTTTTGGATGACATTTGTTGGTCTCTTATCAACTCTTGATTAGTTTTTTGTGTGAAGAGTGGATCTTTTGGCATAAGAAATGCATGACCATTGAAAGTAAAAACATCTTCAGAATTAACATAAAGAATGTTTTATATCACTTCATGGATTATTAAGTATTTCATATCTGTTTGACGCTTCTTTATTTTTGAATATTGTTCTTAGTGAAAATGTAGCTAGATTGATGGGGATTGGTGATCTTAAAGAAAGTTGTAGATAAGTAGATATAAATATGCTTATATGTGATGATTAGGTGATCTTAAAGAAAATTGTAGATCGCTAGATATAAATATGTTTACGTCTAATGATTAGATGAAGGATATACACCTATTTTTGAATTTTGTGGTTATTTAGACTGCCAGCAAAGGTTAAAGGCACCAGTCTTAATTTGGTCACCGGTCATGTGTAAGATCTAAAATATATTTGCCTGTGTGTAAGTTGTTATTTAACCAGTCGGAATGGGTTCTAGGAAATTTACAAATTAGTAAATTCTGCTTATGAGATCCTATTCTACAACTTTACCAAGCTAGTATGATGAGTAGCTAGGAACAAATTTTGGGCTAAAATTATAGAAATGTTGCAGCTTCTCTGCAATTTGAATCCTTCATTTCTCTGTATCTGTCTTGTAGGATCTTAGGGAACCCCTCTTGGTTTTTGCAGAGCCAGAAATGTTGAAGAGTTAACCACTCTTCTCAATGTCCCAAATCCACCCTTGTTTAATCATGAACCTTGCCTAGTGCTTGACTTGACATTCCTTAGGAGGCATCCTTACAAAATCTTCTAGAGTCAGGCAGTGATTTTGGAGCACTAACATGAACTCCCTCTATCTTTCCCTTGTTCCTGAGTGTATTATTCACAGCATGCCCACAGCAAGGGGTCCAAACAACTTGCTGCCTTGCAAACATATGCTACATCATAATCACCCGCACTACATTTTTAAGATCGATTTCTTCAATGGCTTCTATTAGGATATGGAATTGAAACTCAACATCATTTTATTTTATCAATTGCATGAAAATATAATGTTGATTAGTGGGTTTTGTCTAATCTCCTTTTGCCTATCCATGATGACACTTTGGTCTTCGTCTCCTCCATCAACTGGATAACTATGGAATCTACATTTTCCAAGAGAGCGATACTCAATCTTGCCTTGCTAGTATCTACATAACGCTTAACTTTGCCTTCCTTGTAGATAAGCTCCTTGTACAAAGGAGATTGAGCAACATGGAATAGAATACCATTACCAAAACTAGAAGTTGGCAACGATCTCATCTGCATCTTCCTTTTCCTTTATGTCAAACATATTTGTAATTAAGGTCAATGATGATGAATCTATGACCTTTTGTTTCTCTCTTGATTCCACTGTACTTACCTCAAATGTTATGCCTGCCTGAAATAATCTTATCATCTCAACACTCTCAATTGTGAATTTGCAACGAAGCCCAATATCTTTACAAGGGGTATGTAGGAAGTGTGCATCAACCATTTAATGCTCCTCTTCTAGTCATTTTGGCAAATTCTGTATTTCCAATGTCGACTCTCATTAGTTGCCCCTATTGGTTTCAAGAAACATTGCAAACTAATGCAAAAGAGTGTTTTTATAATGGGCCTTTGTAATGTGGTGCCAATAACTTGGAAGGGAAATCTGAGTCAAATGATTCCCAAGTGAATTGCCTGTGCCTGTGCCTGTGCCTGGGGTTTGCCTGCCATCAGTCAATTTTGCTTAACTCCTCAAATTCATCACCCAAATCAATATTCTCATTGCTATTGAATGAACTCATCTTGACTTGAAAAGAGTTGCAAACAAACAAAAAAAAGCAAAAAATAACAATATGAATATAACTAACAACAAACTTTAATACATCTTAGCTAGGAAACAACAGGTTTTGCATACCAAGAATAATAAAATACAAAAGCTTTTGCATGCCAAAAACAAGAAAAACAGCTGCTAATAAAAGAGGTTTGATGGTTTGAACAAGTTAAAATTTTAAAGTTGGTAATGTTTGGAGGTTTGAAAATGTAAAACATGACATTGTAAGTTTGTAATAGCAGCATGCAGGTTTGACAGGAAAACAACAAAAAATAAAGTGTTTGCAGCTATATATAGCTCATATTTCCTCCACTGTCTTTTGTTTTGCTTCACCGCCCTTCAACTTCCAGTTTGTTGAACTCTCTTATTGTTTGCAAAACCAAAAATCTGAAATGCAAATGGAAACAATAAAATGATAGTGGGCTAGGGTAAATACCACAAGCCTTTAGGCTTTTTAATACTAAAACATCGAAGTTTTTTTTTCCATTCATGTAATACAATGGGCATTAGGATGTCATTGGGAAATTGGGATGCCCTCCGGTATCCCTCATTAGGGTCCCCCATGGTGAGGGCGCATCCCCATAATTTGTAGGAAAGTGTGGAGTGAGGAAGTTCTGTTTCTGTTCTTCCATCCCCAAAATATCCAAATACCTTGAATGACAGAAAACTTCAGTGGATGCATCCTCAAAGAACACAGATAATTAATTTTAACTATCTGCTTCATAAGCTTTGCCTTGGAATCCAATTCTCGTTTGTCTTATTTGTACTCACATTTACATCCTCTCAACTTTGAAGTATATACCTCTTTTGAGTTGACACAATCCTTAATTGTGGAGTGTTTGAAAAATAGCTTATCCATCAATTGGTCAGGATGTTTTCTTTTTGCCTTTAGACACAATTCTTATTTTTTCTCTCGTTTATCTTCAAACACTTGCCTACTGTTAATCTAATTTTTCCCTGCATTGCTTCAAGAACAGTTGATTTGTCCCAAAACTGCTAATGAAGAGAGTAGAGACTAGTGACAAATAGCTAGACTTCTTTACATTAATTATTTGTACTTGCTTAGAAGTATTCAGCTTTTTCCTTATGTTCAGTTTATCTTTGTAGTTTCTCCAACTGTCTGAAGGTTGATTGTGATTCAGGTTGCCCCAAAGGTCTGCTTGAATTACTCATAGAATGCCTGATTTTTTGCTATATATCTGCATTTTGGTCTTTATTCTAGTAGATTATTTCTTTTTTATGCCTAGAGTTTTTCTGTCTTCTTTGCTATTCTACACAGTAAATTATACCAATAGGAAAGACTGAACTTATGTTTTGTCATTACATTTGAAGTTCGCATTTGGGCAAAGATTGCATTTTAATTTTGTTCTTACACATTTTTTTTTGGTTGAGATTTTGATACATATATTGTATGGATTTATTTATATCCTGGATAAGGGTTTATTTTATAATAAAATGTTGTGATATATTAATATTTCCCTTGACCATCATTAGTTCGTCAAGAGCTCTCCTATTTTTATACAGAGCATAAATAGAACTAACAAGGAAGTCATTGTTTTGTCCTTGTAGGGGATAGTCTCACAATTTTACGGAGCGAGTTAAAGAGCCAGAGAAAGCATGTGAGAAATTTGAAGAAGAAATCACTTTGGTCGAAAAATTTAGATGAGGTTTGACAATTGCTTAAGCTGAAGTCAATTTTTTTGTTTTTATTCTATATTGGTTACGTTTTGCAGTTTAACTGATTTAGCCAAATCATGAAGCCTGAAAATAATTTAGTCAAATTTTACTTCTTTAGCTTCTAATTCAATGTGTACTTTAAATGACATTGTTAGTCTTTTGTGCTTGGAAAGATCTTCCTATGTAAGTGATTAAAATTATTGAAGAGAGAGGATCCCGTCTAAGCACACATTCAATTAGACTGTGCGAAAGGTGTAATATCCCCATAGGAGATTATCCCCAGATTTTTAACACAAATAGTTCAAACAAATATTTTGCATGCAGTTGATTTCAATTTATCCAGCAAAACAACAAAATATCTCGTTGAAATAGAGTTTTAGAAATGAATTTTGCAATTAAATCTTTAGTAAGAAATAACAAAGATCCAATCGTAGTTATAGAACTTACATCAAGATTGGATGCTAGAAATATGAATCTGAAACACTAAGTGAGACACCTGCATGATATCTCCAACTGACAATGGGTTTCTGTCCACTGCCTCCAAGATCGAGGGTTCCCGTACTCTAACCTACTGAAAGTTGAAGCTTCCAAATTTTCCAAGAGAACAATAATCAAATTCATAAACCAAGCATGAAGAGAATGAGCCTCTGAAAGTTCTTTTATAACACATCCCTTTGACTTTTTATTTTCCCCCAGCCCGTCTCTTCATCTTTCTTATTGAGTCTTTTATTAACCGAGTTTAAATTAAAAAAATGTCCCTTTTAATAATAAAGTGACATTAATATGTACTTAATTTTTAATAGTCACTTTATTAATAAACTATTTAATCTTTAGGCATTAAAATTAATAACCAACAAAACTTTGAAAACCATGTGTTATAGCTCGTTGGAAAGGTCTTGGCAAGACGCTCCAAGTCCAATACTGAAATGCCACAAATATTGAACCTTGCTGACTTACTTTAAATAGTAAGTTTCTGGAAGCTCTTTTGAATTAACTCCAATTGGCTTGAAACTGAAATTGCCTAGGCCAAATCTCTCTCTGATCTCTGTAAAGTCTTGGTTAGCCCATGTGATCAAGACAAAAGGGGCTAATGACTCATCTAGAATTCATGGGCTATGAAAGGGGACATTAAAGTCCTCACTTCCTAGAGATTGCTTTCCCTCAAGCAATCTGCACCTGCATGCAGAAACCAAATGCCTGGACCCCATATCAACCTCAAGACTGTTGCTTCGCCAATCCGTTGTGCTACTCTTATATAAATAACATGCTTGGAGTTGTGAAGCCACTCGTCAAAATCCCATTGAAGTAAAATGCCGAACATGCCAATACCAGGATCCCAAATTATCACGCTGTCAGGACTATTAGATATAAGGAAATAGTAGTCTCAAGTAGCTATCAACACTGAACAACTCTCCAACTGTGAATGATCTCCCATGGAAATGCATAACACCCATCATAGGCACACAATAAAACATATCTGCCCATCCTGAACCGCTAATGTAAAAATCAAACTGCTCAAAAGTTGAGGTCAACGCCAATGGTGTGGGGGGGCTAATACAACAATCATCAATCTGAAATGCCACTGAATACATAGGTATTATGAGTAAGGAAGTAGCTGAAAATCCATATCCTATGATCAAACCATAACTACCATCAATCCTCAACCAAGAATTATTCAGCTGCTGAAACATAGAATCCATCCAACTTATATGTAATTGAGAATTTTAACCCATGTGTAAGCTGATCAAAGAATGGGCAGCAATACTAACTCTAGAAATCGATCCACTACTCCAATCCTGTGACCAAAACTCATCATTAGAAATTGTACCTGAGTCCCAAATCCTGCAATCAATTTCATTCTCATCAATGGAGTTAGAAATAATTCCCTCATCTAACTCGAAGAGTGGATATTGTCCAATCAACATCCACCTCAAACAAAGGATTGTCAACAACTTGAATATTATCCTTTACTCCCAACTTATACTAAAGTTATGGCTGGTCCAAAAATCTCTTACTTGATCTTTTGGGACAACTATCCAAGTCATAAGTTTGTTGTATGTTGTCAAGTTCCTTAATCACCTCCCTAAAAAACTCAGTCCTTCCTCTGTTCTCTTGTTCCCTGAACTAATTAGTGATCAAAATCTGATTTTTTGCTTCTTGAAGAGCAATTTGTGTATTCTCCAATGTCTTCTGAGTATGGTTAAGCTCCCTGATGAGCTTTTTAACCTCATTCTCCTTTTTCCTCAATTTAGCAACATATATTTCAGCAACCTTTAAAATGTAATCCTTGTCTGAAAGTAGACATAAATAATCTGATTTTAAAGATTCAAAGGCTACTTTGACCATGAACAAGTCAGCAACATAAGAATCACCTTATATATCACTTCATCTTTTTCCCATCTGAGCCTTCCTATAGAGATCTTCAATGATCTTGCGAGTGTCATCATGATATACTAAAGCTGCAACAACTATATCATTAGTAACGTTTGGTTGATTCTACAAAGTATCATTGACATTTTGAAATGCATTTTCTGATTGGTCATCCAAAACACCATCATCCTGAAATTCTTTCTTTGATTGGTCCTTTAAATCACTATCATGCATAAGTGAACTGCTGCTATAAAGAACGCATGATTCATCATACCTTTCCTGTTATCAATGTCATCATAGGCCTCCACATCCTTGTTTGACTGATCTGCATGCAAAGTCAAGGCTGCTACGATGCCGTCATTTTCAAGCAAATTCTCATCATGTGAAGACTCTAACACACTCTCTCCTTGAGTAAGACCATCCTCATCAAAATGTTTGTCAATAACAACCTCAAAATCACCAAAATAGAGATTTGTATATCTCTTATCAATAACAACAGCTGAATCCATCTCCTCACAAACATTTGTGATATTTTGTTGGAACAAAGCTGTGACATTCCTTTTTTCTAAATTGTTGGTCCATTCCTCTTTGGCTGACTTATTATCCTTACTTCCCCCACAAATATGATTAGGTGTCCAACTCTTTAGGCATGTAAAACAAATCTGCTCCTTACTCATTTGTTCTTACTTTTTTTGGGAGTTCCTACAACCTATAAGCCCATTGAGATTAATTCCTTTTCAGTCATGTGTTCCTCAAACCTTTCAATTTTATGTTCAACCAATCTTTTTGAGAACTCGTAAGCAATAGTTGATACAACTTGTTCCTTCCTCCAAATGGCTAATATATCTGATTGCAATTCCTTGCATATTTCATCATCCTCATCTAACATTAAGGATATGATGGTTTGCACACATGCTGTCACATTGTCTGGATGTTGCTTCCTGATTTCAGTAAAAAAACAATGAAACATTTGAAGAATCAAATCATTACATTCAAGGTCAATTATAATGGCAAATGATCTGACTCTTGACATGTTTTTTAAAATCTTAGCCCTCTTAACTAAAGTAGGGCCTTTGACATCATGTAACCCCTGTAAGCTCTTCACAATCAATTGTAGAACCTTGCTCAGTATATCATCATTATAGGCTGCTACGGGAGCTGTTATCCGTGCAATCTCACCGAGAAATGAAGCAACTGCAATCCTAACATCTTTATGTGGATGTTCCATAAACTTCTGCTGAACCAAAACAAGCATTGAGGGCTACAAAGCCCAATTAAGAAACCTCCAATCTGCCTGGTCTACTTTGGACAAATATGTTTCTAATTCTTCCAACTTGGAGAGAACACCATCGTAGGATTTCATGGACTCTAATTGTAATCCAATCATATACAACCAATTGCCCACTTCCGTTTCTTTCTACAAGTCCCTTAGTTGTTCACCATTAAATGTGTTATTAAATTATTTTGAGAAGAAATTACTTTTCAGATCTGCCATTGTCTTCATATTGTATTTTTTTTCTCTAATCTGAATTTCCTCAAAACTGTTGCACTGTGAGATGCTACCTCTGCTTGCCACTGGTTTGTTACTTGAATTATATGCTTCTACTTCAATACACAGGTTGTGATTTGATCAATCAAATATCTTCTGTGAATGTAATCAGGTGAATAGTATACTGTTTGTTTTCTGATTGCATTTAATTTTCTGTTGCTGTTAGTAATGCTGATATGAACCCCAATTTAACACAGCATTCTAGAAACTCAGAAAATTTGCTTTAATAATATAAAGGCTCAATTACTTTCTCTGCTGTAATAAGCTTCAGTATACAGAGAGATAAGAGCAATTTTCTTAACATTTATCTAATTTCCCTGATCAGATTACAGAGATTATAAAGTGTTTTTTTTTTGACCTCAAAATTTCTACTTCCAATCTTATCAATTCCAAGCTTTATGAACCATGAAAGAATGCAGTCTGGACTGTGATGTCTGTACAGCTTGAGTCAGCTGCCTTTTCTGCTAACAACTCTCAGCCTAAAGTTGAAGTCACATTTCTTCAACAACACAAGATATGGTATTCTAGACGAAGTTGATGCCTGTAGATATTACACAATGTCCTCTGCAATGTGTATGCTATTCTAAAATAAGTGTGCTACTGCTCAAAAAATAACATGTGAAGGAACCTCAAATGAAGGAAAATACCACAGCAATTCAGAATATGAAGAGTGATCACTGTTGGAATGAAAATTACTGCCAGGATTTTTTTTGAGGTTGTTATGTCAGACACCAGCGTACACGTCTGCCTTGTTGACAATTCCAACTCACGAATACAAGTCTTTTATGCACAAACAAGATACTTATCCAGATGAATTCTATACTGATAAATGAACTTCCCCTATAGTATCTTGCCTTTTTTTCAAACTCCCCACTCTAAGTTATTTTGTCAAACAGTTGTTTGACTCTTTGTATGTGTCAAGGTTCTGGACAATTTGTTCTTAAGGTCTCCTGATTTTTAAATATTTGAGAGTGCTGTTTGCAATTCTTTGTCTTTTTCGGTTCTTTAAATTGTTTGCAAAGAAGCTTGAAGGGCTTTACTTTATGAGTTAGAATTCCCAGACGATCTAGCAAGACTATTTGTGTAAACCTGTATTGAAATCATCAAACATAGAAAGGCATCTGCTACAGCAACATAAGTCCCATTCTATTGTCATGCATAATCTCCTGCAAATTGTCATCGTTCTTCATGTTGAATTTCTGAGTGCTACCTGGAAATAAAGATTGCCTTCTATCGCCACTATCAATCTAATTTCTTATTCAGATTATAACTCCATGTAAGGCTCTGTTACTTGTTCAGACACGTAAAGCCATATTTGTTCAATACGCCTCTATCCAACCAACCTGCACCAAGAACTTACGTCCAGAAATCTCCAGCACACAACACTTAATATGGAAGCAACACTTTCTCTTTTATAACTGCATCTCTGTCGTGGCAGACTCAATGAAATCAAAGAGAGCATCAATCCTTCAGTTGCATCTGCGCATACCAAACTGTACCTTCTCCAATGCCAATGTATTAGCTGATGTAAGGATTAGGAGTTAATAATCCCTCATAGCAATGAACAGGTATCTGACTTCCTCCTTAAAAAAAACTTCACGACAGCACCGGTAGTTTTCCTATAAATGAATGGTGAAACCACACAGAATGATTACCCTCACAATCGCCAGAAGAAGCCACGATTTCACAGTTCAACTTTCCGCAAAGATATGGAACTTCCCGTGAAACATATATCTTTTCCAGACTAGAGCCTTGATTTTCTCTGCAAAGCTTATATATTCAGGGCAATAATATTTTGATATGTTTCTCTGGCACTTTAGTCAGGTTGAATTATTTAAATCTTCATCTTTATTAATGTCGTGTGCATAAGAAGCCTGATAGTCATATCCCCAACAAATATTTTAATGTATAAACTTTCTTGAACTATTTATTCCAAGTGCTATTCATATACGGGCCCACAGATATTACATACTAAAACTTCATTGTTAATAAACCTCAGATTCACCATATACGCACAGCGGCAACCTATAATATTCCCTGATGTAATCTCCGTCAATACATAATAGTTTCGGCTTTTATTAATCAAAGTCCAAGACTTAAAAAATGAGATGCCAGGACAAGTACATAGTAATACTCAGCCAAATTTTCATTTCTTTTCTTCTAGGACCATCCCTTATTTCCAAATCAACTACAAACATTAAATACCTCAATCTGCAAATCGCTTATATCTGTTACTCATCACACCTCGCAGGTTGGCAGGAAAACCAGCTCTGATACCACTGTAATATCCCCGTAGGGTATTATCCCCAGATTTTGAACATAGATAATTCAAACTAATATTTTGCATGCAGTTGATTTCAATTTATCCAGCAAAAATAGAAAATACCCAGTTGAAATAGAGTTTTAGAAATGAATTTTGCAATTAAATCTTCAGGAAGAAATAACAAAGATCCAATCGTAGTTAGAGAACTTATAGCAAGATTGGATATAGAAATATGAATCTGAAACACTAAGTGAGACACCTGCATGATATCTCCAACCAACAATGGGTTTCCATCCACTGCCTCCAAGCTCGAGGGTTTCCGTCCTCAAACCTCTTGAAAGTTGAAGCTTCCAAATTCTCTAGGAGAACAATAATCAAATTCATAAACCAAGCATGAAGAGAATGAACCTCTGAAAGTTCTTTTATAACACATCCTTGTGACTCTTCATTTTCCCCCAGCCCGTCTCTTCATCTTTCTTGCTGAGTCTTTGATTAGGCCACTTTAAATTAAAAAAATGTCCTTTTTAATAATAAAGTGACATTAGTATGTACTTAATTTTAATAGTCACTTTTTTAATAAACTATTTAATCTTTAGGCATTAAAATTAATAATCAATCGAACTTGGAAAACCATGTGTGATAGCTCGTTGGAAAGGTCTCGGTGAGATGGTCCAAGTCCAATACTGAAATGCCAAAAATACTGAACCCTGTTGACTTACTATAAATAGTAAGTATTTGGAAACCCTGCTAAATCAACTTCGATTGGCCTGAAATTGAAATTGTCTAGGCCAAATCTCTCTCTGATCACTATAAAGTCCTGGTTAGCCCAAGGGACCAAGGCAAAAGGGGCTAATGATGCATCCAGAATTAATGGGCTATAAAAGGGGACATTACAAAAGGAAAGAGAGCAGGGCAAGATTACTTACTAATTAGGGTTGATGTAGGACTGCAATGAGTGTTAGCATATGCAATGCTTGGAAAGAGACAAGATGTAGACGACAAGAATTGGTACTGACTGTGAGACTTCTTGCCACACTGACATCTTCCTCAGGCTACAGTAACCACACAGTTAAAATGTGTCTTTAGGATAAGCCAAGAAGGTTAGAAGAGACTGGGTAAGTTGGAAAACTAGGACACTGATATGCATGGCTTGTGTTCTCCTATTCTTTAATTCAGATTTCTTAAAAATGATTTAGTCTCTTGACAGAAGTTCCTTTCTATAAGTCCTCAGCTGACGATGCCTGGTATGAAGTTTTCTAAGAAATCTAGAGATAATTCATTGAAGTCCTTGGAATTGACAATTTAAAACGCGTAGATATACAGCTGATATATCAGTTGTAACTCTGAAATGTTGACCAATTTGGATATGGACAAGTTTTTTGGCTTGCTAAAATATGAAAACTGATTGCAGGGTTGGGTTTGGTGTAAGTCAAAATTGTCAATGACAGGTTTGATCTGGGATGAAGTTATACAAAAGATCTAAAAAACGGATTCTGAAGGCTAAGGGTATCAAGCTAAGCAAATGGATCTCATGGACTGTTTGAATTTGAAACAAGGGATGTATGGTATGCTAAGACATCTCTTGATATATACAGCAAAGCGCAAGAAAGTTCTCTGGTCGAGGACAACCCAAACCAAGGATATATGAATAAACGTGACCTGCAATGCACAAACAAGCCCATTTGTAAGAAAGAATCAGTAGTGAGATTCATACGTATATGTTCTTTCCTAGAATCAACACAAAATTACATTTACGAAACAATTTTGGTATTCCTATGATTATATTTGTTTCTTTTATGTAGTTTTTGTTTCTATTTTATTAAACAATCAAGGGTTTGTAATTATGTCTATTCATCTTTTATGTTTTTAATCAGGGATTTTTTTCTATTCTAAAAGATTTTTCTGAAATTGCAGCTATCTCCATTTGAAACTTGTGTATCATATGAAACCATGTTTTAGAAGCCATGTCTTATAGCAACAATCTACCAGAGATTTGAGTGTGTCATAAAGATGAGAGCTTAGATACTTATACGTGCAATTTTATAGTATACTTAGATACTTACAGAAGATGCTTCAATATATCCTGTGCATTACTTCAAAAATTTAGTCAAGTATCAGTGTTGCTGTGAACTACTGTTCATATAACATGTTGCTATCCAAAATGGGATAGTTACTAACAGTTAAAGTTTCTAATTGTTACAAACTGTACGAGTTGCGACCTAGATCTGACATAGATTTGGTTTGCAGGTCATGGAGAAACTTGTGGATATTGTATATTTTTTACATCAAGAGATCCAGGAAAATTTTAAGGAGGCTGGTATGAATGGTGATTTGATACTTTCACATATGAACTTATTACTTCTTGTGCAACTGGGCTGTAAATAGGATACTGAAGTTGAAATGCTGCAGTGATGAGGGATAAATTCTTGAATATAAATGGGTATAATTTCCATGCATAAAATAATTTAGAAGGATTGGTATGAAGGAAAAATTAGAATAATCAACTAGCTGTGGAATAATCTCATGGTGATAGCCACTGGTATCACTTTGTCAAGAACCTGTATTAACTGTTTATATTATGTACAAAAATTGTAAATGTGTAACTCAAAAGAAATTTGAAACTGAACAAAAATCTGATATAAGTAGAAAAATCCTATGGTGGGAATGCTGTAAAATATGAAATGGATTAAATATTTGAAATCCAGTAAATATATTATGTAACTGAAATCTTAAATTGCAAGAAGTGAAAATAGAAAACTGATTAATTCCTGTGTGTTATACACACACTGTGGAAGCCACTTTTATCAGCCTGCCTAGGAAACTTGCTTTAAATGTAAATTACAATCTGAAACCAAACGGAAATTGGGAAATGAACTAAATACGCATCAATCATATAAATTTGATACTGGAAAAGCTATAAAATATGGATTTGTAGAAACCTGTGATGCAGTGTATGAACTTCTGAAATCTGTTAAAACTGAAATGTTAAATTGCGGAAAATGAGAAGTATAGTGATCAACTAAATGCTTTCAATCACCTTGAAAACCACTGTTATCAGCTCATCTTGAGAACTTATTCTTTTTACAAAAATCTCAATCTGAAACTGAACAAAATTGAGAAATAATAATAGAAATCTGAAATAAGTGCAATATTTGAATTTCTAAAATCTGTCAATATAATGGAAATTGGTTTCAGCAGAAATCTTAAACTGAAACAATAATAGAAATCCGAGATAAATGCAATATTTGAAATCTGTCAATATAATGGAAATCTGTAATTTATGCTAAAGTTTATAGATAAGATAAGATAGAATAAATTATTAATGTCCAACAAGAGACCACCAAAAGGGTCTAAGGGACTGAAAGTACACAAAGAGAACTGCCAACAGCTGGAGCACCAAACGGTGTCCGGGGAAAGAACAACAACAAGAAAGCAGAGAGCAAAGGAGCCGGGAAGAGCGCCTAGAGGCTCTTACTAGGCGAGAAGTAATCAAGCACCGAAGGATACAATCTGAGACGAGAAGGAGGAGGAGCCCCGAATCATCTCTGAGTAGCTCTAGAGGTGGAGTGCTTCTGCCGAGTGTGATCTCTACGATCTCTACAAGGTCTCGCAGACTTGATGTGACCAGAGGAAGGAGGGCCGAGAGGGTACTTCCTGCCACGAGCTTGAGACACCAGAGTGAAAAAGGATGTGATAAGCTGATCAGAACTCTGACTGGACGGGGACAGAAGCTGGAGGGTGGAGTCCTGAAGCCGTGTGGTCTCTTGAAGATAAAGAGCAAGACACCACTGATCGGTGTACTTGAAGAAGGATGAAAGGGAACAACAGTCTCTGAACAAGCAGTGAAATCTCCCTTTGATCTCGTAGTAAATGGGGCACCAGAAGATGAAGTGTGTCTCCGACTCCGTCTCCATCAAGGTGCAGAGGCGACATATTTGGTCGGCCCTATCAATGTGGTGGTCTGTCTGGATACGAAGCCGGTGAGAATTGACACGGAAAGACCCTAAAGCAATACGAAGGGCGTGACTCCATCTGTGGGCCAAGTATGGGGAACGCATAGTGATCCCGTCTAGGACCTCCATATAGTGCTCAGCATAAAAGGCCATCCTAGGACGAAGTTCCTTTAGGAGGGTTGCACCAAGTCGTAGTGATATACCGTTTGTAAATGTCGAGTCTGACGTGACCATTAAGCTCCTGCTAAGAAGGGAGGAGGTGGGTGGGAGCATCCAGGGAGAACTGAAAGGGGGGTAGGTGATCAATCAAGATCCCCACGGAATCTAGCAAGGCAACAGCCTGGGTGTACCAATAGCGGGCTCAACACTCGCTAAGGCCAAAGATGAGCAATAAGCAAGGTAGGGATATCTCTGTCGACCATCGACATAATTAGCAAAACCCTAGAGACGGTGAAGGAACCAGATGAGATAAAAAATGGCTGCAAGTCTAAAAGGATGTGCACCAAACTCAGCAAGGATAACGCTGTGAGGAGTAGAGCGGTGACATTTGATGAGGCGCCAAAGGAGGAGGATTTGAACCCGCTCAATAGAAGTCCAATCTGAGTCCATGAGAGAGGGCTCCCACACAACAGAGCCGTATAGCATAGTCGACCTGACTAAGGAGTCAAGGAGGGACTGTCTCTCGAGCAGAGCCAAGGAGCCCAACCCCTTGTTGACACGGGGCTGCATAGCAGGTCTCAAATTGAAGCGAGGACCAGAGAACTTAACCCCAAGGTAAGTGTAGGAGGATGAAATCTCAATCTCCGCTTCTTGAAAATATAAGTGAAGGTGAGAGGTCTTCAAACAGTTGAAGACCATAACCCGTGTTTTGCCCAGGTTCACAACCAGCTGACGAAGATCACAAAAGGAAGCCAAGCCATTAAGGAGTCTCTGTAATCCCTCAGGGGAGGAGGCCAGGAGGACCACATCATCAGCAAACAAAAGAATAGAGATCAGAACCTGATGTAGATAACATCCATCGCCGGGGAGCGAGAAATCTCGGAGAAAAGTCTCGAGCTCATCAATGTAAATGCCAAAAAGCGTAGGGGAGAGAATGCAACCTTGCTTCACCCCGATGGTGCTCTGAATCGGCTCGGAGAGGCCCTGAGGAGTCCTAAATCTGCCCACCACACACTCATAGAGCCTCATAATAGCAGTCAGGAGAGTCTCAGAAATCCCAATGTCCCTGAGTCTTTGGAAGAGGGCCACAGGAGGAACAGAGTCAAAAGCCTTGCGGAAATCCACCAAGTAGCAGTAGACCTTCTCGAGTGGTAACAAGCCTCAATGATAGTCCGTAGAGTCAAAATATGGTCCATGGTCTGAAAATCAGTCCGAAAGCTTGCTTGCCCCTTCGCACGACAATGCCGACAATCAAGCTCTCTGGAAAGGATAGTGTTCAAAACTGTGGCATAGAGTTTGGCAAAAGTGTGCCCAACCATGATGGTTCTGTAGTTCCTGGGCTCCGAGACTGCACCGGTCTTATGAATTGGGTAAATGATGTGTCGGGACCATGAGTGAGGAAAACCAGTGCAAACCACTCTGTTGAAGAGCACAAAGAGAAAAGAACCCAAAACATCAATACCAAGTTTGAAGAGTTCCGCTTGGAGCCCTTCCTCATCTACTGTCCTACTACTGCTCATCAATCTGATTGCCTCGCAGGTGTTGGAGAATGTGAAGAGATGGCAAGAGGGCGGTGGAGTGAGGTGGAGAGAGGGCTGGCCGGGAATGTCATAGAGAGTGGAGGTGTGGGAGATCAGTGAGCAGAAATCCAAGGTGGAAGGAAGAGGAGAATGGTGGGGGAACAGAGTGTGCCAGAAGAGCTTGGGGGATCGCAGGAGAGAAGCACAGAGAGATCGACACTGCATTGTGTCAAAGGCGCGTTTCTTGTGGCGGAGGAAACAACGGTAAGAGAGCCTCAACTGGGTGAAGGAATGAGAATGAGCGGAGAAGGCAAAACGAACAGAGCAATGGAAGGTCTTGCAATCCTCATCAAGCCACTAGTTCTTAGGGCAAGTGCTCCTGCGCTTGGGGTTGTGAGATAAAGGTGTGGTACAGTGGGGTATGGAGAGGAGTGCGGACTCCCAAAGAGTGGTCGCAAGAATGTCGAACATGGAAGAGGCATCTCCGGACTCAGAAAAGGAAGCAAGCGGGAGGAGTCGCCTGAGGTGAAAGACAAAGAGACCTTGGTGCTCTGAATCGGCTCGGAGAGGCCCTGAAGAGTCCTAAATCTGCCCACCACACACTCATAGAGCCTCATAATAGTAGTCAAGAGAGTCTCAGAAATCCCAATGTCCCCGAGTCTTTGGAAGAGGGCCACAGGAGGAATAGAGCCAAAAACCTTGCTGAAATCCACGAAGCAGCAATAGACCTTTGTCGAGCGGTAACGAGCCTCCTCAATGATAGTTCATAGAGTCAAAATATGGTCCATGGTCTAAAAATCAGTTTGAAAGCCTGCTTGCCCCTTCGCATGACAATGGCGACGATCAAGCTCTCTGGAAAGGATAGTGTTCAGAACTGTGGCATAGAGTTTGACAAAAGTGTGCCCAACCATGATGGTTCTGTAGTTCTCGGGATTCGAGACTGCACTAGTCTTATGAATCGGGTAAATGATGTGTCGGGACCATGAGTGAGGAAAACCAGTGCAAACCACTCTGTTGAAGAGCACAAAGAGAAAAGAACCCAAAACATCAATACCAAGTTTGAAGAGTTCCGCTTGGAGCCCTTCCTCATTTGCTGTCCTACTATTGCTCATCAATTTGACCGCTTCGCAGGTGTTGGAGAATGTGAAGAGATGGCAAGAGGGCGGTGGAGTGAGGTGGAGAGAGGGCTGGCCGGGAATGTCATAGAGAGTGGAGATGTGGGAGATCAGTGAGTAGAAATCCAGGGTGGAAGGAAGAGGAGAATGGCGGGGGAACAGAGTGCGCCAGAAGAGCTTGGGGGATCGCTGGAGAGAAGCACAGAGAGATTGACACTGCATCGTGTCAAAGGCGCGTTTCTTGTGGTGGAGGAAATAGCGGTAAGAGAGCCTCAGCTGGGTGAAGGAATGAGAATGAGCGGAGAAGGTAGAACGAATAGAGCGATGGAAGGTCTTGCAGTCCTCGTCAAGCCACTGGTTCTTAGGGCAAGTGCTCCTGTGCTTGGGGCTGTGAGATAAAGGTGTGGTACTGTGGGGTACGGAGAGGAGTGCGGAGTCCCAAAGAGTGGTCGCAAGAATGTCGAACATGGAAGAGGCATCTCCGGACTCAGAAAAGGAAGCAAGTGGGAGGAGTCGCTTGAGGTGAAAGACAAAGAGACCTTGGTCTCCCTCAAAGAAACAGAAGGAGGTGTGGGTGAGGGTCGGCGTGGGAAGTGGGGGAGGAGAGGTAGAAGAGGGGGCAGGGAGACACGGTGAAAGGGTAAGGAGGGCGTGGTCGGCCAAGGGGAGACGGGGGATGGTGAAGCGGTGGATGGAGGGGATGAAGGAGACACAGGATAGAGCATAGTCAACAACACTCGAACCACCACAGTGAGGCCAGCAGGTAAAGGATCCAGAGTCAGGGAAACATGGGAGCCCGTTCAAGATCACCAAATCTGAGGACTCGCAGAGCTGGAGGTGTCGACCATACCTCGTGAGGGGACCCCTGCCATCATCGGATGAATGCTGCAAACCCAGAGTAAGCGAATCAGTCTCGGAAGTACAAACAGAATCAGCACCACGATCATGAAGGGGAGTCTGAAGGTCTCTGGTCCGCGCGTTAAAGTCTCCAAGAACAATGATATCGCCCATGGCGGAGAATCTGATAATGTGCTCAAGAAGGTCCTCGTAAGGATCATTGCACACAGTACTATGGACAACATAGGACGAGGAAGCCGGTGGAAAGTAGCACATTGCAATATAGATGTCTCTGTGGTGTGGTGTGGTACAACCAATACGAATCCACATGAATTTGGCAGCGCTGTCAGCATGAACAATAGAAGTAGAACTAAAGAGGTGATCGCTAACAAGACAAGTGACCCCACCAGAGCCCTGAACCCCACCAGAGGATTAGACCTCATCTCGAAAAATGGAGAGCCATTGGTATCAAGGAGGCAAGGAGGCATTTTTTTTTGTCTTGTTGGCAAATTGTAGGTCAAGGAGGGAAGATCAGTTTAAAATGGCCTTGTTACCCAACATCATGTTTGAAGGGAACTAGAGATTCTATAGTAAAATTTACAATACATGGAATCAATTTATGTTCACATTTTTGAGTACAGATGCCATGAAAATGTTAGCCTTGGTAAAAGATACACATCCAACAATCATGGGACAAAGACTGACAAATTTATTAACTGTGACAAACAATTGGTCATCTTGATTAAATATGGGTCAATGAGTTTGACTCAAAAACTACACAGTTGAATCCTAATAGTGATATCAAAATTTGACTTTCTGTGGAAAATATTTCTTACTTTTCATCTTGATTAAATTATTTGTTATAGATTGCTTCTAGACGTCCAATCTAGGACAAGTTCAATTTAATTTGGAACCATTTGCAAAAGTTACATGAAGCTTCATACAAGGGAATGCCGCATGTCATTATTGTGTAATGATGAATCATATGAAGAAGCATTGTAGAGAAGGTTGGCTGATAATGAATCTGATAGGGAAGCCTCACATCACAAACCATTCAAAGGAAGAGTTAGCCATCTATGCATTTATGGCCTTAAGATTAGCAGATCAGTCCAAGTCATCTACATGGTACATAGATTCAAGATCATCACATTACTTCATCAACTGGCAAGATTGGTTAACAAAGTACACTACGAGATTTGATTTAGTGTTATTTGGTAGTGGGTTGTACATGATTGTCAATAGAGTTGAGTGTGCAAATCCTCTATAGATTTTTTCCTCGATGTGAAATATGTGAGGGGATGGAGCACTGTTGGTCTTGGTGCGTGAACATCCCTAATCATAAATATTACAATGGTACTATCAAGGGTTTATGCGATTTGGGCGAAACGAGATTGAAGACGAAAGGAAGTGCTTGAACATCCCTAATCATAAATTTTACAATGGTACAATCAAGGTTTTATGCGTTTTGGGTGAAACGAGATTGAAGACGAAAGGAGGTGCTTGAACATCCCTAATCATAAATATTATAATAATACTATCAAGGTTTTATGCAATTTGGGTGAAATGAGATTGAAGACAAAAGGAGGTGCACCTTGATAGAGGAGCAAAGGCTCAAGCCATGTTTGATGCAATGATTAATTTGGATGCATGGAAAAGAAATGGCCCTAGCATTCAAGGACATGATGGCAATGTATGTGCAATTTTTACAAGGTCAAATACCTCTTGAAACTGTAGAATCACATATTGGAAGGAGAAGCACATTGGGGGTTCATCAAATGATTGGCTTTTTGTCCAATCTTTTTCAATTGAAATTATTGCAAAGAAGAGAAGATCATTTGGAAGAAGAGATGGCTTAGTTGATGAGTTTTCGACTGTTCTCTCTACAAATGCAAAGCCCTAGAGCAAGAAATTTGGGTTGATTTTTCATTTTTTATTGTGCAACATCAAATTACTAAATGGTCCTTGAATTGAGAAGAAACTAGTTCATACTATCAAGGTTTTATGCGATTTGGGCGAAATGAGATTGAAGATGAAAGTTGGTGCACCTTGATAGAGGAGCAAAGGCTCAAGCCATGTTTGATGCAATAATTAATTTGGATGCATGGAAAAGAAATGGCCCTAGCATTCACGGACATGATGGCAATGTTTGTGCAATTTTTACAAGGTCAAATACCTCTTGAAACTGTAGAATCATATATTGGATGGAGAAGCACATTGGGGGTTAATCAAATGATTGGCTTTTTGTCCAATCTCTTTCAGCTGAAATTATTGCAAAGAAGAGAAGATCACTTGGAAGAAGAGATGCCTTAGTTGATGAGTTTTTGACTTTTCTCTCTACAAATGCAAAGCCCTAGAGTAAGAAATTTGGGTTGATTTTTCATTTTTTATTGTGCAACATCAAATTCCTAAATGGTCCTTGAATTGAGAAGAAACTAGTTCATAATAAGGTAACAAGGAATTGCAATAATGTTTGGGCAAGGTTCCTACACTCATGTTTTATAGCACAAAAAAATGTTCAAAGTGTGTTTGAATTGGAAATATCTACACCAATTTGTTGAATATGTTGTCATTGATGTCAAAGGTTGATGATCAAGGTTGTAAAATCTTAGAGTACAAAGTAATAGAAATTTGATTGGGCTACTTGCTTGAGCTGATTGCGTGTCCACTTTAGCTACTTCCTTGCTAAGTCAAATTATATGCCAAATCAAGTTACCATGTCATAGTATGTCATGTCACCATATGAATATATTCAGAAGAGGTTGATTTCTACGTAGTTTTGAATGTGTTGGCTAATTTATGTTTGCATTCAACACATTTGCCACATATGGACAGCTTCAAAAAGTTGTGGTGGGTAGTTTCATTTGTAATTAATTCATTTATTTACTATATTCTTGTGCAATGACTCAGTCTTAGTGGATTTTTGTAATGTCTTCTTGGAGGCAGTGTGGTTCTAGTTGTTGTAACGTTTTTGTGCATTGAATAGCCATTTCTAAGGATTCTTTTAGTTGAGTTTGTCTTGTTGGAGTGGTCTTAAACATAATCAAAGCATTGAGTGGGAAACGGTTGGCTCAAAAAGAAATTAAAAAATATATTGAGGAAGCAACAAGTTGGGGGGATGAGTTGTCATGGTATTTTTTTAATTATGTTTTGTGTGTTGATTATTTTTGAAGAATTGGGCAGTGAGAAGTGATTTTGAAGCATTAAAAAAATGAATTTATATCGCCAGATATTAATATGACCATCAGAGTCTAGTATCTATTCAATGGGTCAAATTTAGAGAACTCGCAACTATTCTTGAAATTGTGGGTCCTTTCAAAGGGACGATGAAAAGTTGTGTTTTTATTACTTGTGTTGGGTAGTGTTATTCTAGGTGTTGAGGTGTATTATCTTCGGAGTGGGTTGTTTGTCTTTCCAGCAGGAGTATGTACACTTCTCTTAGTGAAAAAAAATGTGTTTGTGAATAAGGAGTTGAGGTTGTATGAAGTATTCTATGGGATACAAAATTGTGGGTTGTGTAGGTGTTGAATGGAGCCATGTGTCTCTCTTAGTGAAGGAATTTTTTGAGGAGAGTAGTCTTCTTGAATATATGCGAGTGTAAGTTGCTAGGAGAAAGGAACAAAGCATTGTGAATCACTGTAGAGTGACTAGTTGATAGGAAACATTAAACATATTGCATGATGATTGGGGAATACGTGAGGATATAGTGATTCGACACTTTGCTTTAGATTGATGGATGAGGTTTATACGCTAAGGTAGGATTGAAGGAGTTGCGTACGTAACTAAGTTGTGATGATACAAAGTTTAGCATGATGAAGGATCTGAGTATGATGATGGAGTTGAGCATGTAATGCTGTATATTGGGCTAGTTACTTAGTGGAGCTATCGGTAATAAAAGGATAAGATTGGTGTGGAGTTGTGATCTTAGTTTCAATATTTTTTTGAGGGTTGGTGCTCTCTAACTAAGGTTGGTACCTCAACTAATCGGAGTTGGTGCTTTGAGGAGGGTTAGTGCTTTCTAATTGGGGTTGGTGCCTCAACTAACTAGAGTTGGTGCTTCAATTGTTCAGAGTTGTTGCTTTGAAGAGGGTTGGTTTTCTCTGTGGGTTGGTGCCCATTTTGTTAATGAAAGCTTTGTATGCCGTGGTTTTTCACGCTCAAGGGTTTTCCACAAGAAATTTGGTATTTGTGTCTTGATGGTTGCTCTTATTATGTTTTATGTGGTTTCATGCTTTTAAAAGTTTATAGGTTTTGAAATACTGATTCAACCCCCCTCTTAGTATTTCCTGTGTGCTCTTTGCTATTTGACTCTAAACTCAATGTAGGAAGAAGAAGCCATCATGTTTGCTTGCCTCGATTTGGAAGGGGTAGCCCATGAATGTTGATGCCATGGCATATTGGCACAAGGGCACATTTGCATCACTACTTTTGAAGAGCTCAACAAAAGGTTGAATGAAATATATGATAAGCTTGATCTTGATATTCATTGTTGAGAATTGACACAACTAAAACACTACATATTAGTGGAACATTGTATAGGTGTCTTTTAGAGGATAGTTGTCAAAGTTCTTGATGTACCTTGGAAGAGGATCATGGTTCTATCTGTAGAAGGATTGACAAATCCACTGAAGGTATTAGTCAGGGTATTTGGTGTGTCTTATTGTATGTGTGTTCATATTGTAGGGCCCTTTGGGAATTATATAATCAAGCTTTATTACTTTGAGTATTGTTAACTATTGTTATGTGTGAGAGACTCCTTTAAGAGAAAAAATATGATTTGGATTTGTATTTTTGAGGGCAAGTGAGTGCTCAATTTGCTATTTAGACCTAAGTCAACGATCAATGACATCATCTAGTTTTTTTGATATTATTCCTTAAATAATATCCAGGTTAGACATCTTGTTTGTTTGTCATCGAACATTTGAGGATGAATCCTCTTAACCCCATAGTTGGCTAGTGGATGAAACCCCTAACTAGTGTTAAGCAATTTCACTCAGGAATTGCATTTGAGCTTCATTGATTTGCTATTGACATGGCTCTTGCCAATGGCCTATCTGTCTGAGTTATGGGGATATCTTTGAGTGCATAGGATTGTAATTTAGTGGTGGTTTCTATAGCACCCACTACTAGGAATTTGTTATGCTTCTGATAACAAACTTTATGTTATTGTTCAAGCAATTCAATTGATTGTATGCGTGATCTTTTATTGTAATAAGAGGAACAAATAGCTATTGCCAATTGTTCATTTTCAATGGTTGAAATTCTATTGATGAAAGGTTGAATTAATATTTGAATGACATAGGTATGGGTGGCCAAAGTCACGGTGACAACATTGATTTGAATTAAGAGAATCTTCAGAAGAAACCCAAGTTAGGAAAGCACCATTGGAGATGTTTGGGTAATTGAAATGATTAAGATATTACACAAAGGAGAGCATGGTTTACTTTGCTCTAATAGTTAATATTTAGGGAATTTAGGAGCGAGAGGAACTCGAGGAGGAAAAAGGAAAACTATAATTGGAAAAGGTCAATCAAACATAAAGTCTTACAAAAAATCAGACTTGGGATCTATATATCTTCCACCAAGGAAGATATCCATTAGTAGGGAATGGTTGTACAAGGTCAAGTACAAGGCATATGGTATAGTAGACAAGTATAAAGCTCAGTTGGTTGCAAAATGGTTCTTACTCATAGAGGGCATTGACTACTAGGAGATAATTCTTCCTGCATTAGAGATGAGCACTATGTGATTAGTACAATATCACATAACTCATATATTCATCACCTCTTGAATAACTTAGTGTCGATATGCATCATCTAAACTTGGAAATATGATCACTCACAATTATTTGGAATGTCGACACAATAATAATATCCAACAATGAAAATGTGTATATACATATATATGTATATGTCTACAAAGATAAAATCAAATATAAGCACTGTGTAATTCACACGCGACTTTCAAATGCATCAGACAATATACAATTAGAATGTAGATGTCTATATAATTTTTTTTGACAATACCTCAACGACACAAGAAACAAAGGCAAATGTTAGGGGCATTACTATGATATTGGAGTACTAGACAATGTCCAGGTATCAAAAAATGTTAAAGTTCCATATTAGGGTATGAAGTCTGTATCAAGGTATTAGAGAAGGAAGCAACTCAATATTGGAGTAGGAAGAAGTTTGATCTTGGAGTATGAGAGAAGGGAGAAGTTTGATGCTTTGCCAGGTATTAAAAAAGGAAGAAGTCTGGTATTGGAGTATCGAAGAAGGGAGAGGTTTGATAGTTTGTCGAGCATCAAAAAAGGATGAAGTTTGATATTAGGATGTTGGAGTAAGTTTGTTATCGAGGTGCAGGAAAAGGATGAAGTTTGATATCTTGTCTAAAATAAATGGCTAAGGGAATTTTCAAAAGGCTAGTCAAATTGTTGTATTTACATAATTAATGCTAGGATAGGATAAAGTTGAGTGTAATTAAGTGTAGATAAATCTACATGTCTATAGTTTAAGTTGTTTTAGTTTAAGTTATAGTGCAATTAAGTGGATTTGGGGTAGTTGTGACTTATCCTACAACATGTTTTGAAAAATGGTGATCATTTTGAATGGTTGAGGTATGGCATCTCTTGGTTGTTTCACCTATTGTTTAGGTTTCTTTTGGATTTGTGAGTGTTGTCAAGTGTCGTTAGGATGTGGATTCACGACAAATGATTCCCTCTTCCTATCCTTGTATTATGTTCAAGAGAGAATTTGATCATGTGTTATTACCCAATCGTTGTCGTGGTGGAGTTTACTTTTTTTGTATGTTCCTTGTGGTGGCTTGTCATGATTGGTTTGTCTTTCACTTTTTCGACCTTGTTTGGAGCAATGATGATGTCATCTTGAGTGTGTCATTGTGCTTGACACAACACTTGGTATGCGCGAGTGTGTTGTGCGACATGTCATTATTGTATCTTAATTGTTGGTGTTGTACTTTTAGTTTTTAAAAAAAAAATTTGTTGGCTAATGTTTTGGGCATGTGACTTGACGTGAAGTATACATGTCTCAACCACAGGGCTTTGATGTTGCCAAGAAGAAGCATCTTGTTTGCTAATTGAAGGAAGCTTGATAAGGTCTAATGCAAACACCTTGGCCATGCTTCATTAAAATTGATAGGTATTTGGTTGAGTAGGAATTCTGGCAGAGTCCTTTGGATTCCAATTTTTGTATGTCAAAATAATAGGTAATGATCTCATTCTATTGGTCATATATGTAGAGATATCATAATTATATGTAGTGAGGCACATGCAACTGTAGAGATCAAATCTAATATGACTAAAGCTTTTGACATGATTGGTATAAGTCTGTTAGATTAGTGTGTAGGTGTAGAAGTTTTACAAGTAGGTGGTAGTATTTTTGTTTCACAATTCAAATATAACAAGAATTTTCTCAACAAATTAAAAAATATTGTGCATGCCTATGGAGAAATGGTCGAAAACCTTTGGCCAAAATTCATTGTAAGGCAATTAATGAGTTAGCTTATGGGAAACTTGTGGGTAGCCTAATATATTTGACAACCACTGGATCTGATTTAAGCTAAGCTGTTTCATTTCCAAATTCACGACAACTCCAATGATAAAACATTGGACTAGAGAAAAGAGGGTGTTGAGATATGTGAAAAGGACACTTAACTTTGACATTTGTACAACAAAAGCAAAGCCCAAGTACAACATCACATAACTCATTAATTGTGTGGGTTTACGAATTCATTTTGGGGAAGTTTTGTGTATGCCAAAAAACCCACTTCTGGATATGTTTTCAGCTTTGGCACAAGTGCAGTCACATGGATCAGTAAGAAGAACCAAATAGTAGCTATTTCCTTGATTGAAGCAGAATGTTGAAATGCAGTAAACGTGACGTGTGAGGCAATATGGCTCAGAAGGATGTCTATAGACATGAAAATTACTCAAACTAAGCCTTCACCTATGTTTGGTAACAATCAAGGGATGCTCAAATTTTGTCAAGGATCTAGTCTTCCATGAGTATACTAAACTTGTGGAAATACATTTCACTTCATTGCAAAGCTTGTAGAAGATTTATCTATTTTGTTGGAGCTGGTCTGGTAGAAGACCAAAGTGTAGACATTCTTACAAGGCCTCGATACTGCAATCATGGTTTGCTAACCAAACACTGTCAGAGAGAAAGTTATTAATCAAAATGATGGCTAAAACTAGTCCTTGAAAATAATAAATTGAAATGTAAGTGAATGTTTTATGAAAAGTAGAGAAGACCCCCTAGGAGAAGAGAACTGTTTATTAAGGCTTCTCAATCACGAGCTCTTCATTTTCATACACCTCTCCCCATGCAAAATCATCAAATAATTTCTTCTTCAGTTCTATCATTTGAAGCTGTTTCACTCTCTTCCTTGGAGATGTGGGTGTGGGTAGTAATATTGTGTTTATTGTTCCAAAACTCCACCTTGAGATTGATATCCAAATCATCTAAAGATTCCCTCTTTATTACTGTTCGTTGAGATAGAGATCAAAATGTGCATTCCTCATTTTAGTGGTCCTTAAATTTGGTTTCAATAATATTAACAAGTCCCTGCAAATATTTGCCATGTGCCTCTCCTTTAATATTAATTTGCAATTTATTAGCCAACAAAATTCTTCTTGTTTCTGAATCCGTGGCCTCTTCTGATTGAGTTCAAAACTAGGCACTTCATGAGTAAAGCTCTGTCACATATGAAAAGAATCGCCATTGAAGAAGAGTCAAGATCTATGACATTGTGAAGAAAGAGTCAAAGAGTGAAAATCCATGTGCATTGATGCAAACTCCATCTACCTAGATGCAAGAATTGGTAAGCTTAAATGGCTAAGTACACACCACTAAGCTCTATATAACAAACAGCAAGATTGGATGTGTACAAATATCACTGTAGCGGTAATTTCTGCAGTCTGGGATTATCAATTGCCCTACATTTATTCCCACTCAAGTAACCTCTACGAGCCTCAACTAACCAATCTCTATGGGAACTGATTATTTCAAAGGTTTTTTGAAAAAGATTGTTGAACTTGACTCATGTATCCTCATTGGTTGGAACATTTGGTGCTGTGGCCAATCAGCCATAGACCTTTGCTTGTAAAGTACTTTTCAATACCGTAGTCACAATTATTGTAGTTTTGTTTGGTTTGGGCAGTTTCATGAATATGAAGCATTATTTTGTTGTTAATCAAATGTGCTTAAACTGTCAACATAATCAAATGCGCTAAAAACATGAAGCTGCCTCTGTCATTTCACTACTGCACTTGTTAAAATATGGAACAAGCTCCACCAGACTGTAGAGATTGATGATACTTTACTGAGTTTTAAAATCAGATGAAGATATAGAGCTCATATAGCCGACTTATGACCTCCTAACGATTGGCTCTCCTAAGAAGTCATTGTATTTATATTTTGTTTTCCAATACTAAATTCAAATTTGAAAATATGAAGCACTATATTTGGATTTGGAGGGAGCAGATGTGACTGTGCTTAGTGTCAAAATGATGCATGGGTACTGAGTCACTGACTAATTTGGAGTCGCCAATTGTTGTTGTATTACGGATGTTAGGTATTGTTCTTCAACAAAATGGTTGCCTCATTAATTGTTGTATTGTTGGCTTGGGCAGTGTATCAAATTACTTTTCATTTATGTACGGTTGGATTTGATGGTTTTCTTAACCAACAGCAAGTGGCCAACTGTTCTATTCATGGTATATTATTACGTTTCTTCAAATAGTATAACCAGTGTTATAGTATTTTTTTATAAATAGTCACAGTTGTTCGTATCATGTGATTAAGGAGTTGAGGAGAGTGTTCTTGCTATCTATCTATCTATCTAATATTTATCTATATGTGGGTTTGGTTGGACAATCTAATTTGGTTTATTGGATGGATTTTTTTGTTGATGATGAGTGATGTATATTGTCCTCCAGTATATTTGATAATTAATGTTTGTGTTGCTAAATATTGTAATGAGACTTATATGGCTTTTGGTCATTATTATACTATAGCAATGTGACTAGAACTTAGCAAAAATCTGGCCATCTGATTCTCAATTCGGACTCAGTGAAAGCTCTGCAAAAATCGATCAAGTCATAAGGCAGTAGAAAATAATGAATCTTAAGTAATAAGGATCCAACATATTATATTGCAACTCTTGTTGAGAAAACTTCCAAGTATCACGGCAACATTAGTTCAAGTTTTGATTAACCAAACCAAACAGGTAAATGAAATTCAAGTACTTCGGGAAAATGCTTCTTTTCCATTCTGTGCAGGACAGAATAGTTTTTTATTTCTTGTTTTTCAAAACTAGAGTGGGTGTCTTTTGCAGTGTCCCATTATTAATGGGGGACTTCGATGGGAGCTTCACCAATTCTTTGGATTCGGATTGCTTGATCGTCTGCAATGCTGACTTGATTGCAGATATCTGTGCTTTAATTTATTTGGTGACTGTGATGAATTTTTTCATACCTTATTACAATTGCAAGTTCGACTTTGAATTTTTTTAATTTGCAGGATCAACATTTAATCTTTTTCATTTAATATTGGTGTACTTAGAGTGTACAACTCTTCAATATTCAGGAATATTGCAACTCTTTGCTTGTGCTGCAGTACCTATATTGGAGGTTACTTACCTTTTGATTTGTTATTTATTTACTTTTTCTAAGATTCATTATTTTCTGTGATGCAAGACCTTGAAAGTGAGAAATTTGTGAACAAAAAGAATCCACGGGGAAGCCCTCAGAGATTAGGTCCTCTTGGCCTTGCATTACACTATGCAAATATTGTCAATCAGATTGACAGTCTTGTAAGTATCTTTGTCTCTTTTCTGGCACACCTTATAAACTGGCTTTTCTCACGATCCAAATGTATTTCATTAAAAATATCATATTATTCTGTTATATGAAATACATTTGATGCTTTTTTAATTGTCCTTTAAAATGTGATTGAACTGTATTTTAGAAGGAAGGCACCAAATACTTGCAAATAGAAACATTTGGTTTACTAAAATGTTTGGACATTTTAAAGGTACCCTTTGGTAGAGTTGCATGCTTAGAAAATATGTTTAATTTATTGAGGACAGGCAGAAACTATTTATAATGATTATCATTGGAGTAAATATTTTGGTTTGGCAACTGATACAATTTTGACACTGTTTCAGGTCTCACGCCCAAGTTCAGTCCCTCCTAACACTAGAGATACACTCTATCGAGGATTGCCACCAAGTATGAGATCAGCGTTACGATCAAAGCTCTTATTAGACCCATTTAAAGAGGAGGTATTATATTATCTTCACCTTTAAACATCAGTTTTCAATCCCAGTAGTCATTTGAAGTGTCATTAGTTGTAGTTAAAGGGCTCTCTTTTGTATTTGTCCATAAAAGGTTACACAATCTCAAATGATTCAATTTTCAGTCTTGTTTTAACTTGCTTGTCTACTACGCAATCCACTTTACTTCAACTATTTAAGATTTTTAAACTTGCAGCTGGCAATCCTAATTGTCACAATTTAAACTAGAAATGTGAAAATACTAATAGCATGAAACAGGGAGAAAATTGAAGCAGCATCAAGAAATTGCATAATTTCCCCTTTTCTTGTCAACAGGTTCCCGAAGAAATTTCTGTTGTCTACTTGCTATCTCTCATTACTTTGATGTCACTGCTTTGAGATTTCTGCAGCAGTTTTCCTGTATCTTCCCCAATCTTTAAGGTGAAAATTAATTAAATTCAAGGTTACATGGAGACGGGTACTTGGAGACTTCAGATATGGGTACTGGTATGGTACTGGTACAGCTATTTTTTCAAAATAGGAGACGGGTACTTGGAGACGCCAATTTTTTTTAATATAATTTGATAATTTATAGAAAATCTGAAAATATAAATATTAAAATACCCTCCCAATGCATCAGGAAGCCTATGGAAAACCCTAAAAACTGGCTAACACCTACAGAACAGGATGGCATAAAATTGGGGACATCAAAATTTAGGAGGAATTAAGCATATATATTGTTTGAATATTGATTGGAACAATGAAAATAAAGTCATGCAAAGGCCAACGATAATTTCAGAACAATAAAAGCAAAGAAAGCCTTGGGAAGGATAAAATAATATATATAAATTTACAGCTTAAAATAGGAAAATATTGAAGCACAAGTATAACCTAAGCAAGTAAAGTCATGCAAATGATAAAAAATGTTTTAGAAGAATATATACAAGAGATCCTTTGAAACTATAAACAAGTTTCATCTAAAAGGATAAAAGTAAGGATATTTTTTATATCTTTTCTGGCTTGCATCAAATTCCATCTTAATTTCTTTTGAGGTTCTGAGTGATCAGACACGTTGTTGACACATTGGTCCTTGCTAACATTGCCTATCTAGCATAGTCTATGATGCTAATAGCCTGTGAATCTTGTCAATTTAGTTGAGAGAAGAAAATTTTACAGTATTACTAGGCCTTTTGCTGTCAGTCTAAGGAAAACATACTCCATGTATTGTTTACCCAGACCTTATGCTATTTGATTAGTGGGTTGTTGCTGTGCAAATTTGTGTTTTTGTTATTCTGTATATTGGTTATCCTGTGTAGCACTTAGGCACTTCCTGGCTTGGGGCTGGTGAGAGATTGTAATGCTTGATTATAAATTGGCAGGAGGTGAGTGTTATTGGACCCGTGAAACTGAAATCAAAGAGCTTCTGTGGGGGAACTTGAAGGATTATGTATTAAGTTGGATTTGAACCTTGAAGTTTGGAATGCGGTGTGTTTATGTGTTAGTATTGAACTTGTAATGATTGGATTGTGAGGGGGAAGATGGTACAAGATAAATTGCTCCTCTATTCTTCTAGCTACTAGATGTTATTTTCCATGTTGCTAGGAGGTCATGGGTACTTGTGTAATAAGCATGCAAAATCTGAATCTTTCTTTAAGTGTCGATTTTTGGTTTCTTTTATACAATTGTAAGATATGATAATAGATTACTAAATGGAAAGTATAGTCGTATCTTGTAAATTTGTATATGCCTTGACATGTAATGAAGTCTAGAGTATCTGTGATCTGAATTACCTGGTTTTATTAATTAACTTGATGGCTTACCTTAAGGTTCACTTAAGCACTGGAGGATTATTGCACCTTTGCCAAAAGTTACCTGAACCTTATCTTGTAGTTATCAGTTTACTTAGATTTATTAGAGTCCTAGAGGTTCCTAATGAAGCTTGTATGGTGATGTGTAGTTTTAATTAATGGAGGCAATGTCCCATTTAATGAGATGGGGTCTCTGGTGCTGTTCATAATCCAATGGTTAAAGGGTTCTAAGTCCATTGTGTAGATTAGTTTTGGTGTCTTAATAGATTCTAAGCTGTCTGATTTCCTTGAGGTCTTATCTGTTCCAGGTTAATCAGATTTTTTGATAGTGTCATATTCCAGATATTCTAGCTAACTCTTTGACATGCCTTCAATCAGCATATTTGTTCTAACTTTGATTAAGGTTACGTTCAGTTGTAGATTTGAGCTTGGTGGCTAGGCTTGCGGGTATTGAGTCCAAGTTTCTTCGCATTCATTGAAAATGTTGATCTCAGGTAGATGGATGTGTTTAAAGGCAATTGATTTCTGTCATCTAATACTCTATAATGTTGAAATCATGCCTTGTCTACGCATGTTGCACGACCTTACTAGATTTGTATGGCAAACTTCGTTGGTGGGGCTTGTAAGCTATGCCTTTTAACACAGTTTCATCCATTGCAGATTTGGCGAGCCCTTGAGTACTCAAAATAAAAATTCTGATGACAAATTTTTCAAGATTTAATTTGCAGGGTTTTATTGTCATTCTTGGCTAGTTTTCTTGTGAATACTTTCTTGGTACATGATCTGTTCATGTCCTTGACTGTGCATCAAAATGTAGATTAGCACTCCAAAAATGTTATATTTTTGTTTTATAAGCATTTCTTTTTACCTTCTAAAAAATAATGAAAATGGTGTGCCTTATGAAGGTCTTCATTTGAGCATTGCCCCTAGATCCATGCAAAATTCATTTTATGCATATTGCATAAAATTTATTTATTATTCAAAAAAGTTTAGTACTTTTTAAGTTCTTGAGTTTTGCCAATCTTTTTTGAAGTCAGAAATTTCTGGTTTTGAGAGTCTGAGTTTGTGAACTGTGGTGTCATATGTTGCTTCTCCTTGGATGTTTGAGGTATTAGATTGAGGTAATTACACTATCAAAGTTGTTTGATGTATTAGTTCCCTGTTTTGGTTGAAATCTTGTGCTAGCTGATTAACACAAGTTAGGTTAAGCTTTAATTTGACAATGAGTTAAATAGAGGCTTAAGTTTGTTTGGGATCTGAGTCCTTTATAACCAGGTTTTGAATCAGTTTGAGATCTAACAAAGAGACATCTTGCTTTTGGTCTCACCCAGTTTCGTTGGTGTTAAGCTCTGGTGGCTGATGATTTTTTTGCCCTGGATTTGACTTAGGCTTGTTGGTGGTGACCTTGTGTAAGTTCCTAAGAATTTATGCATTGCTGCCTAATGCATGTTATATTGTGTCACCAAGGTTGAATCAAGATGCTGATAGGTTGGTTTATCTTTTTGGACTACTTCCTAAAGACTAGATTCATATTTGAGGTATTGAAGAAGCAAATTTGAAGCAAACCTCTTTTCTGTAGTCTAAACCAAGAGAGCTTGTATACCTTAGAAAAATCTTCTTAGTCTCCCAAGGCACATAAATGGTTGTCAATATTATCTTGATATAAGATCATGATGCATGTTATAGCCTTGCATATTCAAATTTTGGATTCATGGTCTTTTGAAAACAAGTGAGTTTTGGTGGGTCCCACATGGTTGCCGGGGTCATGGAAGAGTTTGCAATATTGTACCATGTGGTTGACTTTGAGTATGTGAGTTTGTGATAAGTGTCACAATATTGTGGCTTTATTAGGGCATTGTATGATAACCAATAAAAACTTTTCTTAGTGTTGTTAATTTCACAAGCATAGGATTGAATTTAAATGTCATGTTCAAAATTAATAAATTTAATTGAGGTGCAATTTCCCTTACTTGACAATGATTAAGTTGGTTTGGGAATAACCCATAGTGATTAATTCTAGTTAACCTCAAGGTCAAAATGTCTTAGGAAACAAAGATGTGAAAATTTTCCTAAGTGTGAAATATTTAATTGATTCCTAAAAGATGGTTGTGCTTGAGAACCTTATCAAAGTCCTTGGTTTCTTGATATAGCAACCACCTCGTTATGACTTACAAAGTTGATTGTGGATTTTGACTGAGTTAATACTATTGTTGGTTCTAGATTCTTCTCATGTATAAGTTAGATTATCTCCTTACCTTAGGTGTTGAACATAAACTTGATTTCACTTAGTTGTGTGCTCTTATCAACATCAAATAGCTCATCACTATGTTTTTTTAATCTTAGGTGTTTTGTATTGTAGGTGATAAGAACGATTTAGATTTGATTGCGTCTTTTCATCTTGTGCACAATCTTTAATGCCTTGAAACCATGGCATAAAGGTCAGTGAAATTATTTGCATGTGTTTAGTTGTGACATTAGGCTTGAAACTCATATTGCACCCAATTAAAACCCAAAGACATTTCTCTTGCCGATTAGGCTAACCCCAATGATTTACTTGTCAATAACCATGGATTATTGCTAGTGTTGTTAAACCAAGATTTAATAGTTTTGAGATTGAATTAATTAGATTTGAATTTGATGCGAGGTTCGTATTTTTATTGGATTTTAATTAACCTTTAAAGTGATTTTTTCTAATATTGTAAATTTATTGAATGACCAACATTAATTAGATTTTCTAATAAGAGAATTTGGGTTTAATTGCTTGAAGACAACAGTAAAAGGTAGTTTAGAATTAGTAAAAATATTGAGTTCGAGAATTAAATTGGATATTCAATCTTTGATTTCGATCTTCCCTCACATACAAATTAGGTTTGAAACTATTTTAGCCACTGATAATGGTTGTATCTACATGTGTTTGGGTTTTATGAAGTTGGATTGTAGTCATGTAGCTAAGATTTACAGAATGTTCTAGGGCCTTATGAATATTTGCTTCAAGCTATTGGTGAGTCCAATTCCTTGGAATGTTTCAAGGCCCTAAGAGTATCACTTCAAGCTCGTGAATCCAATGCCTTGACAAATTAAGTTATTCTTGATTTTCTTGACTTCCTAACATTGATGTTAGCTGGGGTATTAGGGTATCTAGGAGAAATATTATGAACCCAAACTAGTCTTGAATCATAGAATCCATTGAGACTATGGTTAAATTGAATCTTAGGATCTTTGGTAGAATGGGCAAAATTAGCTTATGTGATGAGTATTTAAATTAACAATAAAAAATGAAAAATATATGTTGGGTTAAGTCAAAGCACAAGCCAAATAAATCATTGCTTCGAAATTGATTATCCAAAGTTTAATTTATACTTCTAAACATGGTAAATATGTTTATTCTACATAAATTATTACTGACAAAGACATGAGATAAATGGTGAATTGAGGTTTGAATTGGACATGTAAATCTAAGGAGGAATGGACTTAAGCTTATTAAAATTTCCATAGCTTCTTAACCCATTAGATACTTGAAGGATACGTTTATGCATAATGCCTTGATTTTTTTTCGTTATTTTGATGATTGATGTTCTTCTAATTTCAGCCGCAAGTTATTGTGATCTATCCTATTTGAAAGTGAAAATCACACGCAGTAAAGAATTGCTCAAACAAAGTAAGTTGAAGGGTGTGCTAGTTTCCATGAGGCGGTCATTGAGTTGACCCAACATAAATGGCTCAAATGTACATTTGGGTTAAATTGGCACAATAGAAGCTAAAATATTTATGAAAATATGAATTTGGGGACAAATAAGTTGTTGATAATTAAGGGTTGGATTTACAAGCCACGTTACATAGTTTAGGAGGTAGCATCAATGGTTAGAGAACTAAGATAAAATTAAATTTGTGAAGGGGAATATTGGAATAAGAGTCGAGGAGATCTGGAAGGCCAATGTCTCTCCAAGTTTTTGGGTTTGTGGGATATAGGGACATGGGGATGAGGTTTTGTGGGGTGACAAAATTGTTCTAAACTTTGGGGATCACTAAGAAAATAAACTAATTAAACTAAAAGCAACTGAAATTTTAATATAGTATGCTATATTTGCAATGACGTCCTTCGCCTTTTACTTCATATTGGTTCTTAGTATTTTTTCCTTTAGAAGCTATGTTTTTTATTTATATTCTTTAAATAGAGTAGGTTGTCTATTTTTGAAAAAGGGGGTGTTCCTTCCAAGTCTCAAAGTCTTTGGGATGTTCAAGATGTTTGGAATGTCACTTGAACACCAAGGGATGAATGCTTGTTGAATACTACTAGAAACTATTGGTAAGGCTACAATCTAAGACTACCATCAATGAGGAAAAAATTGAATCTAAGGAAGACTTGAAGTAATGAGAAATCCAAGAATAGAGGTTGATCGTATTGATTAGAGCTATTTCCAATAGGCAAGGGAATAAAGTCCTATAGATACCGAGGAGAGAAGAGACCTTGCTAAAATCCAAAGACAGTTTGTTGGAAAGATAGGGAGCCCACATGCTGATCAAATAATGATTATATTCACTTGGCAAAAGAATCTAGGGCAGAAATATTGCAAAAGAAAGTAAGTTCTAGAGAAAAAAGAACTTTATATTAGGTCATATATGGAGAACTAATTTGGAAACAAGAAAGCATTTGGGTAAAGGAGAGTATGTTGAGTATGTAGAGAGAAGTCTGCCCCAAGAGAATGTTTTCTCTCGATTACCACAAGCCTTAAAACAGATTATCAAGTTGTCTTATAGTGAAAATGTTGTCTTCCTTTGTGGTTGAAACTATAGTGATTTAATTCAAATGGATGAGTTGGAGTTTTATCTTTTGAGATGTTATATATTTATGTTTGAAATTTTGCATGATAATGTGGAACGATTTCCCTCATTTTAGATTTTTGCTTGATAAGAGAATTGTTGTTCGAACATAATGTTGTTGTTACTGTCATTGTGAAAAGTGCCTTGGTAGGCATATTCATGGTTTGATTAATTGAACAGCTTGATGATTTGGTTTTCCTAGTTGAGATGAGGATATTTTTGGTTTGAGTTGTGAATATTTACCAAAGACATCTATTTATCAAAAGTGCCTTTGCTTTGTATTAATGATCGAGTCCTTGGATTGATGAAGTATTGCTAATTAAGAATTGAAACTTGTGTTAATTACTTATCATTATGTTGACGCCATTCGTTTGAAGCAAGTGAGGGCTAATTGGAATTGTTTTTTGAGGATTGTAATCTTTGCTTTTATAACATTTAGATGATGTGGACATTAGACCTGGAGTGGTGGTGGACCTTGGTGTGAGATGAAGCTCTTATCGCTGTTATTGGGCTATTTAGTAAGATTCTCATTGTTGACATTGGGAATCTCCTTTTGGTTGCATAGTTGAAGTCGTTGTCTTCACATGTTATCCATGGGCATCTCCCTGTAATCTTTCTAATCCTTGACAATATTACTAATGATTTAGAAGATGAATAGATGACTTGTGAACAAGAACAAGGTATTTGTGAGGGACTACTTACAAGACTTGTTAGTTACTTGAGAAACTTGTTGAGTCTCAAGGAAAGGCACTTGAAACTAGGCTTGTAGACTTGGGTAAGTTTTAATGTGCCTACCAAGAAATTATAAATATACTTGCTCTGAATTTTAGCTCACAAGCATTTTGTTAAACAGTTGGTAGAAATTGAAAACCATTCAACATTTCGGAGTCTTAGAATTTTAGCTCGTAAGCATTTTGTTAAATAGTTGGTCAAAAATGAAAACCATTCAACATTTCTGAAATTATAAAGTGGAACAACTGCACTATCTTTTATCACCAAAGGCATTTTGGCAAATAGTTATTATGCAATACAATTTCACAAATAATTGACTAACACAATCTTTGTTGGTATAAATTTTTTTTTATCAAGGATATATGCTATAATATAAAATCAGAAATACATACAATAGTGAAAACCAATTTTCTGACCTCAAATGAAGTTTTATTTGATGATAGATAACGCTGGTCTGAGTATAAATACTCCCGAGGATGCAGGTACAGCTGTAGTAGTTATGCCCACACACAAGTTGCTGATGTAGACGACTTCACAATCTCTAAATAAGGAATCCTTTTCTTCTGAAAATCGTATGATCTCACCGAATTTTTTTATTCCTTTTAAGCATGACCAGCCATGGCTGATTTAAAACCTATAGAAAATATCACAAATATAATGGCCTCAAATTCCAATCTCTTGTTTCAAACTGAAATTTTCAATTACAGTTTACCCAAGTATCAAATCTAAAAATCACCATAAAAACCAAACTTTAAACACACTTGTGAGTGCTGAATGAACCCATCTAGAATTGGCCAGGTGGGAAATCCACAAAACCATTTTTGCTGTAGGGATTTTGTTCTAGGGCTAAAGATGAACAATTGCTCATCCCTCCACATTGGGGCTGGTAAAATGAAAAATACAAAGAATTAATGCTCTTCTCAAAATTCCTTTTATAGGCACTTTAAGGGCAGCTAAAATTATCTATTTTATTTCACCTTTCCCATCAATAATAAAAATAAGGTGATTTTTTTAACCCCTTTAATTTGATATTACTTTTAGTCCTCATTTACTAAGTCATTTTTTATATATATTTTTAAAAACAATCTTTTAGATCACCACTTTGTACCCTATTATGCTTAGTATTATCACTTTTGACCTTTTTTATACACTTTATGATGATGACCACTCTTTAAAATAAACAATTAAACATAAGTTACATTTTAATTACTCGAGTAAAGCTAAGTTGTCAATTCGGATTCCGGTTCGGATGCGGATTCGAGATTCGGGTTCGAAATTTGTTCAATTTTTTTTGGTTGGGTTCGATTCGTTTTGGGTTCGTTCGTACAAGATATTATATATATATATATATATATATATATATATATATATATATATATGTAAACATATGCAGCAGCAAATAAGTTCATACATTACTATGCTAATAATAAAGCAACATAGCAAAATACACCACCATATCAATGTTTCGGTTCAAAAACAATAATGCCAACATTAATAATCACTATCAGTCATTAATGATCAAAATATCATAAAAAATCATCATTATGCTGTTGCAGATTAGAAGCACAAACAGTGCCACTAGCATCAGTACTCGTAGCCTCAGGATCAGCCTCAACATCACTAAGTAGCTTGTGATCACCATCATCAATTGCAAGCTAAGATACCGATGCGCCTAGGATTCTGCCGGATGCGGATGTGGATGCCCTATGGATGCCATTCGCAAGTGCATTCGGGCGCCCAGGTTGCGCTTTTGGATGGCATCCACAGGGCATCCGGGCGCATCTAGACGCATCTAGATGCGTCAAAGCCAAAACGCGGGCCCAGACTTTCGTTTTTGCAAAAAAGTAACTCAAAAATATATTAAAACATGTGTTTAAATGAATATTTTATTCATTCTTTGACTTCTAAACCCTAAAACGGTCCTAGAAGAGGCCATTCAAACATTTTTCTTCTCATTTCTTATGCAGCTTGCCTCTTTTCATTTTCTCTCCATTTTCGATTTTGAAGCTAAGGTGATTGTTTTCGAAGAGGATTGTTCGTGGGCTGAGAGATAGCTTCCACAAAGGAGTTTTCAGCATCAAAGGTAAGCATTTGATCCCATTGTTGTGTTCTTTAATGGATTTTTTTGAGGATTTGATGGATTTTTTCAAGTTTGGGTAGAAATATTTCATGTTTTTTTTCATTTTTTAAAGAAATAATGAAACAAGTTTAGCTATTTGTTTTAGACTATTTTTTATCATTGTTTTGCACTTGTAAGCTTGATGTTCATAGTTTTTTTCTAAATTATATTTATTTATTTTCTTATTATAGCAAGGAAATCGATTGTATTGTGCAAGAATGGCCGCCACCGGTAGTCAAAGTTCAGTGGGAGGGCAAAGTAACGATAATTTTAATATTGTTGTAGGATCTCCTTTATGGAGACATACCACAAGAGTATCACAGGTTTCGGGAGGTGGCTCGTATCTTTGGAAGTGCAATTATTGTCAAAGTAACAAAGGAAAACCATTCAATAGCTCATATTCCCGGGTTAAACTTCATTTTATGGGCCCTGCTAGAAAAGGTATTGCAATGTGTACAGGTGGGAAGGGGTTGTCTAATACATAGATAGCTTCATTTGTAAAAGAACAAGAAGAGGTTTGGTTAAAAGATCAAAAAAAAGTTTTTATCAACCTCCATCCGGAAAGAACAAAATGCAATTACCCAATGAACCAGTTGTCTCCTCCAAACATCCATTCTTGGAAGTACCTGTACCGGGAGAGAAAGATGAAGAAGTAGAAATTACAGCCCGCAAAAGAGGCCCATTGGATAGTGCATTTAAAATGGAGGCAAGAGAGCTTGCTGATGAAGCCATTGCACGTTGTCTCTATGCTAATGGTCTTCCTTTCAACTTGGTAAGATCACCATATTGGAAGGAAATGGTGGAAGCCATCAATAAAGCCCTAGTTGATTACGTAAGTCCTGGGTATGAAAAGGTGCGTACCACTTTGTTGCAAAAAGAGAGGATTGCTATAGAGAGGGCTTTTCAACCAATTAAACATTCTTGGAAAACTTCAGGTATAACTATTGTGTCTGATGGATGGAAAGATACAAGAAATCGACCATTGATTAATGTGATTGCAATGTCCCCCAAAGGGTCAATGTTTTTGAGGGCTGTTTGTTGTGAAGGGCAGGTGAAGGATTCACAGCTCATTTGTAGAATTCTCATTGAGGCCATAGAGATAGTGGGGAGTGAGAATGTGGTACAAGTGGTTACAAACAATACCAAAAATTGTAGGGGTGCAAGTGCTTTGATTGAGGGTCAGTATGATCATATTTTTTGGACACCATGCACAGCACACTCCCTAAACTTGATCATGCAACAAATTGGCACTCAAATTGATTGGGTGAAGCAAATTTACCAAGATGGGGAGGAGATACAAATGTTTGTGACGAACCACCACATGTCACAATCCATATTTAGATCATTCTCCAAATTGGAGCTGCTGAAGGTAAACTCAAATTGTAATTACTAAATTAGTAAATTTCATTTGTTTATGTTCATGTTCAATTATCAAATTGTATATAACTTTGCTTAATATTTATTGACATATTGTTAACTTGCTTTATGCTTAGGTTGCTGAGACCTGTTTTGCGTCTCATACTATTGTTATGAGACGACTTGTGAAGGTGCAAACAACATTAAGCCAAATGGTTATTTCTAACCAGTGGGGTATATGGAAGGCTTCAAATTCAAAAAGAGCCCAAAAGGTCAAGGCTTTGGTCTTGGATGACAGTTGGTGGGCTCGTGTGCAATTTGTATTGGATTTCATGGACCCTATCATGACCATGCTCCGCTTTGCCGATACAGATACACCTTGCTTGGGGGATGTATATGATGGCATGGACACCATGGTTGAGAAGGTAAAAGTTGCCATACAAAAACATGAGAATGACCCCACAAAATGTGTAGCCTTATGCAATAAGGTGAAGGCAATCATTCATCATCGTTGGGAGAAGATGACTACCCCATTGCACCTCCTTGCATATGCATTAACTCTAAGGTACTATAGTCAGCAAGTACTTGGTATGTCGGGAAGAGTTGCACCATATGTAGATGAAGAAGTTGCTAATGGGTTCTACAAAGCTTTTACAAGGCTCTTCCAAGATGATCAAATGCACGACACAGTGAGGGAAGAATTTGGCTTATTTGCTTCGGGTTCAAAAATGTCTCCATTTGCAATAAATGACCAATATAAAATGGGAGCTATCACTTGGTGGTACATGTATGGTCAACCATACAAGTATCTACAACGTCTTGCAATCAAGATTTTGTCACAAGTAAGTTTTTTTTTGTTTTTTGTTTACCACATGTATTCTACAATTTAGTGTTTAACATTCTTTAAATTGTTTTTCATTTGTATGTTTAATTGTGTGAACACTATCCAGGTTGCAAGTTCTTCTGTTGCTGAAAGGAATTGGAGTACATACTCCTATATCCATTCAGTGAAGTGCAACTGGTTGGGCTCAAAGAAAGCTGAGGACTTGGTTTACATTCATAGCAACTTGCATCTTTTGTCACGCAACCAGAATGAATACAAGGAAGGGTCAACCAAGCTCTGGGATGTAGTCCCCGAGTGTGCAAACTTGGATGCAACGCTTCATGATCTTATTGCAGTCACAGATGATGGTGATGATACCATGACACATGGTGCATCTAGCACAAGTGGAATCGTTCTTGGTTCAAATGATCTTGAACTTGCAAAAGTTGGAGATAATGAGAATGCGGATTTTCTTGAGAATCCTTATGATTCTCAATCTGATTAGTGAATCTTGAGTCTTGACTCATGAATCCTTGATTGATAAACAATGAAACATTGAATGATGAACTGAGTTTTGAGTTTGTAATTAGTTATTGAACTTCTTTCTATTTGAATATTTTTGTCCATGAAGTTCTAAGTTGAAGTTGAGCTATCGAATATGAAATATCTTGAATCTTGTCACTTGATCAATGGTGAAGTATCATTATTTTGATAATCTGATTCATACTATTAAATGATTTATTTAATATTTTTGTATATTTTAGATTTCTTGCACTTCATATATATAATAATATATATATATATATAAACACACACACGCATCCAAACGCATCTGCATCCCCTAAAAAAAAATTTCACGCATCCGCATCCACACCCGAATCGGCAACTTAGATTGCAAGTGCATCAAAGTGGGTTTCCAACCCCGCAGAATCTGGTTCAACATCCCAATGTTGTGCCTCCCCTTTTTTGTAAGTATTGTCTTTGTGTGTTGTGAGCCTCAAGTTTGAATGCACAAAGACCAAGTTATCTGCCTTCTTGGAGTTTAGTCGGTTGCGTTTTATTGAGTGGATGAAGGAGTATGTGCTCCATTTCCTCTTAGATGATGATGAACTAGCAACCTATCAAGATTTACAATTTTGAAATTAGAGAGTTAGGAGTTTTGAATATAAATTTTTAAAATATAAATTCAATATTTATCAACAAGAATTTAGAAATTAGAATCTTAAGAGTAAAGAACTTACTTGTGATAAAATTTTGATGGCAATGGGTTGCAGGAGCTGGTACATTTGTCCATGGAAGTACGACCATTTATGAGCATCAACATTTTTCTTGTCTGCAAGAGCTTCAAGACCACAATCATCGGTGCTTGCGTGTGATGTCCCCTATCTTAGAGATGAAATTCGATAAATACACAATAGAAATCGATAAAAATATATTAAATAAATAATATATTATTGACAATAATACATTATTAATTATTTATATAATGATAAATAAATAAATAAATTAATGAATAAATAAAATAATAAGCTATATAATAATGGAAAAACATAATATATTAAATATAAATATATTATTAATATAAAAATATATATTACTCATAGATAAATGATATAATTTATACTATAATATAATAATAGAATATAATTATAATAATAATGATTATAACAAGAGAAGTAATTCTAATAATAATTATATTCAATTGATAAACTTGATATAAACCTTATTATAGACATTTTAGTATATATAACTATATATAAATATCAAGTTTAATAATAATGAATATAATAACAAATTAATAAATATTAAAATAACAATAAATATAATATATATAAGCAAATACTAATGACAATCTATATTTACAAATAATATGATTAATATAGTATTAAATGATTAAATAATAATAGTTATTAAGTAATTAAATAAATTAATAATAATCAAATTATTATATATTGTAATGTATCGTTTATATAACTAATATAATCATAATAAATAAAGATGACTAAATGTGAGAAAGACTATAGTCGATTTGCATTGACAATAGTCATCACAGCAAGACAAGGATTAGAGATTGGAATAAATGGTAACTAATAGAGACGCACAGTGTTGATTGGCTATCTGCGACTACTATTATGTGAATTAACCAACAATCCTGAGATAATAAAAGGGTGCAATTAACGGTGATCATTAAGAGTCGTGAACTTACAAAGTGACTCATCGCTCCTACATCATGATATATGAAGGCATTGCAAAGAGGAAGAAAAATACGGAAAATAAGCATCGAGAACTATTCACATTTGCGCAGACTTATACCCAACACCTACTGATCCTTCCTCATGAACGGATAATACAGAAAACAATATCAGGAGTTACTCAGGGAAGTCAGTTATAACATCTTCTCTATCAGGCCCATTGATAGATGAGCATAACAAATGGAAGGGAATGTTTGAATTCAACTCAGTAATATGTAGACTTAAGAGAAATAGATAAATCTCTTAAACTATCCATAATAGCATTCATTTCATAACGGGAGCAACCAACAATCATAAAATCAGAGAGCATTAAAACAATGAATCTTGAGCGCCTGGGAAAGAATCAAATTCATTTTTAAGGTACACGGGATTATTTAAGCATTCATCCACAAAGGATATATATACTGTCATATATATATGTTTGATATTCATTAGAAGAACAGAATATAGGAGGATGATATCAGATTCCAATTATTAAATATATATGGAATAGGAAGAAAATCTGAAATGGCAATTGCATACACACATAACTATCTTTCACCAACCATTATATATTCACAACCTATTCCATAGTATTTGCAGAGCCCTTCACTCAAAGACCGGTGAACATATCAGATTTCTTTGTGGAACCAAATCCATAATAAACTCAATCATTTTTTTATTTAAAGATCTTATGGATAGAAGATCTCATCCTCTTACTATAGTAGTAATGTAACCAAATATATATTTATCTTGTGATTCAAACCAATGCAATTCTTGAGATATTTGAAATAAAAGTATAAGTGCATAGTCCCATTATTTTAAGAATTCACATAAAGAAACATTGAAGTGATAGTAAAGCAGCTGCAATTGGATAGTCGTATTGCATTGTCCCAACAGGGGACATTACAGTGGTATCATAGCATAATCCTGCCATCCTGTGGGAGGTATTTTATGTTAACGTATAAGCGAAAGAAAGGAAAGAAAGCTATGGCTGAACAATTATCAAATGAATTGAGGAGTTTTATGGAGCAAACTAATCAAACCAACCAAGCACTCTTACAAGCATTGCAAAATATGGGGAACTCAATCAACACCCTCAAGAGCTACCATACCCAATGAAAGGACGCAAGCACCCACCACTCTAGAAATAACGAGTCATCTTCATCCAGAGTACCCAAACCAACCTTCTTACCTAGGGAAGAATTACCTACAGAGGAAGAAGGAATAGGCCAACCCACCAATCGAGATGTGGAAAATGCTAGAGCTTATGCAAGTCTCAAACCTGAAATTAGGGAACTCATAACATTTGGAGAATTTTGTGACATTAAAAAAAATGTGCCCCTAGGAGGAATGGAAGACATCAAAACAAGGAACTCAAATACAAAGTAAATAAAATAATGCTCCCAAATTTTGATGGGTATGGGAAAATTACGGCTCATGCATGGTTGCAGAAATTAAATACTTTCTTCACTTTGCATGGAAGCCTCTACATTGATCACCTCTCTATCCAGTAAAGTGGTGTGCACCTTCTCAGAACCCGGGCCCTTGAACCCCTTTGGAGCCTCATTAATAGATCTCACCATTTTTTGCCAATACGGTGAGTGAACAACATTAAACGCCAATCCACATGCATAGACGCATCTCGCTATGGCTTTCTCAGCAATGTCTCTAGCTTCATTTTGAAATGATGTTTCCAAGGGCCCCATTGCTCTCTTCTTTGCAATTAGTTCTTGAGTGTTAGCTTGTGGTGACTGATCAGGAAAGTACTATCTAGGAAAGTACTGTACACTTTTCATTCGTCGTGGGGTTAACTCGTCAAGCGTTTTTGAGTTGACACGTCAAACATTTTATTAGGTTGACTTGTCAAGTATTTTAGGGTTAACATGTTAACCAACATAAGCCTTGTTATATTGGCTTAGGGTTAGGGATTTCATGATGGTGTATGATTTTAGTACTGGCGGCGGAATTGAGCTGTAAGGGATTACGGATTGTAATCAGGTTGTAATCACTGGATAATAAAAAAGAAATAAAATAAAATAAAATATTGGACTCGCTGTTGGTGGATGTAGCCCAGGGATTGGGTGAACCACGTTAAATCTTTGTGTCTTGTGTTCTTTTTTGTGTGGTTTATTGTTTTCTGATATTGGTTATATTTGTATGTAATTGTTATTTCTGCCTTGTTAATCCTAACATTGAGGAGCACGCAAGAATGGATGGTCCTCTACGGGTGGCTCATTGGGAGTGGAAGTTGAAGACATAGACGATGTTTTTGTTTTTTTCCTAGCATTTTGCAAAGGATGAGAACTTGCCCTCCCAGCTGCTTCATCTACTTGTTTTTGCTCTTTAATATATTTGTTCACAATGTGGTTTGGAAGAAAGGTTTGAGGTAGTAGCCCATTAACTCTTGGTTTCCCTGTACAAAATTTAATGCCCTATTGAGGAATAAAGCACAAATGTGCTATCACTTTACTATAGGAGCTACTAGATTCCTCTTTGCAATGGCTGCAAATCTACACATAACCTTCTCCACCTAGCATTGGTTTAACCATTTCCACATATTTCCATAGTGGAGAGCGTCTGTCTATTGTAAAGCGGGAGTTTTCTGTGCTAGAAGCACTTGCAACCATTCTTTGAGTCTGAATGATGAATTTATAAACAACAAACAAAGCAAATATTAATATAAAACAATTACCTCTCTGAGAATTAGTTAATATAAAATGGATTAGTCAAGTTAGTTACGTAGTCTAGTTTGGTCACTTATGTTCCAATTGAAGCTTTAATCCTTATGCCTAACAAACCTTGAAGTCTCATTCTTGAAGCTGTTTGTTAGATAAACACAGAGGAAGAAGATATTTAAGATGCACCAAATAAGAAGAAATGATTATACGAAGATTATTACTATATTAAAAAAGGCTCTATTTTTTCAGTGTTTTGATTTTTTTGCTACTATTATGTGTTTTTTCCCATTCAACAGAAACAATTGTTGAGTGGTAAGATAAAAAACCACAATAATTTGTATAGCATAGGTGAGAGATGTAAATTGCTTTTCAGAACTCCTGAAAGTTGTTATCTCATGTAATGTAATAAATTAATAATTACATATATGCACAAAATAAATTTGTTGAAGAACATTCAAGGAAACGAAATTGACCGGTGTATAGCTAAATCCCACAGCCCTTGAGTTCATTTTCTCAACTGGTGCTTGAATGCAAGTTTTAAAGAAAAGCCAAATAATAAAAAATAAACTTAATATTTGAAAAACACTAAATTGAATACCACAAGTGCATAGAAACCAGTAGTGAATCTATTATTTTGTTGCACATTACATGCAAACTTTTGGATAAAGAGGTCGACTTGTAATAGTTCCCATTATTATCAAATGTAAAATCTGTAGGGTGAAGAATACCTGCAATTGCAATACTTAAGACCTTCACCGTTGAGAAAGCACTTGGGCACTTTTTTAAAATAAAACCCCTCCTTTGCTTGGCAAAACTAACATGTCTCCAAAACTAATGACGTTATTAGCAAAGCGGTGTCAATGAGTAACATAAAACCCATGTCGCATCATTTGTAGGGTTAAAAGCAATAAAAAACAATTTTAAAAATAATAAAAAACGGCATTGAAAGAAAACGTAAATGAAATTCGCACAAATTCGTTCCAAATTCGTCTGGGGCTTGCTAGTGTTTTTCTAAATTTGCGCCAAACGATTAAAAATTCGGCCAGGGTCCGTTTTGGCGAATATGGAATGAATTACACAGGAACATACTGAATTTGAATCGAATTTGAATTTGCAGCGAATTGAATGCCGAATTTGCATATGCCTGGGCGAATATGGCAACTTAGAAAATAAGTAAATAAGAGTCTAATTCAAATAAGGGAGATCGATATTGGTGTAAAGTCGTGGATTTTAATTATTTGGGCAGAAGTAAAATTAAATAAATAAGAGTCTGATTCAAATAAGGGAGATCGATATTGGTGTAAAGTCATGGATTTTAATTATTTGGGCACAAGTAAAAGATTGGCCATTATGTTATGTGCCATGTAATACATCAATTGATCTCCTTAGTGATCCACTCTCTATAAGGTTTTTCAAAGAGAAATATTATCAGCAGGAATATTAATATATCAGTTGAATGTTATTTCCATGCAAGTGTGGCTTTCATTATCCATCGCAGCAATTGCAGAAGCTTTATTATTGGTGTGAGTTCGAAAAGGACAGCTGTGTGAGGATCTTTCCACCTATTTGCAGGGTTATTTCTGGGCTGCAAGCATGTACGATTCATCTTGTGGTTGCTTTGAGTATTGAGGCATGGTTCCATCTGATGAAATCGTGGCTCTTGCTGGTTGCGTGGAAGATGTATAATTGATTGCTGCTTTAATTCATGTGACTCCATTGTTTGCCTTGGACAGTGGAAAATCTGAGAATTTTGGAGCAAATTGGGTGTCTTCTATCCTAAGCTGTAACATTATAGTGATTATTAATGTTGGCATTATTGTTTTTGAACCGAAACATTGATATGGTGGTGTATTTTGGCATTTTGTTATGTCATTTGAACTAAAACGACAATATATGTGGTGGTGTAGTTTGCTATGTTGCTTTATTATTAGCTTAGTAATGCATGAACTTATTTGCTGCTGCATATATATATATTCTTGTATGGATGAACCCAAAACGAAACGAACCCAGCCACAAAAGATTTTGGACGAATTTTGAACCTGAATCTCGAACCCGCATCCGAACCAGAATCCGAACCAGAATCCGAACCGGCAACTTAGCTTATTTTGAACACCCAAGCCAGCTCTTTCTCACAAATCAAACCTTACCAAATAATGTTACTCCACCAAAGTTAATATAAAAAACAGATGAATAAATGACCTCCAATATATATCTATATCTATCTATATATATATATATCCCTTAGAAATTATAAAGTTAAGAAAACAATGATCTTTTTTCCCACATCAGACACGAATATAAAATTCCTCTAAATATCTTTATTACTGCAATTTGTCTTTGAAGGAAGACTTCAGAAATTTGGTGCAGCTGTGAACTTCATCACGAATCCACCTCTTTGGAAGAGCTAGGTTTTCGTCCAACACTTCTGTCAAACTCATGAAGGTTTCTGTCCTCAGAAATCATAAATCATTATATCAAATCCATAAGCATGTTTTACTTCACCCAGCCAGCTTCCTTATAAAGAACTCCAGGAAGCACCTAGAAGATTAGGCTGACTTTAATATAATTGGAGAACATTATTTTTGGTGGATCCAATAGCATGTTTTTCAGTTTGTTGAGTCTTTGCGAAGTCCAAGCTTGAGTCAAAAATTAGCTTGCCGAGTCCAATTCTTGCAAAAATCTGTGAGTTAACCACTTTGGAATGTGGTACTGAGATTGGCCACAAATATTTTCTTTAAATACTTATTGCTCTTTCGGAACCTGACATTGGTTGTGAGGGTGGTTGGGTTAATAACTTCATTTTCTCTGTTTTCACATATTGGAGACTAGTTTTTGGTGGATCGGATATTTAGATTGGTGAAATCCTTCTAATCCTTTATTACATTGAGAGGCATCTACAGTGGCAGCAAGGCATGGAGCATCATGTCATGGTTCTGTACATAAAAGTTAAAACTAAAGGCAATTGATATATATTTAAAAAATAAAAGAAAAACAATAAAATAAGTCTCCAGCAAAAAAAAAACTCCCAAGTAAATAAAATAAACAAATTGTTAAATAGTTCTAAAGTAAAATAAAATAACTTGAAGTAAATAACTCTTAAAATAAAAATAAATTAGACAATGTAAATAAAATAGAATAATGTTTGAACAGTTCTTAGTAAATAAAATAACTGAAGACTGAATCTCTCAGCATTTTTTAGATAAATTTATTTAAGATATCTATAATAGTCTTAATTTCTTTATAATAAGCAAAAATACGAAATAGATTGAGAAGATAATATTTGATATATATATCTTCATTGTTGTGATATGTGATCAACTCAAAATAAACTATAACCTAATGATAAACTGCGATATAGACCAAAGACAGACGTTATGAAATACACTAGGAGAAAACTGGCCAAGTGTTGGACACTTTACCAGATTCTTAAGTATAAATGTTTCTGGGGTCTCATTGGCCTTGGGTTTTGAGAGTCTTTTGGCTTCAATCAGGGTTATGGAACCAAGGGCTGCTCTGATACTGATGTAATCCTAGATTGGGTCTGCAACATATATCTTAACAATTTTCCTTGTGATAAAGGTATTATTGTTGCAGGTGTTTAGCCCAAAGCACACAAGATTGTGCCAGATGGTTTGATCCAGGTATGTGAGATTGTGACAAGTTGTGTCTATCAATTTATCAGTATCAGACTATTAGTGGCATACGTGAACTTGGTTTTTGAGTGTAGAGACGTACATTTGATTCTGAAAATCAAAGCAGACATTTTTTATAGATAGTTTAACACAGCTGTCTACAAACACTGAAAAAGCTGCTCTAATACCCTATAATATTAATAATTGCACAAGTTCCAGCTTTGCAATTCTTGACATGTGGTTTTGATTTTTAATTATATGTAGTTGGTGGCAGGCATTGTAAAACAAAAAAAGAAGAAACGTTACTAGAAAAACTGAATGGTAGCAAGGGCTTCACAGCGGGCTCTAGTAATTTTTAATTTGCTATAAGTTTACGATTTCTTTGGTTTGAATTTTTTTCTTAGCTTTACATGTGAAAGGGGTGTGCCCATCTTTGCTTATAAAAACAACATACAGGTTAGTGATGCTTATGAATATGGAGCTCAAATACATGTTTATCTTATGCAGAAAATAATGCAAATAAAAAAAAATGGCCAGGCAATATGAAGTGTTTATCTACACACTATTTGGCATGAAATAACATTTTTAGTTTTTGTTTTGGCACGTTTTTATGAAAATTTTAGTGTCTTTAAATTTTCTGTGTTTTTCCCATTTAAATCCGTTTAATTGAAAACCATTTATATTTTTGGTTTACTGTGCTGTTGCTGTGCACATATATACTGCAAGTGGTGTAGAGGCTTTGGTACATGATTAACCAAGTTAAAATGGTAAATCATATTGTAACCCAGTTAAACTTAGTGTCACATTTATAAAGCTTTATGTAATAACCTTAGTCCAGATTGACACACACTTCCGTACACCTCTCTCAATTTAGTGTTTTGACATTTTGACGAACAGTTTGCTTGCAATGTACGGTTTCAGTTTTTAGATTTACAATGTGCGGAATGATATTTATGCTTAATGGGTAGAAAAAATCACCAAAATAAGAACATATAGTATTCAACAGAGAAGATTTCAAATAACAAGTCCCTGACCTTTATTGATGTCTGATAATCAGTAATGATTACAATCTAAGTTACCGAATTGGGTACGGACATGGGTACAGGTACGTGGATATGGTACGTAGATACGACATAATTTTTTTAAGGGGTTGGGTACATTTAGATACATCTGTACAAAAATATATATAAAAATCGTAAATATATATGTTTTGCAGTGTAAAAACAAGAATTAAGAAATAGTATACTTGTAATATTAATTATTTCATATACAATTTAACAAATTAATATTATAACAAGAAATAATAAACATAAATTAAACAATTATATATTATATAATGTTACTATTAAAATATATAACAATTTGAATTGAAAAAATAATTAAATAGAACTTCAATAATAAATTACTAAGATTCCGCAGGGATTCCAAGAAGTACCCGATTCCGGTACGTATTGTACCCGGAATTGGCAGTTAAACTGAACGATTCAGCAACTTAGATTACAATCATACAGCAGACTAAATTAATCCCACGAACTGGCTTCTCATCACTTTTGCTCCCACAGCTCCTGTAGCAGTCCAGCAATTGCCAAATACTTATCGTGGAAGACTTCTGGTTCCACTGAGATGCATAGGTATCGAACATAGCACCATACTAAAGGGTTTTCAGACAGTCAAGCCTCCACGTTGGAAAATAGGGGGCCTGCACTTAAGGACACTTATGCAGCATAGGCTGTATATACGATAGCCAGCAATGTTCCAGGTGAATGAAGTCAGCTTATATTATATTTCCTGTGGCATGAATGAAACTGATACTATTCTCTACTCTGCATAATGAATGACTCTTGATGACCACACACATAGATGAATGTCCGGTGCAAGTAACAGCCCACAGCAATATTACCCACAACAGTTATAATGGAAATGTTTGTTCAGAAGTGTCTAACTGTATGTATCCTTAACGGTATGTTCAATGACATACACATACCAATATTAACCTCATTCCGTTCGATGACTTGTCATACCCCGCAGAATGATTGCTCCAATACGTTAGCACACCGTTGGCAAATCGATATTTCAATGCGAACAGAATAAAAGAATAAAACTTGTTGAGACACTGGAATAAAGTTATAAACCATTATGATAATCATCTATGGACACTTCAGGCTCAGCTTTAAATACAAAATGCCCACGCAATGAACAAGGCTCTGCAGCTTTACAAAGAATGAAGTCCAATACAATCACAAGGTGCCAGGGATGATAATCCCGATTTCACTGATCAACTGTTCAACTAGTTAGAAAACCGTTCCAAGCCATTCCTTCAATCCTACTCACATAGACCAATATTCTCGAAAACTGCAAACCCTAATACACAGAATTTGTCTTCTTTAGGAAGACATCACAAATTCTATAAAATCTCCCATTATCAGCAGCATTGAGAAACCTGTATTGATTTCTCCAAGAATCATCTATAGGGGAGGTAGTTGCACTGCTGAAAATGATAATTTCACAGGCTCCAATCCTGAGATGGTAAATTCCAGAAAAAACTCTCAAATCAATTAAGAAGAGATACTATTTTTTTCAGGTTGTCCAGTTCTCGACAGTTGTAACATTTATTGACTTTAGTCTAAAGTCACAATTATTAATTATTTATTATTACCTTTAATTTAATTTTTAGGTAATAATTTTAAATAACTAATTTTTAATCATTTTAGCTTTCAAAAACACAGCAGGACATTACACTTTAGGTAAACTAGGTTCTAAGAATTTATCACATCTAGAGTTTATATTGAGGGACTATATCTTTTCTTCTCAATGTGGCTGGCATAGCTGATAACGAATTTCAATCTTTTTAAATCCATGTCAGATATGGATTTTTGTCTGATTCAATTTGCATGGCCTGCTTGGAAAATTGTCTGCATGCAAAACTTGTTGAAAAAGTAAGACAAATTTCAAAAAGCAAGCAGAAAGAGCAGAATGTCTTCACTGCCTAAATATAAAAGAAACATACATATTTATACATAAGGTGCGGCCATTGCAAGTATGAGTTTGAAGTCACTAGTCAGTTAATCTCAACGTGAAAAGTGTCACACATCAACATAAAGGGGGGAAATAATGCATAATCTTTGAAGGTCATATCCTACGTTACATTACACATCAACAAAAAGAGGGAACCTGTTGCATAACCTTTGAAGACCGTATCATTAGTCCTTTTAAACGATTTCTCAATTCTCTTTCTTTATATACATATAGTTAGGTAGATAGATAAATAACAGCAGAGGGCATCCTTGCTTGACTGCAATACTGCAATCTATTTTATCAAAATACCCATTATTGGAGTCATAGATAATTTTCACAAAATCAGCAGAGATATCCAGCATCTCCAATCTTTTCCTGAGAATTGTTGAAGAACATTATGAAGGAATTATTAAAAAATAAAAACTGGAAAAGAATAAAAGAACATTTTTATCTCCACAATTTCAGCAGTCATTTTATGAATGAATAACTGGTCTATCATAAAGGCTAACTGCTAACTGGTAACTGCTAGCTGAAGGATTTCTTGTAGTTCACAAAACAACAGAATCAATCTTTTTCAATATTTTGTAAATTGCTGGCGATTATCTTGAGGGACTGCCTGGCTCATATTAGAGTGCTGGTGTTGATAGAAATCTAACTGGCTAATTCTTTCTTGAAGAAATTAAAAGCGCCCTGTCAAACAATAGGAATGAAGAAGCCTTAGGAAAATGATGCTTACTACTTCAATTGAAAAGATGCTGATTTTCTCTTTCTAATGATCTTTCAAAGAATCTTTAACTTTTTTGTTTTTATATTCTAATTTTCTTCAATTCAGGTAAATGCGATCACTATGTAAGCCAATCTTGAATAGTACTTAGGACTTGTAAATATAAAATGGTTTTATGCAGGCTATATTAAAACTCTCTTTTAATAAATTTCTTGCTCTGAATCTTTTAGAATTTTAATGAGCATTTTGACATGTAATTAGAATTTCTTTGTAAACCAATATAAATTATTTTTGGTAATATACATTATTTTAGTTTCAGTTCAAGTGTGGATGATTCAGCTAGAAGGTTCAAACATGGCATAATATTATTCTAAACAAAGTAAAACATTATTCCATTTGTGTTGCATGTCTACAGCTTACAGTTCCTCAGATTAAAGCAGAGATGGAGAAAATCTTAACGTGGCTTGTTCCAGTTGCTACAAACACTACTAAGTAATCAATTGTGCTATAGCCTTTTTATGATTTTATTTCATTGCTAAAAATCTGAATACCTTCTATGGTATCTTAAAAATGTTTTTCCCAGCTTTGTAATGAGATTTCTTAATATATAAAATATTGACCTATACTTAGTGTTTTATCAAATTCTATGACATACACCTATGGTGGTTCTTCAACTAATTGTATTCTTCTGTGTGCTGTGGTACTCCGAAAACCAGAGCACACCATGGTTTTGGATGGGTAGGAGAGTGGGCAAATACCGGGTAAGCAGATGTTTGAAATTGCCTATATTAGAATCTTGATCTTTCTAGTTAGATTTCAATTAACAATGCAAATGTAATCCACAATCAAAATATAACTGATGATTTGATCTTGCAGATCTGCATTAGATCGAAGGTTACCCGGGCATAGTGATTTTACACTCATTCAAACTTTTCATTATGCAGAGAAAGACAAGACAGAAGCTTACATTTTTGAATTGATTGTGTGGCTTCATCATCTTGTGAACCAGGCTAGAAACAGTGTTAATGGAAACAAGTCTCCAATTAAATCACCTGTTCGTTTTACAGTAACAAGTTCAAATAATTCTGTGCTTGTTCCAGACAAACCAGCTTCAATAGAAAATGAACATCTTCCGGCTTTTAGTGAGCTTTCTCAAGAGGATAAGGACATGTTAAAAGATGTGAACTTCAGAAAATTGACCCCGGGAATAAGCAAAAGTCAAGAATTTGATTCAGCTAAGGTTAGAGCTGCCCATCAGGCTGCTTGTAGACTAAGCAAAAGCAATAGCCATTCTCCGACAACTGACACAAAGAACGAGTTTAATGGACTGAGGCAACATACAACACTACCTACAATAGAATTTGACATTGATAGGATACAAGCATTAGATGTGATTGATAGGGTTGAAAATCTTACTGTATTGTAACCATTATATTTCCTTCTTATTTCATCTAATGTGGTTTCTACTGGTAGATTTTATTCACGTTTAGTCAAATTTGTATTTTTAGTCTGTACTTGCATTATGCTTAGCTTTTCATCTTTGGAAATGCTACATGGCAGTAAAATGTAACAGTTCGATTTTTAAAGGATCTGTATATATACATGCATTGGCCAACAAATGGCTATATGTGCCAAGTTTTGTAGTCTAATTATTTGATAAAATATTCACAATCTCGTTTTATTTACTCAAACTACCGCCCAAGTTAACAATAAAGTCAGCTTTGATGTTGCTTGTATTTTATCCAAGATGAATTGGAAAACAGATCCAACCCTGAAAGCAGCAATGTTTTTTGTCTAGCTTGTGCATAAAGCGTCACCTTCTCGTAAAAGCTCAGATATTTGATATTAAATTTAGCGAAACTTTTTGAGAACTATAATCACATACCAACCATTATTTTAGTTGTCTTCAACGAGAAGACGTATTGAACTTGTAGGAACCATTTATGAAGACTATAAGCAATTTATGAATTTTTAACTTCAACTAAATAACTGTTCAAAAAGAAATGGATGGGGGTGATGTTGACTGTCTTCCGAACTAAATGAGGTCAAGAAGAAATAGACGAAGTGGCGGTGACTTATCCAAACTAAATAAAGAGGTGTTCAAGAAGAAAGGATTAACCACAACCAAGAACAGTCACTATGATGGCATTGACACAGAAAATTAGTACAGCATTTGTATGCATTATTCATCTTGGACATACTTGCCATTATCTGAAAAGAGGTGTTACAAACCTTTAAGTTAATTCAAACGATAAATGTCAAACATGTTATTACATGAATTTAGCGGACAATAACCCTATTCACTCAGTCTTTGGGGATGAATACCAAGCATTCCACTTGAATTCTGTTGAATTTTGGCTGTATAACAGATATAACTCCGCCTTTTTCATCAAAGTAGTCCAATAGAGTTCCAATTACAAAAAAAAATGACAACTAAAATGTCAAGGAAGTTTGGGTTCATTGTTTTGTCATGAAATTAGACAAAGACTCGCATTCTTCTGTTGGTCCTTTATTTGTCACCCTTGATAGAAATAAAGTGGGTTTTATCGGAACAAAAAAAAATAAATCAGTTACGATGCATATGAATTTATATAAATATAATAGCAGATAAATATTGAAGCCAACTTTAATTAATAAATTTATGTATGAGCTTCAAATCCTTTAAATAGGTTCTAAGTTGGAGGAAAAACTTCCGCCACCAAATGTTTCAAGTAAGAATTGCATATGATATTGTGCCTTTTGGCTAGCAGTATTATGTTTCATAACATCATACTTCCGAATATTTTTCTTAACAAATTGAGATATTTGTTTTCTAATTAAACGTGTGGATATTCGACAAAGCAATTCAAAAATGATAAACGAGTAATTTTCAAAGAGGGAAAAGTATTACTTTGTGCAGTTGATTTGGCGAATGTCCTTGAGGAGGCTTCTAATTATATTTATTAGTCGATAATATAACAAAATTGGTATGCTAAAGCCTTAACGCCCAATGTATAGGTGTTTGTGCTTATACTAAAATCAAACTAAAACTGCAAATATGATTGGTGGGCGGAAGTCTTTCCAAATCAGTGATAGACGTAGAATTGGCGTCCTTCATTGTTCCAAATGATTGGACATTATTATTTCAAATTGATGGGTCCGAATTTCACATTTTAAAGCAAGTTTCGTGAGTTAAAGTAATGTACAAAGGTGTACAATGGCAATGATCATATTTGTGAATTGGAGGGATTTTATATGCGAATGATGCGAAAAATATTTTACTTTCCTATGGCAAATCTTGAACTCATTTTGATCCCTGAATTACGAAAGGATATTCTTTAGGTTAGTTACCAACTTACAAAATATGAATTATTGAAGCAATTAAATTGATTGTCATGCATCTCACCTCTGCCAATTATACTACATGATAAAATGGGAACAAAAAATTCCTTTCACAACCAATTTGCTATTCTGCAATGAACACCTTGCTCCAATTAAGGCAATACGTAAACAAAGCTCTAGAGTAGCTTCCAATACAAGAGCCTCAAGTTTCGTAAAGCTACATCTATGTTCAACGTCTAATAACATATTACAAATTTTCTAAAGTTACATCTAAGCTCAACTTGACCTCTTTAACATATTACAAATTTCCTAACGCCACATCTGCGCTTAACTTCACCTCTAATATATTACAAATAACCAAATACGAAAAAGACTTAGAAAAAAATTGGAAAATCAAAACACAAGTTGTTGAGAATGAAATTGTTGCTTTCACTAGAAATATGAATTGCATATCTCCAATTAAGTCAATACATAAACAAAGCTCATAAGTAGCTTCCAATACAAGAGCTTCAAGAGTAGCTTCCAATACAAGAGTTTTAAGTTTCCCTAAAACTAAATCTATGTTCAACCTCTAATAACATATTATAAACTTTCTAAATTTACATCTATGCTCAACTTGACCTTTTAACATATTACAAATTTCCTAAAGCCACATCTACATTTAACTTCACCTCTAATATATTACAAATAACCAAATAGGAAAAAGACTAGAATAAAATTGGAAAATCAAAACACAAGGAATGAAATTGTTGCTTTCACTAGAAATATGAATTGCATTCATGGTGCCATATTTGTGATTGTCACTATGAATTTGGATTCATTGCATGTGCAAACTAGTAAATTAGCTAATACCCAAAAAATGCATCTATGTCTCCAACATTAAAAATACACAAAATAATAAAAAATAAAAGAAAAGGGAAAAAAGAGGCTAGAATCATGCTCTTGGTAAAAATTATCTATCTTTTATTATCATACTTACTAGCTAGGGAGATTTTGGTCATCAAAATAATAATATTAAATGGATTAAGATGTTAGAAGGCTCAAGAATTGACACATTTGTACAAATCTAATGTGCAACACAACAAACACAAACCAAAATTTTGTACCAAGTGTTAGATCAATACAATACAAATTTGCTTGAGCAAGGAGTTACATTCTCCACATGGGAAATGCAAAAGTGTTGCCACTCATCTTTCTACGAAGAATGAGGATTTTAGAAGATTGCCTCATCTTGAAAAGCACACACCATGAAGTTTCTATTATTCTTGTTGACACAATATTCATTCCCCTAGAGAAAACTACATTTTCGTTAAACAAATAGTGCTGCCCAATACAACACCCCAAATAACTATATAAGAAATATCTATTATAATCACATCATTTTTAGAACAAATTGAAAAGTTTATGGTACATTGGATAATAATTGATGTGTACCTTTGTTGATCCAACCATAGGGTTTGGGGTGCTGAAAAAGTAAGTCCTAACTTATCTAGTAAACATTGTACACTTAGTTAATTTGTGAAAAAATATCAAACAAATATTCCAATTTGATGTTCAACAATACTTCCTTAGTAAGAACCTTTAAAATCTAATCCTAAAATGTAGGATCCTTCTCTTCATTCCTTCAAAGCCTAGGAATAATAATATACATTCTTGCAATTTTTGTTAGAGTTTAACTTAGGGTATAGCTTCTAACATGAAGATTCTCTATGACTATCTTTCGAATAAGATTATTGTAGATATGTCTACATGCAACAAACCAAAATGTTGTTTGGCATAGTAGTAGACATTTTGACCCTTTTGAGATCCCAAGTAATGGTCGAAAGACACTCTATTTGACACTTGTTGAGGTTCCCTCATTTTTTTGTCTGCAGTAGGCTTTGTTAAAAAAGTAATGACATGTGTAGCGTTCGTAGATGTTTTTATGTGAAGGGAGGAAGCTTATGGAAACACTCGCCTGTCTACCAAAGACGATTTTGTGAATGAAGGGTGTTGGGATCAAAGTGGTTAATGTTACAATTATGGCATCAACATTAAGGAAGCAATCACTCTCCCACGCATCCTGGAAGTCATTTGTGAAAAACTATCATACACCCAGGTAGTTGTAACTATTTTGTGTGGATCTATTCCATGAGGTGTCAAACACTCGAGTTTTCAGCGGAGTGAGAAATTCTTTGTAGTGGGATAGTCTTATAAAGAGGAAAAGGGCTTAGTTATAAAGGATTTTGATTTTTATGCAAAGGGGATTGTGTTATTCTAGTATTGATGTTAAGGCTTGATTTACCACTCAAAATTAATTTCTAGTTAAGTTCAATTCACTTTATATTAGATTGTGCATTTAAGCCTTTCTGGTGTTATTATGATCTTTGAATATATGGAACGTTCTATGTCAAGTGAGTAATTGTTGGAGAATAAAATTGTTGCTTTTACTAGAAAGATGAATTACATTCATAGTGCCATATTTGTGATTGTCACAATGAATTTGGATTCATTGCATGTGCAAACTAGTGAATTAGCTAATACCCCAAAAATGCATCTATGGTTCCACCATTAAAAAAAGAAAAGAAACAAGGGAAAAAGGCTAGAATCATGCTCTTGGAGAAAAATATCTATCTTCTTTTGTCATACTTATTAGCTAAGGAGATTTTGGTCCCCATAATATTTATATTAAATGGATTAAGATGTTTGAAGCCTCAAGAAGTGACACATTTGTACAAATCCAATGTGCAACACAAAACAAATGCAAAACAAAATTTTGTACATCTTTGCTTGTGTTAGAATGATACAATACAAATGTTCTTGAGCAAGGAGTTACATTTTGAACATAGGAAATGCAAAAGTGTTGCCACTCATCGTTTTGTAAAGAATGAGGATATTAGAAGATCCCCTCATCTTGAAAAACATACACCATGAATTTCTTATTATTATTGTTCATTCTCTTAGAGAAAACTACATTTTGGTTAAACAAAGTGTTGCCCAATACAACACCACTAATACCTATAGAAGAAATATCTATTATAATCACATCATTTTTAGAACGAATTGAAAAGTTTGTTGTGCGTTGCATGATAAATGATATGGTTTCACCTTTGTTGATCCAACCATAGGATTTGGGTTGTTGAAAAGTAAGGCCTAATTTATCCAATAAACATTGTATACTTAGGTTAATTTATAAAAAATATCAAACAAATATCCAGTTCAACTATATTTATATACAATTTAATGTTAAAAAATACTTCCTTAGTAAGAACATTTATAATCTAATAGTAAAATGTAGTATCCTTGTCTTCATGCCTTTAAAATCTAGGAATAAGAATATACATTCTTGAGATTTTTGTGAGATTTTAACTTAGGGTATAGCCTCTAACATGATGATTCTCTATGACTCTCTTTCCAATAAGATTATTGTAGATATGTCTACATGTAGTGCAAGGCTAATTCAAATCAAAATGATGTTTGGCATAGTAGCAAGCATTTTGACGTTTTTAAGATCCCAAGTGATGATCAAAATGCACTTTGTTTGACACCTGTTAGGGTCCCCCTTTTTTTTGTCTCTTGTAGGCTTTGTTCAAAAAGTAATGACATGTGTCGCATTCGTAGGTGTTTTTGTGTGAAGGATGGTAGGAAGCTTATGGCAACACTTGCTTATCTATTGAGGAAGATTTTGTGAGTGAATGGTGTTGGGATCAAAATGGTTAGGGTTACAATTATGGCATCAACATTAAGGAAGCAAACACTTTCCCACACATATTGTAAGTCAATTGTGAAAAACTATCATGTGCCCAGGTAGTTGTAACTATTTGTGTGGATCTATTCCATGTGGCATTAAACACTTGAGTTTTCAGCGGTGAGAGAGAAATTTTCTATTGTGGGATAGTCTTATATATAGGAAAAAGGCTTAGTTATAAAGGATTTTGATTTTTATGCAAAGAGAACTATGTTATTCTAGTATTGATGTTAAGGCTTGATTTATTGCTCAAACTTTAATTTCTAATTTAGTTCAAATCACTTTATATTAGACTATTCTTTTAATCCTTTCTAGTTTTATTGTGATCTTAAAATATATGGAACATTCTATGTCAAGTGAGTAATTCATCTTGTCTTAATTTTTTAGTCTTATAGTTACAATCTGAAAACTTATGAAGCTGAATCATGTATTTTTCTCATTTGATCTAAATGATAGTTGAATGATTGAAATTATATCATGTTCTTGGTGAATACTAGAATGGAAATAGATGTATAAGTGAGATAGAAGATTATTTTCAATACTTTTGAGCTTTAGTAGGTACTTCCATGAAATGATATGAATATTGTGATATGTGTTTGAGATATTATTGCTTTGTTTTCATTTCAACAATAAAGGTATAGTGGTACTCAATGCTCAATTTGATAAGGTTTTGCACATTTTTTGTCATACTGTATTGGATTTGGGATTATTGGAAGTTATTTGAAGTTTCATCAAAGATTTTGGCACATTGTCTTAGATATAGATTTGTCTTTTTCAGTACTTCTTCCTCTTTCCCACAAACTAGATTTATGAAGAGCTGACTTCTGAATCTTTGAGATGCTTTAATGTTACATGCAATGTCCCCCTAGTCACTAAACTTCCCATAAGGGTTGTTACCTTCCTTAGTGTAAATTTTTTTGGCACACTTGATGGAACACTTCGTTTCTAAATTAGAAGAGGTTGTATGAGCTGTAAGCCAGTTACTAGATCTCAAAGTGCTCGATATCTAGGATTAGTGTTTCCTTGTTTAGTATCAGTAACTCGATCAATAACATCTGTATCATGTGCACCAAGGCCTCTACCATCTCCTCCCATAACTACTGCTTAGAGTAACTTTGTAACCTGGGACCATGGAATTTGTCGTTCTATTAGCTCCTAGTGTGAATTGGGATGTAATCCCTGCCTGTGTTGCTAGAAACACAACGTTTGGTTGTCGTTGCACGTTTCAACACACAAGAAATGTTGCAACGCATAAACGTGCGTTTCTGCAGAAATATTTCGTTTCTCCCACGTTGCAAATAAAACAAATTAAAATTCATTTAATTTTTAGTCTCATTTTATAAAGGTGTAGTAATTTGAGTATGAATTTTTGACATATTTAATATGTAATATGAGATTGTTAAGGTAAGTTTTTCAAATTTAGTTTTTCAAATTTTTTTTTCAATTTTAAGTTAATAATTTAAATATATTAATATTTTTGATTATATTTAATTTTTAATAAGCGGTATGTAATATTTTAATGAGATAAATTTTTTATTTTTTATTATTTTTATATTTAATTTTAAATCATAATTTTTTATAAAATAAAATTAGTACAACAAACAATTTTATTTTAACTTACATATATATGTCATATAATTTTATATAACTTTTATGTATTTTTAACAAAATTATATATATATATATATATAAATTTCTTATACACAATTTTTAGATATTCCATTTTTTGTCACATTGTTGTTGCCATCTCGTTTCTCGTTTCTTGTTTCTGGCAACATAGAGATTCCCTGCTAACACCTTAAAAGAATTGCCCAAATTCACTGGAGAAGATAATAAAACCTCTGCATGGAATATGATGGATGTAGAAGATACATGCATTGTACATCATATAACAGAGCAAAATATAGCCCTTAGGTTGCTAGCGGCCTCTATTAAACGAAAAACTCAGGATTGGTATAGATCTCTGTTGCCAAATACTATAAACACATAGGATGAGCTTGGAAATTTGTTCTTCAATCATTTTTTTGAAAGGGGTGATCGCTCATCTTTGTTTCAACAATTGATTACTATCAAAAGAGCCCCTCAAGAAGCAATTATAGATTTCAATACCCAGTTTGATAAAACGTGGCAGTGAATTCCAGTTGATGCTCTTCCTCCAACAGGTATGTCTTTTGTTTTCTAATTAAAAGCATTTAACTAAGACATAACCTTGGCTATTCAATTGTTTGGAGGTACCATACTACTAGTTGCTTATAACCTAGCAGCAAGACCTGGGAAACTTCCACCCAGGCCACTTTTGCAATACTTTCTAGAGATCTTTGCTTGAGCACAAAGTGAAGCCTCGCCGAGTACTCTTGCACCTACTCAATCAAAGTATGTGTATCTGGATGCCCAAAATTCTACGACTATGTCAACTTCCCTAATAGCAATGGTGAATGATATGAAGAATCTGCCAAGAACTTTCTCAAACGAACTAATCAATATCAAGCGAGAACAAACCATGCCTAAGAGATCCAATTTTCACAGTTACCAAAATAGGAGGCCACTTTATTAGCAGAATTAGCATCAAGGAATAAATTAGTCCAAAGCTCAAGCACAACCTTCCAATCAAATGGTTGTCATCCCTCCTCCACTTTAAGCTGTCTTGAATAATCCAAACAAAGAGTTGGTAGCTACCTAGAACAGCTTCGCTGAAGACTTTGACACATGGTGCTTGTGCTTCCCCTGTAATGATGCTCATATGCTAAAAAATTTGCCAAAAGGGCAATTTCAATAAAATGTGGCAGAATAAAGAAGTCATGGAAATAACTCCAGATGCTGGAATGTATGCCTATTCTTCTATAGGGATGGAGAATTGCCCTATTCTCTTCGACAACAGACGATGATGTCTTTTTTACAAACCAAGCATCAAATTCAAAGGTGTCATAGGTGCAATTTGATTATGATACTCACTCCAAAACAAGGCTCACTAGATAACTAGTCCAAGTTCAACAACCAAAGGCTGTTATCGAGAAACGTGTTAGTCTAGACGCTCCTGTACAACCTATTCAGAGGTCACAAGATTTTAATCCTTACAGACCAAAAGACCTAAAGATTGCTTTAACAATATCACTAAATGTTGTAGAGTAGTTGAAGAAATCCCTCACGAATATGTCTTTGGGGGATATATTAACTATCCTAGAGTAGAAGTAGATATTGAAAGAAGCTCGGGAGGGATGTGACAAGAAAACAAGAGCTGAAGATGCCATAGAGAAAGCATAAATGAAAGGAAAGATGCTAGTTATTGAACAACAATTCCCACAAGTTCAACAACCTACAACACTAACTAATCAATTCAGGCGATGATTAGAAAGGAGGAATGAGTATGTCTAAACCTATGCCTTTCTTCTTGACCCTTATAGTAGGGGATAATTTGTTACGTAATTCAATGATAGATTTTGGGGCCAATAGTACTGTCATGCCTAAAAAAATAACAGAAACTATTAAAATTGAATGAGCCTTTAGATTGGGGGATAATGCATTTAAATGGAAAAAAAGTTCAGTCTATAGATCTGATAGGAGATCTCCCTTTGACTTTTTTTCTTGTCCCTATATCATTGCTCTCCAAGAAATTATTCTCATCGATATTCCCTCGATCTTTGGCCTTTGTTTGTGAAGAGATTTTATGTCAAAAATAGGAGGTTATATCTCCCTTGATTGGTTAGACCTAATCTTAAGAATTAAACATGGGTCAAAGGTTAGAAAATTATCCGAACCTATGCATTTTACACATATAGTGGATGAAGCTGCAATAAATCTTAAACCTACTCACAATTCCATTTCAAAAGATGTGATGTGTTGTGTTGAAATGTGGGAAGAAGAAGTAACAAGGAATACAACTAAAGAAGAAGAGGTTTTTTTGAATCAATTCATAGAAAATGATCCTTTCAAAAACTATCAAGGTACTAGTTTGGGAACTTATGTGATTTATGATGAACACTAGCCTATTCCCAAAGTTATTGAAGATGAAAAAGATGGAAAAGAAAGAAGTAATATCCAAACAAAAAATTATGGATGACGTATTTTGATGGAGAAAGAAGCAAAACTAGTTTAGGAGACAAAACTCACATAATTTTGCAATCAAGAGAGGAAGTGAAATGAGCTTTCAACTTTCAATTCAATTGTACCAACAAAGAAGTTGAATATGAAGGGCTAGTCAAAGGACTAAATCTAGCCTGGAACGAATGGGAGTGAAGAAACTTAAAGTGTTTTAAGATTATGAATTCATTGTAAAACAAGTGCAAAATATTTTAGCTGCCAAGAATCCTTGGATGAGGTCATACTATGATAGAGTTTGGGACTTAATTGAAAGATTTAACACTTTCGATATCCAAGTCATTCCAAGTAAAGAAAATATGGAAGTTTACCAATCATCCACAATTGGGTCTTAGTTTGAGCCAACATCAGATTTACTAGTTAATAGGCACCTAGTTTAGGTAATTGTAAGAATGACCATTCCTAGTAACGACAAGAATTAGGAATTGCAGGAATTAGTTTTCAACACTCCATTATTTTCTCATTGTGATGATGAATGACTAGGTACGATTCAAAACATTGATTGAAAATATATACAAAGTTGAAACCAAAAAACTTGCTTTAAAAAAAACCAACAAGTTTTTGAAATTGATGATTATATCACTATGTTTATCTGAAATGACCCTAACCGGCCATTTACTAACTTTCTCAACCAAATCACATGCAGTTTCAAAAACCAATAACACATGCAAGTATCCAATAGATAAATTCGAATAACCAGCAGATATAACTTTATTAAATTTCTCAGAAATATGGTTTAGTATTATACATCAGCAATACATAAACCAAACATTACAATATCCAATCCAATCCAAAATATAGCAAAGAACAGTAAGACTAGATGATAATGAACCTGATATAACAATGACAAACTCTAAATGAATCCGCACCAGGATGAATCGGGTTTTCGTCCAATCCAGCAAGAAATGTTGAAGGTTTCTGTCCTCAGATTTTTGATTCGATAGCTGAAGCTTCTCGAATTCTCAAAGAGAAGTAAAATCCATAAATTGAAGCATGCCGAAATGAGACTCCAAAACCTCCTTTTATGGCTATAGTTGTGACTCTTCAGTTTTCCCACTGTGACTCTTCGTATGCCCATTTCGTCTCTTTATAAATTCACTTTAAGTCACTTTAAATAAATGACCGTTGAGTTATAAAGTAAAATAATAAGTGAGAAAATCATACGACATTAAAATAGAAGCCCAAACGAGCTTTGATGTCGTCGTCTTGTAGCTCGCCGGAAAGCTCTCGACGAGACGCTCCAAGTCCACCACTGAAAAGATGAAAAATTTGAACCGCTACTGACTTACTATAAATAGTAAGTGCCCTGGAAACCTGCAGAAACTGCACCGATTGGCCTGGAATTGAAACCACCTAGGCCGATCATCCCCTAGAACACTGCCATGCCACAGTTAGCCCTTCAGATCAGGGTAAATAGGCTAACGACACAGCTCAATATAATGTACCCCAAAAGGGGACATTACAATCATCCCTTCCCAGAGATTGCTTGCCCTTAAGCAATCGATATCTACCTGCTAAGATCAAATACTGGGATCCCAAACCAACCTCTGGGAGGCGACTCCACCAACCAAACGTGTGAAACTGACCCAATCATCATGCTCCGATCTGTGAAGCCACTCATACAATAACCAAACAACAACCCATATAATATCAGAATCCTAATTCACTGCAGGATCTGTCGAACCAATCAGCCTTGCGTTGCTAACATCTGTAAGAAGGATCTCAACCCAGCTAAGGACCTCACTCCAACTAGGCTCTGCTGTGCCTCTATGGCCATATGTCGGGGAAAACCAAATCTCATACTGATCGGCTCCAAAAAAAAAAATCATCCTCGAGCATACCCCTCTAATTTGCTTGTGCCAGAAACTGCGCTGAAGAGGCAAACTGTCAAAACTGCTGAATAAGGCTCCCACCCCTGAAGCACTAAATAGCTCTGCTGGAAACCCCAAAATAGCATAAGGACTCCATGAATGCCTCTCAACACCTGGAGTCACACAAAGTAGACCAGTGTGTGAAAAATTCACACCAGCCAGCATAGCCAGCATGCCAAACTTGATAACTCTGTACTGAACAAGTCCTATCTAATCAATATCCTCATCGGGTGGTAGTGTAAGAAAAAGCATAGCTCTCATCATGCCACCAGATGCAGCGACCACTCTTGGTCTGCGGGGACACAAACCACACTGCTCATCAATTGAGCTCATCCTGCTACTCCAGCCCGATGACCGAGGCTCACCTTTTAAGACTGCACTTGGATCCCAGATCCTGCAACTAACATCATCCTCATCTTGGGGATAGGGAGTATCTCCCTTGTCTGACTCAAAGAGGGGATTATCAATAGTCAACTCCACATCCATATCAAAAAAAGAGTTATCCATCTTCTGAAAGTAATCTAACTCATCACGAAACTCCCGATGACCCAAAGATCTTCTTGGACAATTGTCCAAGTCATAGGTCTGTTGTATGCTGTCTAGCTCCTGAATCACCTCTTGATAGAATTCAGACCTATCCCTATCATCCTGCTCCTTGTACTGGTTAGAGACCACAATCTGATTTCTCACCTCCTGTAGAGCGATATGAGTGTGCTCCAAAGTGCCTGGAGTAGCACTAAGCTCCTTATTGAGCTTATCAATCTCAACCTCCTTATTCCTTAACTACTCAGCATAATTCCTGGCAACTTGTAACAGGTGGTCACGATCTATAAGAAATCCCAAGTACTCGGATTTCCAATCTTCAAAAGCTATCCTGACTCCCTGTAAACCTGCAGTATAGAATCCAATCCCTCTGCCGTCTTGCCTTTGATCTCTCTGAGCTGTCCTATACAGATCATCAATGATCTGATGAGTGCTATCATGGTGAACTAGTGATGCAATAATAGCATCATCACTAACCTTCAGACGACTCTTCAAGGCCCACTTCTCATCATTGTTGTCCTGAGATGTACTACAAAATGGGTCATCCATATCAATGTGATGCAACAGTGAAGTGTTGCTAAAGAAGTCACATGATTCCTCATTATCGGAATCACTAAAAGTCTCCAACTGGTCACCACAACCTATAATCTTGGAGTTATCAAACTCCGCCACCAAATCACCAAAGTATAGTGTTGAACACTCACCACCATGTCCCAGAAGTGGGATAGTCTCAACTATAATGTTTCCATCTATCTTCCCCTTTTTCAATCTTGCAAACATGTCCCTATGACCAACTCTCCTGGCATAAGAAACAAAGCTGCCCTGCAATCATTGAGTCCTGACCTATCATCAGAGATCTTACAACCTGTAAGCCTAATGATGCCTGTTCGTTTTCAAATAACGAACTTATGAATCTTTCAGTCTGAAGCTTAATTAATTCAGCTGAGAGTTCATATGTCTTGGATGCTATCCTTATTCCTCCTCTCCATAATGCCAACAATTCAGACCATAATTGTTTGCATAAGTTGCAGTCCTCATCTAAGATCGTAGATAAGATAGTCATAATGCATGTCTTCACCACCTCTGAAGGACGCTCCCTATAATTGTCTAGGAGACACTGAAATAATTACTGAATCATCTCATCATAACCAAGATTCAGCATGTGACTGAAAACTTTAGTGCTATTCACTAACTCCAAGATTTTTACCTGAGTACCAAAGGTAGAATCTCTGTCATATTTCAGTCCATCCAAGCTGTCTACAATCAGCTGTAACACCTGTCTCCAAATGTGCTCGGTGTAAGGAACAATAGGTGTTGTAATTCGAGTGATCTCACTGAGACATAAGGTGATTGCAAGCCTAACATCTCGAAGTGGGTGACTCATAAAACTACGTTGCACTAAGGCAACCATTGTAGGATGCATGACCCAATTAAGAAGCCTGCAATCAGCTTGATCTATCCTAGATAGATATGAATTTATTGCACCGAGCTTGGCCAACATGCTGCTTGCAATTTTTTGCTCCTCCAATTGCCATCCAAGGCAACACAATTCATTTTCTATCTCCATTTCCTTTCAGATATCTTTGAGCTGCACACCGTAAAACACGCCATTGAATTCTTTTGAAAACACTGGGCTTTCGAGTGAATCCATGATCCAATCTTCTCCACGATTCTTACAAAAGACTAAATTAAAACCTCGATAATAACCGAGGCCATCGCTACTGAGAGTCCCCTAGTTGGGAGTAATGAAGTCTACTGGTGCTGACTTGCTAAAGAATCACAGTGACCATGCAATTACTACCTCACTGTGAAACATGCTTTTCAAACAGTTGTATCTTTAGGTTGTTGCTAGTGATTAAATGCTCGAAATGTTTATGATATGTGTTGTTTAAACAATACAATCAAATACATGTATTTCCGATCCTAACTCGCCCCAAACAGAGAGCAGCTTCCAGCACTGTAGATTAGATAAGCTACTGGTATGTATTCAGAATTTCAACCAATGATTGCAAACTTCAGAAAATGCTCATCACAGTAATGTATACGTGCACAGTGGGCAAGTAATATGGGTTTAACAGCACTTAACGATACCTCCTGTAACCAAAAATGGATCTGGAAGTGGTCGTCACCAGAGATTACGATTCACAACCATACAATCCTGGATTGGTGTCACTTCATGCAACACATTTGGCACTTCTTTTGTACCTGGTATTCAGGAGAGTGTGACAGAATTAACCTTCATGCTAAACACCATAGTTGTGATTCTGCAGTCCCATATTTGAGATGACAAAGTGGTGAATCATTAGAGACTCCTAATATGACTTGCCACGAAATCTGAAGAAATCTCCTGCTCTACTATCAACCGTGTGGTTGTTTTTTTTTTTTCTCTTTGATAGGATACTGTTTCAAGTCCACTAATGATAGCTGAGTCAAGTTCATGGTGAGAGAGGCTACCACTGATAATACTATGGAACGTATATGCTTCCCGATTGTATTTTCTGTATGATGCTTCTAACAACAAATCCACAATTCTGAGACACCCGTTTGCACCTGGTGGCACTAGTGGAGATGTCGATATGAGGCTATGTATCTGACGACAGTTCCCTCAGCTTGGGACTGCGAGTTCTCTTCCTACTCTACTCGGGTCTGGTCTTGATTAGCTGTTGAGCAGCAGGCAGTCGGGTCTGGGCCAGTCGGTATTCTGAGGAATGCGGAGCTCACATGAAGGCTCGACGTGTATATTGCTACCCGGGTCACGTCTGTGCAATATGTGGCTAACTTCCAACCGCTGGTGTATCACATGCAGTTCCCGTATCGTATGTGGCCTGTGCAGGTGGCGAGATGGAACAAGATGATTAACCGTCGGGTGTCCCTGTTGTTTCCGCCAGTAGTTCCTCACGCACTAGGTGCATTGGCTGGGGCCGGTGTGCTGATGTGCGAGTCACTCCAACCCGTCGGGACTTTTCCTCAGTCCACGGAAGTGCCTATGCGATACTTAATATGTATCGACCCACAAAGATTTTAGCCAAACAAATTTTTCCTTAGTCTCAAATATTTAATAAACATAAGCTGCGGTCTCATAAAGAACTATGTTGACGGTAGTAAATAATTATTCATTCACATCTGTCGATTACTTTCTAAGCGCAATCTTTATCGGACAGATATATTTTCGCATCTTAACCCATGAAATATCACAAGTAGAATGGCCCCGCACATTAATCTTTATCCAAAGAGTCCACAAATATTATAATCACCATCAATCAAAAGTATTAATATAGTCTTTAAAACACATTTTGCCAAAGTTTATGGGGCGTTTCATTTGCGGTTATGAATATGAAGAGTCATGCTTGTATATTGGTCACGATAAAAGATTTCAATATGAGATTTGAATATAGTAACTCCCATGTGATTTTTCTTAATACAAGAGGCCCGATAGTCATTCACGACCTAGCCACATTCCCCAAATGATGCGCTGCGTTCATTCCAGCTAGCAACAACACTCTTTTACACCTGCGCACTGTAGCATAATTTACTTCTTTGGAGAAGACTCTGCACAAAAAATATGACTCACGGTAGAATATAAGATTCTGAAAGCTCCCGACAGCTATAGAGGAGACTGATAATTTGAAGTATATTTCTGGTCACAAATAGAGACTTAAATTTATTGAAATGGCTGGCATTTTCCCCACAGCAAAGGATTAATACATTTATTAGTTCATCCTCAACACGATTTGCTGCCGTAAATAGTCTTTAATATTTTCCCACAATACCTGTAGCAGTTCTAATGACTGAACACGATTCTTGCTTCTTAGAATTATTGCAACTAGAAAAACTGTACGATTTTGTTTCTGATGAAAAACTTCAAACACTACTAAACTCTGTGACAAATAATATTCAGAAAAATATCCCCAAATTACTTCTGAATAAAATATTGCTGGGGAATGATCTTCTTCCTTGCTGAGAAAAATATTGTAACTAAAATCCTTGCAATTTTGTAGTAAAACCTCACAGGCTGGCAAGATACATGGCTATGATACCACTGAAATGACTCTAATTGGCCATTTACTAACTTTCTCAACCAAATCACATGCAGTTTCAAAAACCAATAACACATGCAAGTATTCAACATATAAGTTCGAATAATCAACAACTATAATTTTATTAAATTTCTTAGAAATATGGTTTAGTATTATACATCAGCAATACATAAACCAAACATTACAATATCCAATCCAATCCGAAATACAACAAAGAACAGTAAGACTGGACAATAATGAACCTGATATAACAATGCCGAACTCTGAATGAATCCGCACAGGGATGAATCAAGTTTCTGTCCAATCCACCAAGAAAAGCTGAAGGTTTCCGTCCTCAGATTTCTGATTCGATAGTTGAAGCTTCTCGAATTCTCAAAGAGAAGTAAATTCATAAACTGAAGCATGCCGAAATGAGACTCCAAAACCTCCTCTTATGGTTGTAGTCGTGACTCTTCAGTTTCCCCACTATGACTCTTCGTATGCCCATTTCGTCTCTTTATAAACTCACTTTAAGTCACTTTAAATAAATGACCGTTGAGTTATAAAGTAAAATAATAAATAAGTGAAGAAATCATCCGGCATTAAAACGGAAGCCCAAACGAGCTCAGATGACATCATGTGATAGCTCATCGGAAAGCTCTTGACGAGACACTCCAAGTCCACTACTGAAAAATTGAGAATTCTGAACCTCTGTTGACTTACTATAAATAGTAAGTGCCCTAGAAACCTGCAGAAACTGCACTGATTGGCCTGGAACTGAAACCACCTAGGCCTCCCCTGGAATACTGCCATGCCACGGTTAGCCCTTCGGATTAGGGTAAATAGGCTAACGACACAACTCAATATAATGTACCCCAAAAGGGGACATTACATTATCCAACAAGCTAAAGAGTTTGCTGAACAACTATAACCTAAGATAGAAGAAGCCTATGAAGACAAAATTATCCAATTAAAAGGTAAGAAACTAATTAAAGGTTTGATAACCTTGAGAATCTCGTTGAATGTGATGATGCAAGGAAAGACAACCAAAATTTTGTTGTTGATAGAGAAGATTATGAAGATCGAATTTTGGACAATGACATAAAGTTGAAATTTGGAAAAGGGGTATCCCTTAAAGACAAGACCCTTGAACTAATTGAAGGAGCTAAGCCCATTACATAGAAGCAAAGACCAATGAACTTGAAAATAGAATCTTTGATGGCACATGAGTTAAAAAAGCTGATTGATTCCAAAATCATATATCCAATTAAGCATAGAATGTGGGTATCTAATCTAGTACTAGTCTAGAATAAGAATGGATAAAATTGCATATGTGTAGATTTTTGGGTTCTAAATAAAGATTCTATGAAGGACCATCACCCCTTACCATTTTTGGAGAAGATTCTACAAACAATGATAGGTTTCAAAATATTTTCTTTACTTGACGCGTACTTTGGATACAACCAAACATGGATGGTAGATGAGGACCAACACGCGACGATGTTCATCACTAAGTGGAGGAATTATTCACATGCTAAAATGCCTTTGGGTCTTTATAATGTTGGAGCCACTTTCCAAAGAGAAATGTATTTACTTTAAATATTTAATAAATTATATTATCCCAATCTATCTAGATGATCTAACTATGTTTTTGAAAAACAAGGAAGATCATTTTGACCACCTTGAGAATGTGTTTCAAAGATGTCAAGAATTTGGGACGTCTCTTAACTTTAAGAAATATGTGTTTAGGGTTCCTCAAGGAAAACTCCTTGGACATGTAATCTCCAATGAATGAATTTTAATTGATCTAGAGTGAGTAAAATCAATCATAGAGCTACCATTTCCAGTAAACAAGAAGAGAGTTCAATCCTTTATGGGAAAGATTACTTTTTTTAGCATATTTATTTTAGATTTTGTTGGATTAGTAAGGCTAATCACCCTAATGCTACAAAAGGACCAAGCCTTCAAATGGATACCATAAGGAAGGATAGATTTTGAAAGGATAAAAAATGTTATAGCTTTTGAACTAGTGCTGGTCAACCTTGATTTATCAAAATATTTTACCATGTATGTATATGGTAGTGAGCACAACATTGTAGCTACATTGACTCAAAAAGATCATGAGAAAAAAAGAGAACATCCAATTTATTTTCACTCAAGGAATCTTAAGATTTATGAAATTATAGATTTTTTGAAAAGAAAGCTTTTGCTATTGCTAAAGGACTAAAAAAACCAGACATGTAATAGCTAGAAATAAAATTCTGATATATGTTGCATACCCCAGTGTGCAAGAATATATGATGGAAGATGACAACAAAGGTGAACGAGCTAATTAGATCACAAAGATCCTCGAATATGATGTAGAAGCCAAGCTCACTAAGATCATTCATGGTAGAGGACTCTATGAGTACCTGGCTAGAAGTAACGAAGGAGAGGACTTGATCATGATTAATCAAGAAGAAAAAAAGAAGATTGGGTAGCATATTGTATTGGCTTCATGCAGATAGGGAAATACCCGCTATATCTTCCTATCTTCAAGATAAGGTATAATAGGTTACAGGGAATTAGATACATCTTAATTGAAGGGGTGTTATTGAAAAGAAATCACATTGGATTTCTCCATTATGTCAATACAAATTCAAGGGGAGAAAATCCTAGAAGAAATGTACAAGATTGACTAGTTGGAAAACTTTTCTCTTAAAATTATGCGTGATGGATATTTTTGGCCCACTTTATTTTTAGATTGTTAGTAGACGGTTAAAAAAGTACAAAGTTCCAATTCTTTGTTAGAAAGTGGAAGAATTTATTTGTGCTTAAGTCCCATAGTAGTTGATGAACCCTTTACATAGTGGGGTTTAGAATTCATTGGGATGATTAATCCACCTTCATGTTCTGGACATAAATGGATCTTAATTGTCAAGTTTCTTGAAGAGCTAGTATCTAGATTCAAGCCACCAACCTATGAAGATTCCAACCTTGCAACTCCTTAAATATTTGGAAATTGAAGAAAATAGAGCCATGAATGCTCATATAATTGAACTCCTTGGCATCCAAGAATCCTGTAAACAAAGTTTTAATTCCCTAGCCAATCGTCACCAAATTCTCAAATAGTGGTTTGATCCTATTTTCAAAGAGAATGACCTGGTGTTGAAATGTACATTAAGTAGGTGACTAAGACAAGTCAACAAGCCAAGTTTGGTGCACGATGGGAAGGACCTTTCCGCATCATCAAATGTAAGGAGAGTAATGATTTTGGAGCTACAAGACCTTGAAGGTAATCCATTTGACATCCTAATTAATGGGATCCACCTCAAACACTTTCATTGAATGCACATTCTCCTTAGGCCTTATAAATAGTAGGTTCATTGTGTGTGTGTGTCATACAATAAGTATTATAAAATATATTGATTTGTTGTTGTATACAACTAAAAATGGTAAAAAAGAACTATTAATTAAATACAAGCTATTTGATTAATCAACACCCTAATTCTTCTATTATGTGATTGAATTTAACAATTTAATTATGTAATTCATATCTTTATTAAATTCTTCTAGTATATAATTAAATTCAACAATTTAATTATATATTTCACATCCCTTTCAATTCTTCTAATTCATAAAATCAAGTCAATCTAAATACGTTTTATTCATAAATCAAATCAATTAAATTAAATAAATCACATCTCAATTCCACCTTTTCCACCTCATCGCCCCTTCAACCAACTTGCAACTTGACCATGATTAGTGGTACCACACCCCTAAGCCTTGGAAAGTCCTATAAATGTTTCTCATTTTGAAGGTAAAAGGATCCAGATTCTAGAATCAACTTTCATTCAAGAATAAGCATAATACTAGTTTAGCTTCTCATTTCTCAATTGCATCATGATAATGGTGAATTTAGTTCTCATTTCATTTAGGATAGATCTCATTTATCTTAATTGTGCATCATGCTTCTTACTTAGCTTAATATTACATCAATTTAGATATGTTCATAGCTTAATCTTATATCTACCATTCTTAATATTACATCTTAGCTTGCATATAGCTTGCATTTGAAGCATTTTCATTCAATCTTGTATTTCAAGATTGTCATCTATGAAGTCTACATGCTACTGAGAGAAATCCAATAGACTAAATGGGTCCTTGAAGTTAGAGGACAATGAGATGCTCTTGAAGAGTTCATTTCTTGTGTTTTCAATGCTTTGTTTTCATTAGATCCAACTCTTTGAATTAATGTTTCATTGGTATGTTTAGGATAATTTTCTTGCATACAAGTTGCTATTGCAATGTTTTCATATCTGAGACATCAATAATTTTTTTTTCATATTTGGGGCATCGATCAAATCAATCTTTGAATCTAAGACATTCATCAAATTAATTTGGCATCCAATACAGACTATATCCTTATATTTCAAACAACAAGAAAACTAAAAGTAGAAGGAAACACAACAAAATGAGACACAAACACCAAAACACAAGAAAAAACCTCAACAACAAGAAAATGAAACCCATAGATAACAAGAGAGAGAGAGAGAAAACATGGATGATACTAAAAATGTTTGGTCTAGATTTCACACAAATATTAACAAAGGTGAGGAAGAGATCACTAATGAGCATATAAATGAAGTCCAACAAGATGCTAGGTTTCATAAGATCATGGAAAACATCATAGATGCTGACAAATAAAAAATATTCTTGACACTAGCTCAGTTGAGAGTTAAGCTCTCTCATGATTTTGATGTCACCCAACTGAAAGTAAAAGAGGATGAAAGTAACCCTATGGATCCCCTCACAAAATAAATCCAAGTTTTGCAAATAAAAATTGAAGAAATACAAAGAGGTACATCAACTAAGAAGTACTCATTGGATGCTATTTTCGCGTTCCCATTTGACAAAGATTTAAACACGGTACCTTTTCCACCAAATGTGGATATACCCAAATATTCAACAAGTATGGAGTTCATTCATGAATAAACCTACTTTTAAATGAGGTTATTCCCTAGAAGCTTGGGAAGGAAAGATACAGAGTGGCTCTCAAAACTACCACCCGATATTAAATCTTTTGAGGAACTAGTCAATAAGTTTATAACTCAATACTCTTATAACATAGAACATGTGGTAATCATACTTGATCTATGTAAAACAAAACAAAAGAATGGTGAATGATTCCTCACATTCCTACAAAGACGGAGATGCCTTTTTGCCAAATATCTGTGTAGTGTACATGCAAAGGAGAAGATGGATATATTTATAAATAAGTTGAACATGGAAATGAATTTTCATCTTCAACTACAATGTCCACCATCCTTTGATAAAATGATTGAAAACAAAGTTAAGGTTGAATGTGCCCTAGTAAGGAAAGGAGAACTAAAGCTATTCAAAGACACCAAAGGGTTCTTTAACAACAACAACAACACTAATGCCAACACCAATAAAAACCATCCACATAAACTTCCTCTACATATTGAAATCATGATCCATAAAATTAGAGTCAAACATGTACTAATAGATGGAGTGGTTGACCTAAACATTTGTACATTAAGTCTAATTTGTGCTCTTGGGTATTCAAAAAATGTCATAGACCCTAAAAGAAAGATCATCATAAAAGACTATGATGATGAAGAAATATATTCTAAAGGACTCAAGTAATGTTACCAATGAGTGAGACCTATTCAAAAGGATAGTATGCCAAGTCTTCGACTTGAATCTTTCATACATACTATTGGGTAGACCTTGTCTACATGAAATACAAGTGGTTCCATCTCCATATCGTCAGTGTGTAAAATTTCTATACACGAGACAAGAAATTATGATCAAAGAGGATTCAAATCTATTCTAGTATTGTAACACCATCAAACCTATAACTGATGTGATTATACGACATAATAGGGAAGCCTCCACTTCCGATATTTCCAATAAAGAAACAAAGGGAGAGGCTTCTAGTTTAGGTTCATCTAACAAGGGAAAAGAAAACAAGGAAGGTCCATCTAATTATTCTTGTACAAATCCATATAACAGAGGCAAAGAAAAAGAAAATGGACTCATCTCATTGTTCAAAGATTTGCATATGAAAAGGGTTAATTCCTATCCGTTTTATGCAAGAAATACTCATGTCATCTTGGTTCCTATATACCAAAGATGCTTGTATTAACTTGAAAAATCAAAATTCATTTAAGAAGTACTCTGGGTTATCATGGTTTAATTATACCATCAATGTTTATACTCACTTCCAACATTTCAAAATCTCAATGATGATAAAAAAAACATGACCAAAAGACTCAACAAAAGATGACAATGTTGCATTTACATTGCATTTATGTGCATTCATTTTAGATTTAGCTCTTGCAATCATAAAGCTCATGGGATTTTCAAGGCTTGGAAGTAAATCAAGGCTTATCTCTTTTATGATCGAGTATATTGGACACTAGTAAAAACATCAACATTTCATTAAACATTGCATCTAGGTTTACATTCATTACCATTAATCATTAGTTCAGTTGCATTATGATTACATTTTCATTATCATTATCATTATTAAGGGCATGTCATGATTATAATCATTCCATCATCGTGCATTAATTCATATCATTAGATTATTATTATAATCATTTCATCATATTGCATTAGGTTATCATTATCCATTTATACCATTAATCATTAATTATTACATATCATTATCATTATTGTATCATTCATTTCACATCATTAATCATTATTCATAACATTATTCATTTTATATCAATAAACACATTGCATTATCATTACTCATAAATCATAAAATCCTAAACATTGCATTTCATAAGATCAATCCATTGCATGTCATCTACATACATAGAAATAAAAGTCATATCATCATCATCATCAATTCATCCATTACATTTATAGGAACATTAAACCATCAATAAGTGCATCCATAAAGCATAAATCATCCACACGTCATGCATAGTAAAAATCACAAATCATATAGATTGCATCCATAATCCACCGTTGCATCATCATATATCTAAAAAATATTGTGTCCGTGTAAAATGACATCAAAAAAGAAGAAACATCAAAGTATTAGGGGTATATATCAAATTACATCAAAATAGTGTCATTAGTGATCAACGACTACAAAAACACATGGGTATACATAATCAAAATCTGAAATCAATGGATCTAGGCATGACTACCAACAAAGGCTATAGGCCTCAAGATCAAACGGCCACCATGACCACACATGGATGGCCCTGTGCCACTCCTAGTCCTTGTATTGGAGCCTGCATGTAGATATCCTGGAGGTCTGGAAGGTGGGCCTGTGAAACCTCAACTCTCTGTATGTCCCTACTGTGGATCGCCTTCGGTACTCTTAGCATTGGAAGGAGCTCTCTGATATGCGGGCATTGTCTGAAGATATATCTTCCTATAATACTCACCCATCCTTGATTCATATCATAAATCTAATAGAGTATCCCGGGTGATCCCCTGTGTCGCTACTTGCTCCATGGACCTAGCAACCTCCTCGATCTTCCCATAAAGCTGTATCATCTCATCCCTCTCTGATGACTAGTTGGACAACTCTGTCTCAAGGGACTGAATCTTGTCCTGTGCCTGAGATAACTGTCCCTATACCCGTGTAATGTCTGTCTGGGAAGTCGCTAGCTCACCCCACAATCTATACTCATTATCCTGCAAAACTCTGATATGCGCCTCTTGCATGTAGGGAGACACCCTAATATACACATGTCTATCGCGTGGCTGAGTTGGTGCAACTAGCTAACCTTGTGCAACCCATGCTACTGCATCCTAGGCTGCACCTCGTAGATCACCTGATCTAGCCCTCTAAGAAATCCATCCACGATGACTACCCTATCTAGCACCACCATCCCCTCCTCCATCTCCTCCATCTCCTCCATCTCCACCTCGACCACCTCCCCCTCTAACTCCTCATTGCCGTCTTTGTGGTGGTGGCTGACCATCATCATCGTCATCCTCTAATGGTGGTAAGAGCTCATCAAGTGATGCCAATCTAGGAAATAGATGCAAACTAAACCAATGTGAGAACTTGGGATTCTCACGCACATAAACCACACGTGCCATATAATCCCAAGTAGTAGGATCTAATCCTTGACACTCTACAAGTGTAGTCTCATACATAATAGATGGTCCTCAACTATCTCTATCCTTCTGTGTATGATCATACACACAGAAGTCCCTTGTGGCATGCCCTTTATCCGACCATATTGTCTCAACACTTGTGTAGTGATAAATCTCTCAATAACAAATACCAAATGGGGTATGACCAATCAACCATCATGTAGTAAAGGCATGGGTCTTCTTCTTAGGCCTCGTAATCTATGTATGGCCTCCAACACATTGTGTCAATGTCATCTATACAATTAATATAAAAAGAAAAAGCTTAATGAAAATTCTGATTAAAGATAAAAATTGTTTCCAAGCTGAACACTATGCAATAAATCACCAATACTAAAGTCCACCATGGCAGCAATAAAGGAAGTGGACTAGTGGTTCAAAAATCTTAAAATAATTGTGCATAAAAAAAATGCCACCTCTGGGCCCACATGGTTGTCTTTACAATAGGAAACAATAAACAAATACTGAACCCACAAAAAATACCCTCAATAATAGGCGCTAATGAAGGTAGGTGAATTAAAGACAAATCATGGAAAAAGAAAACAATATAAAATCCTCCTATTTCCTAGGTGATAATTCTTGGAAAGTAAACTCATTAGAAATGACACTAACTAATCTCGTGACAAAAAGTGCATGTTAAGATGTCTGCCATAAGATACAATTCACCATACATGACATCCATCATCTTAGTCACAAATGACAACGACTGGACGACAGGAGAAACAAATAGTACCAAAACAAACAACAACAAGTAGTGGTAAAATAGATGACTGCGGAAACAAAGGTTTTAAATTTTGAATTTTAAACATGATCCTCCTGCCAAACACAATTTAAAAAATATTTGAATAAAATTCCTCCCACATGATTTTATGTTTCTATTTTCTCCATTTCCATTTTCTTATTTTTTTGGAGAGAGCAATAGCATTGGAGTAAGGAATTGATGAGGGTGAATGGGAATCCCATCACTTCTCTTCAAACACTGATTGAGTGTCTGTGCCAGGCTATGGAAAAAGCTACCCTACAAGTGTTGTGTTTTGTTTTTATGACTTCATGAATGAAGTTGTTTGAAAAATATTTGAATAAAATTCCTCCCATGTGATTTTATGTTTCTATTTTCTCCATTTCCATTTTCTTATTTTTTTGGAGAGAGCAATAACATTGGAGTAAGGAATTGATGAGGGTCAATGAGAATCCCACCACCTCTCTTCAAACACTGATTGAGTCTCTGTGCCGGCCTATGGAAAAAGCTGCCCTATAAGTGTTGTGTTTTGTTTTTATGACTTCATGAATGAAGTTGTTTGAAAAATATTTGAATAAAATTCCTCCCATGTGATTTTATGTTTCTATTTTCTCCATTTCCATTTTCTTATTTTTTTGGAGAGAGCAATAGCATTGGAGTAAGGAATTGATGAGGGTGAATGGGAATCCCACCACTTCTCTTCAAACACCGATCGAGTCTCTGTGCCAAACTATGGAAAAAGCTGCCCTACAAGTGTTGTGTTTTGTTTTTATGAATTTATGAATGAAGTTGTTTGAAAAATATTTGAATAAAATTCCTCCCACATGATTTTATGTTTCTATTTTCTCCATTTCCATTTTCTTATTTTTTTGGAGAGAGCAATAGCATTGGAGTAAGGAATTGATGAGGGTGAATGGGAATCCCACCACTTCTCTTCAAACACTGATTGAGTCTCTGTGCCACGCTATGGAAAAAGCTGCCCTACAAGTGTTGTGTTTTGTTTTTATGACTTCATGAATGAAGTTGTTTGAAAAATATTTTCAAGATGTCTTCATATTCTATTGTTTGATATTTACTTTTATTGTAATGTTTAACTAAGTTCCCAAACTTGCAGGTTAGCTTTGAGCCATGGCAAGAATTTTCAATTAATTAGTGTTCAAAAATTCTAATATTGTTCACTATTTATGAAATTTAACCGTTTACATTTTTAGGGCCGCTTCGGTGTTTAATGAGTTGTAGATTGCACTGGATGAACTACTTAAGATGATTTAAGTGTGAATTTCTCTCGAATTTAAAGAGAAGCTTATCATGGACTTATATGCTACCAGAAGAAATAGGTAACTTCATTTTTCTCCTTATATATTTGGAAGGAAGCTGGTAAAAAAATGTTTCACTAATGTGATTGGAAACTTTGACATTTAAACAATTTAGCCCCATCACACTAGCATATTCTGTGTAAACAAACACATCTGAAGTGGATTGATGTATTTATATATCTTTCTTTTGGACATGCAGAGTCAATATTTATTTTATTCTTTGCTCCTCCCTACAATGGAAAATATCAATCTTTAGCATTTGTTTTCAAATTTTTGTAGCAAATTTTGGTAAGAAAATGTATATATTTGGCCTTGGTTTGTGGTTCAAAGATCTTTAATAGAAAAAATTGGTTTTTTGTATTTTTTTTTGTAATTTATTTAATGTATCATTATTAACAAACAATTTTCATTAACAGAATATTACGATAGCTTTCTAAAAGAAAATGCTTCCCAGCTATCCTTAATTGAATTAATAAAGGCTTTTTAATTTTATTGTAGGTCTCGACAGAAGTGAAGGTTAGGAAAAAGGTGGTCTTTACTCCTTAGCTCTTAACGAATACACAAAATTTTGAGAAAACCAATAAGGAAAACATGAGGTCCTATAAACAAATTACTAAGATGAATCTATTATAGTTAAATTTTAATTAATATCTAATGGCTACTGTCATTGTTATTTTTTATGAAGTATATATTTTTTATTAAGGTAAAAAGAAGTTTTGAGGGGACCCCGAAATCCCTTACAAATTAGAGAGAATAAAGATATTCAAAAAATTCGCCAAAATAGAACATTGCCAACAAACACAAGGAAGAAACCCAAGACAAGCTAGAGGAACAACACAAATCAAGACCAAAAGAAACTGGCAAAAGCCCAATCTTCCCAAAGGGAATGAAACCAAAATCCCACATCCAAAACAAATCAAGGAAAAATTAGGATTTTCCTTTACATCCCTTCTTCTGGGAGTGTAGAGTCATATCAAATTAAGGAAGGGACATTTTATGATATTTTCCAACAATTGGAGTCCACCCCTCCTCCACCATAGAAGCCTTCTCCTACCAGCCTTGAAGATCCTACCCCAAAAAAGAAGTAGAAGAGGAGCTAGCCACAATAAAACCAACAAGTAAATTTTAGACAGAACCACCAAAGGGGCATATCTCCTCACACAAAGGAGAAACACCAGGTCCATAATTAACAACAATAGAAAGTCCAATAGAATCAGAACTAGTATCCCACACAATAGAATCATAAGACATATTGACCAACAAAAATATGAAATTTAAGCAAGCAGTGGTAGCAAAATTACCAAAAAAATTACCAATAGGTCTATCAGGAACAATGCTAGCATAAGGGACACCTTCCGAATGCCCAATATCATAACTACCAACATAAATGTCAGTAGACCTAACACGAATAGATCCAACATGAGGGACACCAACAGTAGTAGAACGACAAGAAAATTTACCATTAGACCCAACAAGAATAGTGCCAACATAAGAGACACTTGTAGACTATCCAACATCAGAAAAAGTGGTCTCAAATCAAAGATCTCATTGAGATGAACCAAAAAACACCTTGAATCTTAAAAAATGGAGCCTCTCTTCTCAAGATACGGATAAAGTTTGGTCAAAGCAAAGAAGTCAGTACAATATTTGTAGCTAAAAATTTGACCGTTTCCAAATCTGGTGAAAGTGGTCTCAAATCGACGATCTCATCAAGATGAACCAAAAAACACCTTGAATCTTGAAAAATAGAGCCTCTCTTCTCAAGATACAGACTATTAAAGTTTGGTCAAAGGAAGGAAGTTAGTACAATGTTCGTTGCTAAAAATTTGACCATTTCCAAATTTGGTGAAAGTGGTCTCAAATTAAAGATCTAATCGAGATGAACCAAAAAACACCTTGAATCTTGAAAAATGGAGCCTCTCTTCTCAAGATATAGATGGTCAAAGTTTGGTCAAAGAAAAGAAGTCAGTACAGTGTTCATAGCTAAAAATTTAACCGTTTCTAAATCTGGTGAAAGTGGTATGAAATCGAAGATCTTGTCGAGATGAACCAAAAAACACCTTGACTTTTGAAAAATAGAGTCTCTCTTCTCAAGATACGGATGGTCAAAGTTTGGTCAAATCAAGGAAGTCAGTATAGTGTTCGTAGCTAAAAATTTGATTATTTCCAAATTTGGTGAAATTGGTCTCAAATCGAAGATCTCGTTGAAATGAACTAAAAAAGATGTTGAATCTTAAAAAATAGAGCCTCCCTTCTCAAGATACAGATGGTCAAAGTTTGGTCAAAGCAAGAAAGTCAGTACAGTGTTCATACCTAAAAATTTGACCGTTTCCAAATCTGGTGGAAGTGGTCTCAAATTGAAGATCTCGTTGAAATGAACCAAAAAACACCTTGAATCTTGAAAAACAGAGCCACTCTTCTCAAGATACGGATGGTCAAAGTTTGGTCAAAGCAAGGAAGTCAGTACAATGTTCGTAGCTAAAAATTTAACCATTTTCAAATTTGGTGAAAGTGGTCTCAAATTGAAGATCTCATCGAGATTAACCAAAAAACACTTGAATCTTGAAAAATGGAGCCTCTCTTCTCAAGATACAGATGGTCAAAGTTTAGTAAAAGCAAAGAAGTAAGTACAATGTTCATAGCTAAAAATTTGACCATTTCCAAATCTGGTGAAAGTAGTCTCAAATTGAAGATCTTGTCGAGATGAACCAAAAAACACCTTGAATCTTGAAAAATGGAGCTTCTCTTCTCAAGATACAGACCGTCAAAATTTGGTCAAAGAAAAGAAGTCAGTACAATGTTCGAGCTAAACATTTGACCGTATCCAAATATGGTGAAAGTAGTCTCAAATCAAAGATCTCATCAAGATGAAATAAAAAACACCTTGAATCTTGAAAAATGGGGCCTCTCTTCTCAAGATACAAACGGTCAAAGTTTTTCCAAAGTAAGGAAGTCACTATAGTGTTTGTAGCTAAAAATTTGAAAGTTTTCAAATATGGTGAAAGTGGTCTCAAATCAAAGATCTCGTCGAGATGAACCAAAAAACACCTTGAATCTTGAAAAATGAAGCCTCTCTTTTCAAGATATAGATGGTCAAATGCTGGTGAAAGAAAGGAAGTTAGTACAGTGTTCGTAGCTAAAAATTTGACCATTTCAAAATCTAGTGAAAGTGGTTTCAAATCAAAGATCTCGTCAAGAAGAACCAAAAAACACCTTGAATCTTGAAAAATGAAGCCTTTGTTCTCAAGATACAGATGGTCAAAGTTTAGTCAAAGGAAAGAAGTCAGTAGAGTGTTCGTAGGTAAAAATTTGATCATTTTCAAATCTGGTGAAAGTGGTCTCAAATCAAAGATCTTGTTGAGATGAACCAAAAAATACCTTGAATCTTGAAAAATGGAGTCTCTCTTCTCAAGATACGGAAGGTCAAAGTTTGGTGAAAGCAAGGAAGTCAGTACAATGTTCGTAGCTAAAAATTTGACCATTTCCAAATCTGGTGAAAGTGGTCTCAAATCGACAATCTCGTCAAGATGAACCAAAAAACACCTTGAATCTTGAAAAATAACCTCTCTTCTCAATATATGAATGGTCAAAAGTTTGGTCAAAGCAAAAAAGTCAGTACAATGTTCGTAGCTAAAAATTAGACCATATCCAAATCTGGTGAAAGTGGTCTCAAATCGAAGATCTCGTTGAGATGAACCAAAAAACACTTTGAATCTCAAAAAATAGAGCCTCTCTTCTCAAGATACGGGTGGTCAAAGCAAGGAAATTAGTAAAGTGTTCATAGCTAAAAAATTTAAATGTTTCAAATCTGGTGAAAATTGTCTCAAATTGAAGACCTCATCGAGATGAACCAAAAAACACCTTGAATCTTGAAAAATAGAGCCTCTCTTCTCAAGATATGAACGATCAAAGTTTGGTCAAAGCAAAGAAGTCAATACAATGTTCGTAGCTAAAAATTTGACCATTTAACAATCTTGTGAAAGTGTTCTCAAATCGAAGATCTCGTCGAGATGAACCAAAACACACCTTGAATCTTGAAAAATGAAGTCTCTCTTCTCAAGATACGGATGGTCAAAGTTTGGTCAAGGCAAGGAAGTCGGTACAATGTTCGTAGCTAAAAATTTAACCATTTCCAAATCTAGTGAAAGTTGTCTCAAATTGAAGATCTCATCGAGATGAACCAAAAAATACCTTGAATCTTGAAAAATAGACCCTCTCTTCAAAAGACACAAACAGTCAAAGTTTGGTAAAAGCAAGCAAGTTAGTACAGTGTTCGTAGCTAAAAATTTGATCGTTTCCAAATCTGGTGAAAGTGGTCTCAAATCAAAGATATTGTCGAGATGAACCAGAAAACACCTTAAATCTTGCAAAACAGAGCCTCTCTTCTCAAGATATGGACGTTCAAAGTTTTGTCAAAGCAAGTAAGTCAGTACAGTGTTCGTAGCTAAAAAATTGACTGTTTCCAATTTTGGTGAAAGTTGTCTCAAATAGAAGATTTCGTCAAGATGAACCAAAAAACACATTAAATATTGTTAATGGAGCCTCTCTTCTCAAGATACGGACGAAGTTTGTACAGTGTTCATAGCTAAAAAAATTCCCGTTTCCAAATCTAGTGAAAGTGGTCTCAAATCAAAGATATTGTCGAGATGAACCAAAAAACACCTCGAATCTTGCAAAATGGAGCCTCTCTTCTCAAGATACGGTCGGTTAAAATTTGGTCAAAGCAAGGAAGTCAGTACAATGTTCGTAGATAAATATTTGACCATTTCTAAATCTAGTGAAAGTAGTCTTAAATTGACGATCTTGTCGAGATGAACAAAAAAACACTTTGAATTTTAAAAAATAGAATCTCTCTTCTCAAGATACAGATAGTCAAAGTTTGGTCAAAGAAAGAAAGTTAGTAGAGTGTTCGTAGCTAAAAATTAGACCCTATCCAAATCTAATGAAACTGGTCTCAAAACAAAGATCTCGTCAAGAGGATCCAAAAAATATTTTGAATCTTGAAAAATGGAGCGTCTCTTCTCAAGATAGAGACGGCCAAAGTTTGGTCAAAGTAAGGAAGTTGGTAAAGTGTTCGTATCTAAAAATTTAACCATTTTCAAATCTGATGAAAGTGGTTTCTAATCGAAGATTTTGTCGAGATGAACGAAAAAATAACTTGAATCTTGAATAAAGGAGCCTCTCTTCTCAAGATACAGACGATCAAAGTTTAATCAAAGCAAGGAAGTCAGTACAATGTTCGTAGCTAAAAATTTGACCATTTCCAAATCTGGTGAAAGTGGTCTCAAATCAAAAATCTCGTCGAGATGAACTAAAAAATACCTTGAATCTTGAACAATGGAGCCTCTTCTCAAGATACAGACGGTCAAAGTTTGGTTAAAGCAAGGATGTCAGTATAGTGTTCGTAGCTTAAAATTTGATTGTTTCCAAATCTGGCGAATGTAGTCTCAAATGGAAGATCTCATCAAGATGAACCAAAAAATACTTTGAATCTTGAAAAATAGAGCCTCTCTTCTCACGATATAGATGGTCAAAGTTTGGTCAAAGCAAGGAAGTCAGTACAATGTTCGTAGCTAAAAATTTGACCATTTCCAAATCTGGTGAAAGTGGTCTCAAATCGAAGATCTCATCTAGATGAACCAAAAAACACTTGGAATCTTGAAAAAAAGAGCCTCTCTTCTCAAAATACGGTCGGTCAGAGTTAGGTCAAAGCATGAAAGTTAGTTTAGTGTTCGTAGCTAAAAATTTGACAGTTTCCAAATCATGTGAAAGTGGTCTCAAATTGAATTCTCATCGAGATGAACCAAAAAATACTTTGAATATTGAAACACGGAGCCTCTCTTCTCAAAATACAGACGGTCAAAGTTTGGTCAAAGCAAGGAAGTCAATAGAGTGTTTGTAGCTAAAAATTTGACTATTTCCAAATCTGGTGAAAGTGGTCTCAAATCTAAGATGTTGTAAATATGAACCAAAAAACACCTTGAATCTTGAAAAATAGAGCCTCTTCTCAAGACACAGATGATCAAAGTTTAGTCAAAGGAAGGAAGTCAGTACAATGTTCGTAGCTAAAAATTTGATCATTTCTAAATCTGGTGAAAGTGGTCTCAAATCAAAGATCTCGTTAAAATGAGCCAAAAAACACCTTGAATCTTGAAAAATGGAGCCTCTCTTCTCAAGATACAAATGGTTAAAGTTTGGTCATAACAAGGAATTTAATATAGTGTTCGTAGCTAGAAATTTGACTGTTTCCAAATCTGGTGAAAGTGGTCTTAAATTGATGATCTTGTCGAGATGAACAAAAAAATATCTTGAATCTTGAAAAATGAAACTTCTCTTCTCAAGATACGGTCGGTCAAAGTTTGGTCAAAGCAAGAAAGTCAGTACAATATTCATTTCTAAAAATTAGACTGTATCCAAATATGGTGAAAGTGGTCTGAAATTGAAGATCTTGTCGAGATGAACCAAAAAACATCTTGAATCTTGAAAAACGGAGGCCCTCTTCTCAAGATACAGACGGTCAAAGTTTTGTCAAACAAAGGAAGTCAATAGATTGTTTGTAGCTAAACATTTGAATGTTTCCAAATCTAGTGAAAGTGGTCTCAAATTGAAGATCTCGTCAAGATGAACCAAAAAATACCTTGAATCTTGAAAAATGGAGCCTCTTCTCAAGATACGGACTGGCAAAGTTTGACCAAAGAAAGGAAGTCAGTATAGTGTTCGTAGCTAAAAATTTGACCTTTTCCAAATCTGGTGAAAGTGGTCTCAAATTGAAGATCTCGTCGAGATGAACCAAAAAATACCTTGAATCTTGAAAAATGGAGCCTCTTCTCAAGATACAGATGGTCAAAGTTTGGTCAAAGAAAGGAAGTCAGTATAGTGTTTGTAGCTAAAAATTTGACCATTTTCAAATTTGGTGAAAGTGGTCTCAAATCGAATATCTCATCGAGATGAACCAAAAAATACCTTGTATCTTGAAAAATAGTCTCTCTTCTCAAGATACAAAAGATCAAAGTTTGGTCAAAGCAAAGATGTCAGTACAATGTTTCTAGCTAAAAATTTGACCTTTTCCAAATCTGGTGAAAGTGGTTTCAAATCGAAGAACTCATCTAGATGAACCAAAAACCACTTTGAATCTTGAAAAATAGAGCCTCTCGTCTTAAGATATGGACGGTCAAAGCTTGATCAAAGCAAGGAAGTTAGTACAATGTTCGTATCTAAAAAATTGACAGTTTCCAATTTGTTGAAAGTGGTCTCAAATCGAATCTCTCATTGAGATGAACCAAAAAACATCTTAAATCTTGAAAAATAGAGCCTCTTTTCTCAATATATGAACGGTCAAAGTTTGGTCAAAGCAAGGAAGTCATTACAGTGTATATCGTTAGAAAATGGAAGCACTTCCATTTAAGACTGGTTTAGCTCTCCGAGTAAGTGGTCTAGGGTCATGTCTGTATGCAAATTAGATGTCTAACAATTAGAAATGATAAATTAACTATTAAACCCAATGAATCTATCTAATGCAAACACAATGAAGAATGCAAAGTAACAATGAAATGATGAAACTAATTTAATTACCTTCACCTACCATGCAGCTTGTCTCCATTGTCCTCCTAGCTTTGATTTCTTGAAGATGTTGAGCTCTCAGATTTCTAAAATGAAGCCTTCTCCTAAGATGCTACCAAAGTGTGGAGATTGAATGAAATGAGTGCACAATAGCTTATGCAAACTAATGAATGAAATGCAAATGAAATGGTGATTGTATGGAATGCTTGATTGCTTGAATGCTTGGATGCTTGATTGCTTGATTGCTTGAATGCTTGTTATCAAAAATACCTATTAGCTCTCAAATGGGAAATGAGGCTCCTTTTATAGAGTTTTGGAAGATCTAGGCCTAGGTGGCACAATCCTATGGTTGAGAATGAAAGGTGGAAGATCCTAGGGCTAGGATTGACTTGGTTGAAGGAGTTGAGAGAAAGGGGGATGTAGTTGGAATGTGAGAGGAAGAATAAGGATGATGTTCCTCTCACATTGACATGGAGGAGAAGAAGGTGGAAGGGAAAGACACATGTCAAGTGTCTCACGAAGACCAAAGAGAGAAAGAGGGAGAGACCTTTTCCTCATGAGGACTCTTTGCACAAGTGTCCTATGAGTCACCTTTGACCCTTAGAGGTGGCTTGAGAAGCCCCTTAGGAATAGGGAATGTCTCTTGACTTGGTTTAAGATAGGACATGTGGTTATGAGACCAAGTCCTATGAGACCACATAGCCCTTAAGAATAGGACATGTGTGGGTGAGGATAATTATCAATAAATAATTAATAATAATTATTTATTTTAGCCAAAGTGATGTGTCAGGTGACTAGGTAGGTGAGGTGGACTAGGAAACTTAGTCATATTTAGGTGATTGTATATTTAATTAAATCACTTTAATAAGACTAATTAGAAGACTTAGGATAGAAGAATAGATTATAGTGAATTCACTAAATAAATTGAATAATTTATTTAATAAATAGAGGAATAATTATTAATTAAATAATAAATATTTAATTAATTTATCAAGTCAATAGTAATTAAATAATAAATATTTAATTAATTAATGAAGCTATTTTTAGGTGTATACATTTTGCCCCTCTTTGAAATAATATGTGTATCACATTGTTTCAAAGAAAATTTTAAGCATTTTGCCCCTGCCTCAGACAATGTCTAAAATGATGTAAGCATGCCCCCTCGAGAGATTGATTAAGAATTTGTGTTTAAATTTTTTTTTATTATTACTTTTTATTTTTATTTTTTAGTTATTTTGATTAATCAATCTCATGAAAGAGATAGATGAAAAGGTGAGTGAAAATGGGGGGGAAATGGAAGAAAAATGAGAGATAGGGTCCACACACCAAGCACATAGGGTCCACAGGCTATAAATAAGGCTTAGGGGTCCACAATAGGCTCATTGTGCACACTTGTCATTGGGAGATCAGAGTGCGAGAGAGAGAAGAGCAGAGCCGCCATGATGTCATTCCTGTTGTAAGATCACCGCTTCGAGAGAATCAGACACTTCCAGTGACCACCCGATTGGGGTGAACCAGTAGGTGACTTGATCCTCCTTGGTAATTTCATGATTTGATGCATGTTAGAGTATAATTGTAGCATGTTTAGGATAGATTGAATGATAGAATTAGGTTAGGAATTTTTTTGTTTTGAGGTATAGAATGAATGCGTAGTTTCGGCGCACCAATGCATAGGAAATAGGAACATTTGCGTAGAAAAATACAACATTTTGCGCATACGTGTAGGAAAACTGCGCATTCATACTAGAGGAATGTTAGAGTTGCGCAAGTGTGAAATAAAAATGCACATTTGAAAAATCAGTGCATTTGTGCATATTTGTGGCGCAAATGTTCGACAAAACTGTGCTTTTGTCCAAATCTGCGCATGCATGCAAAATTATTGCGCAAATGTGAAGAAAAACTGTGCATAGGTTAAAACCTGCGCAAATGTTAAAGAATGTTGCGCATACACGTTTCAATGTTGCGCATGTGTTTGAAGTGATAGAATTGTGGTCAAACTAGATAGTCAATTAGATCAAACTTGATGTCGATAAGCCGATTGGATCTGTCGGCATTTGATTTTGATCGATTTGATCAAGATAGACAACATTGTAGCATGTTTGCTAATTAACCAGTCTTGAATGTAGATAATTGATAGAATCATCTGTTGAAACATGTGATAAGAACATGTTTATATTTGATATGATAGGTGTATGTGACTGAATGTGACCTCTAAATTAGGCACAACACAACATGGTCATTATTCACTTGATAGAATTTGAGAGAGAGTATGAAGAACTCAATCCAAATTCCATGGTGAGGTGACCTGTTGCCTCCTATGTGAATGAGGTGTTTGAATACTCTCAGAACGAGAGCCAACAGCTGGGAGACCAATTCAACAATGGAGGATTTGAAAGCAAATATGAGCAAAGTGAAGCTAAGCTAAGAATGAATGCAATTAATCTAGAAAACTTTGAAAGAAATATGAAATGCAGATTTTTATTTGATTTTGAAATAAAGATGATATTAGACTAAGAACAAGTAAGCAAATTTAATCTAAATGTGAAATGCAATTACACTAATATGAGAAATTAAACTAGATAATGCAATAAAAGAGCTTTGAAAATAATGAGATATGAGACTTAAAAATGCTATAGTAAGGATGCTCTCAAAAATTGCCTTCTCTAATGAAGAAAAAGAGCCCAAATAAATAGAAGAGCCAAGAGTAGGAGGAAGAGTTTCTTGATTCGAAACTCCTGACCCTTCATATCCCTTTTGGGAGAAATAAGCATGAATTACTTTATTAAAAGAATGGAAAATGCCACATGAGGACCTTTCGAATATCTCAAATTATTAATTCAAGAAAAGGTGTCCATTCAAATAACAAGCAATTAATTAATTCCTTTTTTATGTGTATTAGCCAAAGGGGGTGGTTTGATTTAATTTAATTTAAAGCACATAGGACTTTACAATTAAATTAATGTATCATAGAGATAATTTAGCTAATAAAGTTAAAGAGACTTAGTAATTAATTTAGTATTTGATTATTGCAATTTATGGTCTTTGCAATTGACATCAAGTCAAATTAAGTCAGGTAGGAGAGAGAAAATTGCCTAGGGAACTAGGACTTTGGTGATGTAAAATCGAGATAATGCACCAAAATTGATGAAATTAAATAGGTGCCAATTTTGGGGTATTACATTTGCCCCTCTTTGAATTGATGTGCGAACAACGCGTTGATTCAAAGAATAGTCTGAAGTGACAGATGATGAGAATTTCTGAAGTCTAAGTTAGATTGCGAAGACAACAGTCTTAAAAGAGAACCGAAATCAGGGTTAGATTGCCCCAATACCAATTGATGAAGATGCAGATTTAGGATTATCTCCGAATCAGGGTTAGATTGCCCCAATACAAAGCTTAGTCCTTCGAGACCCAGGTTAGATTGCCCAGATAACGGTCTAAAAAAGATTTCGAGAGTCATCTCCAAAACAAAGCTTGACTCCCAGGAATCAGGGTTATATTGCCCCAATACCCAAAAGATTTCAAGAACCATCTCCAGAACAAAGAGTGATCCTTGAGGATCCGAGTTAGATTGCTCAGATACCTAAGAGATAGATGATAAGATAACAAGATGCGAGGCACCAAGATGCCCCTAGCGATGAGAACTGATGATTCAAATCAGATTGATTCAAGAATAGATTCGACAAGATTCAAATGATGTAATCATCCTGCCCCCTCAGGAGCAAAATGAAAAGATGACATGTCAGAAGGATGGTAAACAACAAGAGATTGTAGAGCAAAAGCAATTAGACTAGATTCGCGAAGCTACAGAAGTGAATCGGAGCAAAGCAGAGGTCCTATTGACCAAGTTTGACCATAGGTGAACATGGTTGACCAAATTTTGACTAGGGTTGACTTGATGAAAAGAAGCAAAGATCTCAAGAACATGATGTAAAGATGAGGATCTGGCAAGAAAATGACGCCAGAAGGTTGACTGCACAAGCATCCAATCCAGAAGGAGTTCAATATTTAAAACACAATTTTGAGCCACTTAGAGATGTCAGATTTCGATTTCGATCCCAAAAATGGATTCAGAATAGTTGATTTAGCAAAGGGTGCAATTTTCACGCAAAACGAAGCACTTTCAAAAATTAGGTCAAAAGCTATATAAGGCCCGGAGGAGTCATTTTCAAATCATTATTTAGCGTTGTCTTTTAGTGATTTTGAGCTCTAAGATAGAGAAATGGAGGGTCTGCCACTACATACACACTGATTTGAGCATTTCCGACGACATGCCCGGCCACCGGAGTATGACGCACCTGTAAGTAGTCGATAAACTTTTTTGCATTTCAATTCGTACAGCGTGATAGGTTAGATTTTTTTTTAAAATCTAGTGTAATTAGGAAAAAGTGTGAAATCTCACGCGAGAAAGTAGTTCTCTCGCGCAAGCGTAGGTTTCATTTCGCACGAGAAAGTAGTTTCCTTGCGCGAACTAACAAGCTCCAAGGATAAAACTTCACGTGAGCTGGAGGGTCATCCCGCTCGAGTATTCTATTTTCTCGCGCGAAGCGGTAGTTTTCTCGCGCGAAAGAACACTTTTCTTACGCGAAAGACTATTGCAAGTGTCCAAATTTTATCAGATTTGCATGAAATCAGCCAAATAAAGTCTTATAGAGCCTTGTCATAGGATAGATGCTTTGCTATAGTTGTTGTTGTAGTAGTGAAAACCAACATGATTGAGGTACTGACCCAGTGTCGTCGTTTGCTTTGCAGGTTGACTTTCCAAATATTGCATTTCAGGCACATCACCCTGTTATTACTACATTAGTTCAGAGACTGACAGATGCCGAGAGTGCTCACATTGATGCCCTAGGCTTGGGATATTTGCGTGAGTTACCCGACATTCGGGTGAATCATAGTCTTCTTACTGCACTGGTAGAGTGTTTCCATTCGGAGACGAACACATTTCAGTTTTCGATGGGGGAGATGACAGTGACCACCGAGGACATATATAGGATCCTGCGGATACCCATTCATGGTACTCGTGTTGAGTACAATGCACAGCCGTGGCAGGGTACAGTGGCCTTGAGGACTATCTTCAGGGATGATCTTGTGATGGGTCGGGCCATCTCTTGGGAGGATCTGGTGCACAGATATGGCGGAGCGCATCCATTCCAGGTCATGTTGGCTATATTTCTGAGTTGTTATCTCGTACCTGATCGAGGTCAGCATGGACTAGAGTGTGGTTGGGGTACTATGCTGCAGAGGATGCTGGACAGACCAGCTGTGAGATTTGGATGGGGGGAGTGTATGCTGGCACACATGTATCACGAGATGCATGAGATTGTGTACAGAGGTGCGAGATCGATGGCGGCAGGAGTCTTCATCTTACAGGTCTGGGCCTGGGAGCACCTCCCCATTTGTAGACCCCTTTTCCATGATACACGACAGGCGCTGGAGCCTTATATTTACAGATATTCAGGTGTGATGACCCAGCCCCTGCTGGGTAAGACAGAGCAGTGGAGAGCATAGTTGGATGACATGGTCGCTGTAGTTTGGAGACCTTGGATAGCTACTGAGCCTTGGGACGATGCTCGAAGAGAGCTTGCTACCATGTTTGTGTCACGTCCACTGATTGGATAGACTATTCAGATGATTGAGAGATTCTTGGTTACGCGTGTCCTGCGCCAGTTTGGCAGACAGCAAGATATTTCACAGGAGTACTGCCCCTACGCCCACTTCTCTGACGAGGAGAAGAAGGGGTGGCGTGCACGATTGGATCTAGGGTGATGTGTGATAGAGTCACGCATCCCACCAGCACGATGGGATTACATGGTGGATGTCACCAATGCAGGGGTGACACCTGCATATAGGGACCAGTTGATTGCACGGCCTCATCCGAGGTTCATAGACCCAGTTGGCATAGGAGCGCAGCAGCAGGCACCACAGCAGCAGCAGGCAGCACAGGATCAGTAGGCGCAGGCAGAGCAGCCTATACAGCAGCAGGCTGCGCAGCAGCAGGCACCACAGCAGAGACCTGGGCAGAGAGTTTTGAGGCCCCGATCAGGATAGGTGAGCATCCTTGCTAGGACCATGGGCTCAGATCCCGGAGCAGGGAGTAGCGGTACATAGTAGAGGTCCACGAGACCACATACAGTTGACATATCCCAGTAGGTACCATAGGGGGAGGATACAGACATGCCAGACGTGGCAGCTGGAGCAGGTGTAGGACAGGTACAGGAGGCTCTTAGGAAGAGCCGGGAGAGAGTACGGCAGGTGCAGCATGAGCGTGATGATTTTCACATGCATCTTATCTGAGAGGAGACTCATGTAGCAGATAGGGATGCAGAGATTAGATAGCTACGGGCGGAGTTAGCGCACTCGAGATTAGAGACGAGATATGAGGCTGCCCAAGTGGCTTATTATTATGCAGCATACTGCGGGGTTGTTCCAGATATATCAGAGCAGGTGCCGCCATTTTTCGAGTATGCTAGGGCTCCACAGGCTCCTCCCCTAGTACCTACACAGGTTCCTCCACAGGCTCCTCCACAGAGACCGATGCCACCATCGCAGACATTAGGACAGCAGGCTCCTCCACCTCCACCCCCTCCCAGTGGGAGTGGATCTTGATTGTATCATAGCTCATTTTTTGTTTTGGTACTGTGCTCGAGTAGCACCTCTTTGTATATGACATTTGGATCAAGATATATATATATATGAGATCGATGATTCTTTTGATATCATTGTACTTGTTGCAAATTGCTTGAATGTATGATATTTATGAGATGTGCTCTTATATGCTTTAGATGTATGAATAGAAATGTATGCAATGTAGTGATAGATAAATGGTTTATGCTTATAGCGGATGCACAGGTTGATGCAGATGCAATGAGTTTATGGAAATAAAATGCAATGGATATGGTACTAATCATCTTATGCAGGATTGTAGCAATATTTAACAGGTACTAATCAAAGGATAGATATGTTTGAGGATCGACAAGGAAGACCGGATACTTGTGCAACCAAGAAGAACCCGAGGCAATAGATGAGAGCCTTTGATGAAGATAATTAAGAGAGTAAATAAGGCATCATCTTAAGTTCAAAGCTGAGAATGCAAATGCAAGCCTAAGCTAAAGATGCAAGCTTAAAATGAAAATGCAAACCCTAGGACTTGGTTGTTGGACTCACCGTATTTATCATCATAGAGCCTTTCAAGTTCGGACAATCGCAAGATGTCATACAATCCTTACTAATATCGCTATCATGAGAATATGAATATGGCATGAGTCTTAAATTTGTCGGAATAAGGTGTAAGCATTAAGGCACAAGAAGCTAGAATGACCTGAACACCTATTCCTTTTAATCTAGCAAGTTAACATAAGCATTAGAGCATAAATGCTAGAATGACCTGAATGTCTCTTGCGAAAAAACACACCAAGCACGCAGGAGTTCCTTTTTTTGCCAAAGATTGCTCGCAGTGACCCTTACGTTCACTTAACAGGACGAGCGTTTACAATTTCATCAGTAGCAGAAAGAAGTCACTCAAAAGACAAGGAGAAGAACCAACCTCACCAAAGCATCCATATAAAAGGAGTCGAGGTACGCATGGCCATCCAATACAAGATAGAGGATCTTATAGACAGACACCCCTCTTAAATGAATTCTTTGGATCGTTGGAACTAAACCAACAAACAGAAAGCAAAAAAAAAAGCAAAGTAAACAAACAAGCACTCAAAGAAAACAAAGCTCAACATGCCTCAAAGGAACATACAATTAGTTTTAGTTTCAGTTTAAGTTCATGTTCAAGTGGATTGAAGACAATTCAGAAAGATAACGTTCAAAGTCTCAATGAGATAATGACAGTAGGCAGACGCAGTGAGAATCACTAGTGATTGATAGAAGGGAGAAATCCCGAAGAAGAGAGATCGAACGAAAGCTAGGTATCCGCAGGTAGGCATAGTGGGAACCACTAGCGACCAATGCTCAAAAGAGTTTCCGAAAGTGATAGGACAATGCCCCCTAGACCAGGCAGGTGCCCCCAAGTGTGAACCAGTTCCAATCCATGAAGAGTCGAGAAAAATCTCGAAGACACTGAAAGCAAGGCATGAGCTAGCAAACCAAAGCAGGAAACAAACTAAAGCAGGAAAGCGGGAAAACAAACTAAAGCAGGAAAGGAAGGAAACTAAAGCAGGAAACTAAGAGCCAAGTGACGCTGAGATGAGATGTTACTTCAGGAAAACAAGAGGCACCTATTTACCAGGTTTTCACCATCTTGGCAGAGATTCTATTTTTGCTACCATGACGCCTGTTTACCAGGTTTTCATCAATGACACATTTTTCTCTTTTTCAATTTTTTTGTACTTTTCTCTTTTTTTGCTTTTTTTGTATTTTTTATCTTTTCATTTTTTTGTATTTTTGAAATTTTCTATTTTTTTTGTATTATCAAGGCGCCTGTTTACCAGGTTTTCACCAGGATAATAGATACATCAAAGCGCCTGTTTGCCAGGTTTTCACTAAGATGATCATTTTTTCAGGACATTTTGTAATTTTTAGAATTTTTTGCAATATATCAATTTTTAGGATTTTTTCAGGACCAATAAGTATGTACATGAGCACATAGAGAATGTCAGCTATAGAACTTCTTTAGATGAAGAGCGTTGATGGGCTCTTTGAGTTTCTCTCCTTCAGTGGTGATCTCTGGAAACACAATCATTTGTAGTAGTAGCCAGTTGAGAAGTTGCAGAATCAGAACCAGATGTTGTAGCAGTAAAAGGAGATCCCACCAGTAGTGTCCAACTATCGAGAGATCCATAGTCAAGGAAAGATCACCTAAGTGAGACCCACAAATATCCTCATGGACACACCTTAACTCTTCGTCAAATTTCCCACGCTCTAAACGCTTAGGGAGAGTACATTCTAGATTTCTCTTAGTCATGTCATTAGCAATGAGGAGATGCTGATATGCACTTTGGGACAAGGCAAGATGGAGTGAAGAGTGTAAAGTATGAGAGGCAAGGGTGATGGAATGGAGGGAAGCATGAGAATTTTGGAAGCTCGAATGACAACTTTGATTTTTTCTTTCTTTGGAATCCACATAGCTTTTGAATTTTTTCTTCTTTACTTTGAGGTGCTTTTGATGACAATGCCTGTAGAATGGATTTCGAGATCCATTTTTTATTTTATTTTCTAGCTTTTGATTGTCTTCTTCTTTTTGAGGACCTTTACGGTCTTTTGAACACCTATGTTGCTTTCCTTTCTTCGTAGTCACATCTTGATTAGATGGGACATGGTGACCTTGAGATATAAGTGGATTCTTATTATTTTTGCTTTTATGTTGTACATCCAAGTTACTTCCAAAAGACTCAGGAATTGTGGATGAAAAAGGCTTATATGACTGGTTTAGGTGGAGAGGTGGAAATGGAAGTGGACGGGCCACTTTTTTGGGAGATGAAGGGGGAAGAAAAGTCAATGTGATGGGCTCAAGTGCAAATATATCAGTATCATCCTCATCATTCATGAATGCATTAGATAGATCAAAAAAGTAATCTTCCATAGAGTGTTGTCGATTGTGAGTCATCTTAGAAGAGTCAGATAAGTTGGGAGGAATATTATGTGAGCCTAACCAAGATAACCTATTCCAAGAGTTAGGTCCCCTTTCAGGTGGTAAGAGTGCACGAATAGGAACCATTTCAATTCTGGATCTACCAATATTCCATGAAGCTGTAATAGAATGGGGTCTTACATACCCATGATTTGTTGGAGCAGTAGGAGTATAGCTTGGAGTAGATGGCCTAGGAGCCATAGGAATGATCTCCATAGGAGGGTGGAAAGGATCATCATCAATAGCTTGATCTAGAGGATCATAACTTTCTCCTCTTTTTGAGTTGTTAAGAATAGCATATAAGTGCATAGCATCAACTGGTATTTCTGTAGTAGCATCTGAAATGGAGTCCCATTCAGCTAGAGACATAGTTGGAGGTAGACTTTCTTCATTATTGTCATCTAACATAGGAAGTGTTTCTTCAACAGTAGGATCTTGTTTAGTAGTAGAAGAAGTAGAGTAATCTGGAATAAGCATATCTTGAGGCATACCCAAGAGAAGAGAAGCATCCAATAGTTTCTCCCAGTCAGTATGTGTGCCATTGGAGTTGGCAATAGTAGGAGTCTGTTCAATAGCAGAAGTGGTGGAACAATCTAGAGTAGGCATACCCCAGGGCATACCCGAGATAAGGGAAGCATCCAGTAGTTGCTCCCAATTAGTATGTGTGCCATTAGAGGCAGTGACATATTCAGTAGTAGCTGCAGTAGTAGAAATCTGTTCAGTAGAGTGTATAAAATCCTCCTGGTGAGGACCAAAATCATGCTCCTGAAGCACTTGAGAAGGTAGATAAGACTCTTTTTGGTAGTCTAAATCAAAATTTTGAACATTCAAAGATCTTTCATGTGTCATAGGCTGAATCTGTGTTTCTTCATTATCTGAATCCTTGCATGAGTGCAAGCTGTAGCTAGGTTGGTCAAACTCATCACTCTGATAGCCAATACCAAATCTATCTTCAGAAGGTTCCTCATAGGAACGTGGAGATGGAGGGAGAGTTGTCAAAGACAAGATGGACTCAATCTGATATTCCCCCATGCCAATATCTTTGATCTTCAAGGTCTTTTCTATTTCTTTTAGCTTAGCATCATAGAACTCAGTGGATTCTCTATTGGTGGGAATGAAACTATCTGTCACTTTGGTAAGCATCTTAGCAGAGCAAGTATTTTGGCTAGCACTATTGTCAACGAGGACGCGAGGGATACTCTTGGGGCCTATCATAACTTCAGTGTGAAGGAGAGGATTATGTGGGTGGCTCAGCAAGTGATCGTCTTCCTCAGAGAATGGTAAATAATGAGGCGAAGTCAAGTGACCCACCATAGATTGGAACTGATTGAGATCGAGATCTTTGGGGACATTTTCCTCAGTGAGGGCTTTATCCATAGATAGTTTTGGTTTGGATGTCGAAGGTTCAGGACCTTTGAGCATGATCTTTGCATGAGATTGAGTGATAGTGTTCGCACAAGCTAGAGACTGTGTGGAGTTATACGAGGGAGACGCAGGGCCTCGCAAGACAAAGGGAGTTTTGGGTTTAGGAGTATCCTTTCTCCCTGGAGCAATGATCATGTCACAGTGAGAGATCCAAGGTTTGTTTCTAGCAAATCTAGAAGGCGATTGAGCTTCTGTTGTAGCCTTCTCAGTGGCTTTGATCATTTGTATGTTAGAGCTGAGATTGAAAACCAACTTTGAAGGTTTTGGCATGTTAGAGCTGAGATTGAAAACCAACTTTGAAGGTTTTGGATCTCCCATCTTGTTGGTAGTATTATGAGAGATCGTGAAAGAGTTGATAGGTTCAAAAGGATCAATAGGTTTAATTTTAGAAAGTGACCCTTCAGAGTCTTGCTGGTCTTCAAACAATGGGTTATAATATTCTTGAAATAGTAAGTCAGACTGTATCTGAAACAATGGATTGTAATACTCTTGGAATGATGAAGAATGTGAGGATTCCTCACAAAGTTCAGATTTTGCAACAGATTCGGAATGATCTATGTCTTGATTATGAGGTTTACTTTGATCTTGATCAGCATTCTGAATGGGATAAGTCTTGCCACTTCGAGTCATGACAGTCATAGACGAAGGTGTAATGAGCAAAGATTTGGGATAATGCTAGAATCTGTCTCAAAGATAACGAAAGGAGATAAATGGCTAGAACAACCAAGATGCAAGATGAGCCTGGTATGAATTGTCAAAAAGAGATGGCTAGAACAGCTGAGATAAGACAATCGCAATGCAAGGTACAAGAGCACAATGAGATAAGGTAGACTAATGAGAGACAATACAAGTCAAAGCAAAGATCGATCGATTCCTAACTCAAGACAACTAGTTTCTGACGGTGAACGACAAGAAAATAGAAAAACAAATCATGGACAAAAAGGCAAATCAGATTTATGTCATTGATCAAGCACATAAGATAGCAATCAAGGAGTTCAAGCAAACAGTCTTCAAGCAATGGGCAAGGGACAAAGAAACCTAGCGCATGAACAAGAATAGTGATTTAGTATTTCTACTCCCTAAGGACTCTACTTGTGTATGTTCTTGAGAATGTTTTAGCAGACACTTAAAACACAACAACATCCTAGCAAGTTGTCTACAAGGATATACATGGCTCTTCTAAAAGGAGTCCTCAATATACGCAAGGTACGTGAGGCACAAATCTGCAGATGAGAAGAATTAGAAATCACACAGCCAGGGGGAGATGGTAACCCAAATCTCCTCCTTCACTTCTCAAAGGTATAAAGTTCTTTGAGGCTTAGCCAAGAGTGAAATCTAACTCATTCCCAAGAGAGGTGTCTTTGGATTCACCTCCCGATATTTATACTTCGTCGGAACACAGGAGTTAAGGTCATCCCTTGAGGTGATGAAATCCCCAAGCAGGCCTTCTAAAAATAAAAAAGTAAGTAATTCACTATCAAAAGTATTGGGAAGCACTAAAGGTGGTGCATTTAACCCTTCAAGTAAATGTGAGGTGAGTCCACAAAGTGGTGCATTTAACTCCTCACACAAACTCAAAGTGAGTCCACACCCTAGAAAACAAGTGAGTTCCAAAAAGCACAAAAGGGTTGCCAAGTGGAATAATTAACGCTTCTTTCTTATAGACCCCTCCCCTTTAATGTGGCACTGAGATTGCAACCAAAGGGCTGAAATGAGGGGCCGGCGGATTAGCGAGTCCAATAACTCAAGATAGCAATCTAGATCAATCACAAGTAATCTAAGACTGCTGATCAATACTACTCATAAGTGCAAGAGGGTTTGAATCATGCAATATTTAACTTTCCAAGTAAACATGAAGTGAGTCCACAAAGTGGTGCATTTAACTCTTCATGTAAACAAGGAATGAATCCATGCCCTCAATCACTCAATGAGATATTTGATATTGGAACCAAGAATTACTTAAGGTTTAAACACAAGCATTCACTTACATAAAATTGTATGAAAGAAAATCTATATTCATTCATTTCCCATTGAGAGCATCAATTAAAATGTGTTCTATGAAAGCATGTAAACACTCAAGCCAAACACATGAGAGATTAATTTTATGCCCAAACCAAATGTTATAGAGATTTTAAGAACTCACCGTAGGTCCAAAGATCTGCAATCCAGCATTTAGCACACATCCGAAAGTATAGAATCAAGACAAATCAATGGCAAACCGTAAGATATGTAACATTGTTGTCTTCAAGACAGTCTTTAAAGATTGATTTATTTGACCCATAAAATCACAATATTAAAATTTATGGAAAGAATGAAGTTTTTAGCCAACATCAAGAACTATCATTTCCCAAAGTTACAAGGTCTTATGATTCCATTTGGTTCCTCAACTAATAACATTTTCAGACTATAATTTTTCTATCATAAATCAGATTTAAAACACCAGGCCCTGCCTAGGGAATCACATATCTTTCTAAAAAAGAATCCAAATGAAACTAAACCAATTTCATAGTAACTATTAATGAATCTAGTCTCCAAATATGTAAGCCATTTATTTTTCTCATTCATAAATCATTTTCTAAGAATAAATCATTGCCTGCAACTCCAATACAGATTGTTAAAAACTAGTTTTCACTCAAATGCCCATAACTTTCACAAATCTGCATAAAAATGACTCAAAAAAAAAGGAAATAAAAGCTAATTAACGTATCTTTCCAATTAATATTATTAGAGATCATTATTCTTCACAATTTTTCCATACCAGACGTTTCAATCTGACTGTATTCAGAGAATCTCAAATCTGCAAATACCCACTTTCACCAAAATGATCATAACTTATTCATTTCTTTATAAAAATGAACCAAACCAAAAGCATGAGAAAGAGGATTTATCATTCTATCCATCCATTACTATATTATAGGGTTTTTAGATTGTACTTGGCCGTACAAAGCCTGAACCAACACTAAAATTGAAAAACCAATCAAGAATGAGGCCAGAAATTGATCTTTTCTGCCCCACGGTGGGCGCCAAAATGTATGTGACTGAATGTGACCTCTAAATCAGGCACAACACAACATGGTCATTATTCACTTGATATAATTTGAGAGAGAGTATGAAAAACTCAATCCAAATTCCATGGTGAGGTGACCTGTTGCCTCCTATGTGAATGAGGTGCTTGAATACTCTCAGAACGAGAGCCAACAGCCGGGAGACCAATTCAACAATGGAGGATTTGAAAGCAAATACGAGAAAAATGAAACTAAGCTAAGAATGAATGCAATTAATCTAGAAAACTTTGAAAGAAATATGAAATGCAGATTTTTATTTGATTTTGAAATAAAGATGATATTAGACTAAGAACAAGTAAGCAAATTTAATCTAAATGTGAAATGCAATTACACTAATATGAGAAATTAAACTAGATAATGCAATAAAAGAGCTTTGAAAATAATGAGATATGAGACTTAAAAATGCTATAGTAAGGATGCTCTCAAAAATTGCCTTCTCTAATGAAGAAAAAGATCCCAAATAAATAGAAGAGCCAAGAGTAGGAGGAAGAGTTTCTTGATTCAAAACTCCTGACCCTTCATATCCCTTTTGGGAGAAATAAGCATGAATTACTTTATTAAAAGAATGGAAAATGCCACATGAGGACCTTTCGAATATCTCAAATTATTAATTCAAGAAAAGATGTCCATTCAAATAACAAGCAATTAATTAATTCTTTTTTTATGTGTATTAGCCAAAGGGGGTGGTTTGATTTAATTTAATTTAAAGCACATAGGACTTTACAATTAAATTAATGTATCATAGAGATAATTTAGCTAATAAAGTCAAAGAGACTTAGGAATTAATTTAGTATTTGATTATTGCAATTTATGGTCTTTGCAATTGACATCAAGTCAGGTAGGAGAGAGAAAATTGCCTAGGGAACTAGGACTTTGGTGATGTAAAATCGAGATAATGCACCAAAATTGATGAAATTAAATAGGTGCCAATTTTGGGGTATTACAATAGGATAGATAGATTGATAGATCAGTTTATCAAAATCTGATAGGTTGATTGTTTGTTGACTTGAATAGAAGGATATCAAAGATAGTCTGATGTCACGGGAGAGATACCCTATGACTCAGAATCTGAGATTGGCATTGTCGGAGACAGATAGACTATTGATTGGAGCATCCAGATTATATTATGTGATTTACACACCTGAGATTCAGGTGAATCTGAGTATGATGATAGCATTAGTAGAGCAATGGCACTCGAAGATGAGTACCTTCCATCTTCCGATAGAGGAGATGACAGTTACATTAGAGGATGTATATCGCATCCTCCATCTTCCCATCACAGGCGAGCTAGTACAGTATGATCGACACGATAGAGTTACAGAGTGTAGAGCTATCTTCAGTGATGATGATATAGAGGATGGAGAGATCATCTAGGAGGATATGGTTGACTTGTATGATCCTTCGCCAGTAGTGCTAGCAGGAGCAATTGGGGGTTTGTATGCCCTGATCGTAGATCACATGGATTTTCAGTTGGATGGGGTCGCACATTATAGCAAATGATGGAGGGGACCTGATATGCTTGGGGGGTGTGTTTGTTAGCACATCTTTATCATGACATGCATCAGGTGGTGTACCATAGGGGTGCATCATTATCAGCAAGTGTGACACTGCTCCATGTTTGGGCATGGGAGCATATTGTAGTTACTCAACCAGTGGCTATCAGATTTCAGGGCACAAGGCAGCCCTATATTCATTTATACTCCTCATTTTTGTCTCAGGCAAAACTGGGCCATTTAGAGTTTTGGTGGTATACCTTTAACACACTAGACACAGTGACATGGAGACCCTACCTAGGGTGTGAGCCGTGGGATGATGAGAAGAAGCTTGGGTTTTGTTTTGAGTCACAATGGTTGATAGGTCAGACACCATTTATCATTGAGCGACAACTGGTTACCTGAGTCCTGAGATAGTTTGGCAGGATACAGGGCATGCTGCAGGGAGTGACAGAGCATGCTCGCACACATCAGGAGAGACGAGACTAGGGGCCCGTGGCATCATTCGATGTTTCTTGACAGGAGTTTTTGGATGCCCCATTTCAGGCATGGTCGATGAGACCGATGATGGTAGACCCAGTGATGACTACAGATTTGGAGCAGTTTTTGAGGGATTTTCCAGTTCCATGGATTACAAATCCAGCAGTGAGGCCTCCAAAGAGAGATCCGGTAGAGAGACGACGGGGGAGACTCCGAGGGAGAGATAGATGGGGGCGAGGGAGATGAGGTGGTAGTGGAGGAGATGGAGGAGGAGATGGAGGGAGAGGGGATAGGGTAGGACCTCAGATGAGAGGAGGTGGTGTGAGGCAAAGGGGACTGATGCCACCTCCAGCTAGATAGGGACGAAGACAGCCTCCTGCACAGCCAGCATAGCCAGCAGCAGGAGTGCCACTACAGGTACCAGTCCCTTGGGCACAGATTCTAGTTGCCCTAGTATAGGGACTAGCTACATAGGTACAAGTGCAGGATGAGGTAGATGTTGGACTAGCCCAGGGTGGTGTGGTACAGGGTGGTCAGGTGCAGGATGACAGACAGGATGAGCTGAATGCTGAGATGCCAGATGTACAAGCATAGGATGAGCCAGCTGATATGGACATCGGGGGATAGGATCCCTATTTACAGAGAGATGTTGTAGAGGAGGAGGAGCCAAATATCGATACACTGCTAGTCAAGCTAGCAATTACATAGGTTCAGGAAGACCGGGTGCCAGGCCTAGAGAGATGGATTGAGAGGCTAGAGCGTCAGATGGATGTCCTGAGACATGAGCGGGATGCAGCAATTGAGAGACTTGGGGAGTTTGAGATGTTATTAGATGAGTTATAGAGGATAGAGGACCTAGGTCCTCATGGAGATAGCCTGAGAGCCATGATACGAGCCAGGAAGGAGATATCCTATTGGCGAGAGGCATACAAACAGGCAGTGCCTAGGGATCAGTGGATTGGGAGTTTTAGAGAGAGCTCAGTAGCGGTGAGGATAGCAGTACAGGCACCAAATGGTAGTGGAGGTGTATCATCATGTCCTTTGAGAGTACCTACAGGTTCAGGAGACCAGGGCGGATCCTCAGGAGCAGGTGGTTCAGTAGCACAGGGCCTTATTGTAGCTCGCAGACAGCGACAGATAGATTCAGGAAGCAGTGGGTCATAGATACCACTTGTATACATTTTTTTGTATCATATTATCATTGTATCATTATATATTGACTTGATAGACACTTACTGTAGACACATTGTTATTGATTATATATCATGGGACATTTGGACAGTTTGGTTGTATTTATGGACTTTATATGATTGATGAAGTTCTACCATGATTTGCTATGATGGTTATATACATGTGCGTACTGACATATGCAGGATGTGATGATTTACTTTTATATGCATGGAATGGATGTCTTAAAATGCAAAATGATTGATTTTCTATATGATGCTAATGGATAAATAATCTAATATATGTGATGATATAAATGCATGTTCTAAATGATGTTCACTAACGCTATGTGATGATGAATGCAATGATGTAAAAACAATGTGAATAATGTAAAATGAATGGATACTAAATGCATGATGATATTAAATATATGTAATGAACAATAAATGATATTGGAATGCAAATGATAGCTAAAGTAATAAATAAAAATGTACCTAAGCTGATTGACAACATGATAAAATGAAATAAGATGAAATGATAACTATAACAAATATCCAATGAACACACCTAATAATAATTATGCATGTCTTAAAATGATTAAGTGCAAAGTAGTTTTGGTTGTCCAAATGTCCTCAACTGAAATAAAAATGTTCTTGACACAAGAAGAATGGACTTAGGAAGCAGATAACCTAATGAGAAAGATAACCCACAAAACCTTATAAAAGGAGCACTGTTATGCAATTCATGAGATGGTAAAATGCAATGGAAAATGAAATATGAAATGAGTATCTCCACAACTTCATGTAACATCTTAGAACTTCATAATAACTAGAATTTGATTTTCATCATTGAGCTCGTTATGTTGCAAGAAAATGCAAGCATCATGGTATAATTAAACCAGGATGACCTGAGCACTTTTTGCATGGAGTTTAATATTGCAAACTTGACAAGCATCTAGGTATAATTGAACCGAGATGACCTGAGTTTCATTTGCATAACAGACAAGGAATATTTCCCCCCTCCATCGGGGAACAAATATTTGGAGTCGAGGTATGCGATGGCGTATCACCATAAATAGCATTTGTTAGAACAACATGATTTGCATGTTGTCAATACTATGAAATGGATGAAGGAACTTATACATAGACACCCCAATTACTTGTTTTTGTGATTTCATCGGAAAATGCCCCACAAATAGCAATCAAAGACAATATCATGCCCCATCCCGGCTATTCTAATCAATGACATATGGGAGTTTCAAACTCATGTCAAAGATATCCCGGAATAGCATAGGAAACATGATAACAATGAAATCTAGATATGAATGCATAATTTATAACAAATCATTCTAACATGCCTGCCATGAATATACATTTCTTTTGCCAAAAAGATTGATTTAGGATATGTTGATCAGTTCAAGTGATGATGTATAGTCAAGATGTATAGATAAGCAATCACAATTCGAAGGATAGATCATAGATTCTGATTCAGCATGAAGATACCATTGTGAAAGAACATTTGATTGCATTTTCCTTGCCTGGTGAAAATAACTCCATTGTGTCCTCTAAGAGTCATGACTATCATAGATCCACTTCCCAAACTAGGTCGAGGACATGCCCCCAGCTAGGTGATGGACTGACTTATTATGGATGAAGAAAAATGCAACAAGACTAGGATGAAGACCATGACAAAAGATCAAGCTATGATGGGATTTTATTACGGATAGATACAATGGATGGCGTATGAACTGGCCATTTTATTATGATATATACATGGTGGGGACAAGGACTGAGTAACCATTTTATTGTGGATATATACAATGAATGGACACACTAGAAGAATCCTAATAGATAGAGGAGCTAACTTGTCACACATAGCGCCTATTTCCAGGTTTTCACCATATGCTTTTATTGCAATTTTTCTTTTGATTTTGTGATTTTTTTGTATTTTTTATTTTTTTTAATTACAGAATATATATATAAAGACTATATACATGCCCCTTGCATTGGGATTTCAAGGATAGAACTTCTTGAGATGGATACTGTTAAGAGGTTCATCCAAAGGATCTCCCTCTAGCATAGACAACTGATAGGCTCCAAAACCATAGACTTATGTAATCACAAAAGGTCCTAACCAATTTGGTTTGAACTTGCCGTTCTTTTCACGGTGTTGTTGATTCTTTGGATTTTCTTGAAGGACTAAGTCACCCAACTGAAAGTCTCTAATCTTTACCTTGCTGTTGTACTGATAGGACAGACGCTGCTGATAAACTTTCAAATGATCATAGGCTCACTGACGGCATTCATCTAGGAGTTCCAATTCAGTCAAGTGTGCAACTCTATACTCTTCATCAGGAATTAAATCTTTAAGAGTAACACGAAGTGAAGGCAACTCGACCTCGAGAGGCAAGACTGCTTCAGATCCATAGATAAGGGAGTATGGAGTGGCTCCAGTAGGAGTATGGATGGAGGTGTGGTAAGCCCATAAGGCTGGATTAAGTTGGAGATGCCAGTCACGGCTAGCATCATTGATAGTCTTTTGTAGGATTTTAACAATTGTTTTGTTTGACGCCTCAGCTTGGCTATTTCCTTGAGGATAGTAGATGGTGGAATAGTTGTGGGTGATGTGGAATTTGGCACACAAGTCATCCATGTCTTGGTTTTGAAACTATTTCCCATGATCAGTGATAAGATACATAGGTATACCATATCTGCAAATGATATAGTTTAAGATAAACATGGATATTTGTTTCCCTATGGTGGTAATTAATGGAATGACCTCAATCCATTTAGTGAAGTATTCTATGGCAGTGAGAATCCATTTGTGGCCGTTGGAAGATGGAGGATTGATAGCACCCACAAGGTCAAGTCCCCACCGACTGAATGACAAAGTAGTTGTAAAAGGATGTAACTCTTGAGCTAGAGCACGAATAAGGTTTCCATATTCTGACATTTCTTGCATGCCCTAGCAAAATGAAAGGAGTCTGCCTCCATGGTAGGCCAATAATAATCCATACGCATGAGTTTCTTAGCCAAAGAGGGACCACTTGAATGTGTCCCACAAATACCCTCATGTACATCACGTAAGGGAAGTTGAGCTTCGTCATGTTCGAGACATCGTAGGAGAGTACCGTCAAAACCTCGTTGATAAAGGGTGTCAGATATTAAGATATAGCAGGAGGTTTGGCGGAGAAAAGTTTGTTTTTGATTGCAGGATAGGTCGGGAGGTAGAGTGTTATCTTTGAGGTAAGAATAGATCTTTCCATAGGTTGGGGAGTCATGTCCAATCAGATGACATATAATACTCGTATCAGGCTCAACATATGCAGGACAAGTTAGTGATTCCACCAAGAACTCAAGACGGGCCTTGGTATCTTCTATATCAAATAAAGAAGCAATCGTTGCCATGGCATCGGCAGCCTTGTTTTCATGCCAAGGAATCTGCTCAAAAGTAATGACAGAGAAATACTTTTTAAAGTCATCAACCATATGTTTATATGGCAATAACTTATCATCTTTGGTCTGCTAATCATCATTAACCTGATTAACAATCAGCTGAGAATCTCTATAGACATTTATTTTAGATACGTTCCATTGTAAAGCCATTTTTAACCCAATCAACAAAGCCTTAGATTCTGCTACATTATTGGTGCAAGGAAATAACAACTTGAAAGATTTCAGAATCGTGTATCCTTGTGGCGTGATAAAAAGAATACTAGCTCCTGAACCCTGTTGAGTGTATGAGCCATCAAAGTATAATTTCCATGCTTGTGTAAACAAAGCTAAGATATGAGCATCAGGAAACTCTATGTGTATAGGTTGGTCATCTGTTAATGGAGCATCAGCTAGTTGATCTGTGATCACTTGACCTTTGATAGCCTTCCTGTCTACATATTCAATATCAAACTCACTAAGTAGCATGACCCACTTAGCCAACCTGCCTGTTAATGTTGTCTTGCTTAACAAATACTTTAAAGGATCAATCTTTGCAATAAGCTGAGTAGAATGTGACAACATGTAATGTCACCACTTTTGTGAAGCAAAGACAACAACCAGACATGCTCTTTCAATAGGGGAATAGTTTAACTCATATCCCACTAAAGTGCGACTGATGTAGTAGATGGCTTTTTCTTTTCCTTCATGATCTTGCTGAGCGAGAAGAGCACCTAGTGAAGCTGTTGTGGCTGAAATGTAGAGCAAGAGTGGCTTGCCTGGAATTGGTGACATCAGAGTTGGAGGATTCGCTAGATACTGCTTGATTTTGTTGAAAGCTTCCTCACACTTATCATCCCATTGGAATAAGATATTTTTATGCAGCAAATGTTGAAAGGGATGACTGCGATCTGCTAGTTGAGAAACAAATCTTCAGATGGATTGTAGATGCCCCTGTAAAGATCTTAGCTAACTAATGTTAGTGGGGGAAGCCATCTCCAATATTGCTTTAACCTTTTCTGGATCCACGTCAATGCCTTTCGCTGAGACAATGTAGCCTAACAGTTTGCCGGATGTGACCCTAAATGTACATTTCTTTGGATTAAGTTGAATCTGATATTTTTCCATCTGAGTGAATATTCTATCCAACACTCTCAAATGACCAGCTCTGTCTTTAGATTTTGCTAAAATGTCATTAACATAATCTTCCATGATGGTATGCATCATGTCATGAAAGATCGTGGTCATGGCTCTTTGATAAGTTGCTCCAGCATTTTTGAGGCCAAATGGCATCACATTCCAGCAGTATGTACCCCATGGACAAGTAAAAGAAGTTTTTTCCTGGTCTTCTGGCGCAATCTTGATTTGGTTATAGCCAGAAAATCCATCCATTAATGATAACATCTCATGCCCAGCTGTTAGGTCAACAATCATATCAATATTTGGCAAAGGGAAGTCATCTTTCAGACAAGCTTTATTAAGATCTCAAAAATCAATACAAATCTTGATAGACTTGTCTGGTTTTGAAACTGGAACAATATTTGAAATCCACTCAGCATAATCAATAGCCCAAATGAATCCAACATCTAGGAGCTTCTTCAATTCTGCTTTCACCATTAGAGCAATGTGAGGATGCATTTTGTAGAGCTTCTGCTTAACTAGTTTTACACCTGGTTTGATAGATAAATGATGCATAATGAGATTGGGGTCCAAACCTGGCATATCAGCATAGGACCAAGCAAAGTTGATTTGTCTTTCTCTAAAATTTTTTGCACACGCTTCTTTCTCTAATTCTGTCAAGGATGCTGCTACTTTGAGGATGCGTGGAGACTCCTCTGTTCCAATGTTAAGTGGTACTGTTGGTTCTATAAGAATGGCAGATTGCTCTCGATATAGATAGTTGGGAAGAGTGTCAATCCTTCCATCATCAGGCACCTCAAAGAGGTTTTCACCATTAGATGCGTCTTTTCTTTTTACTATTTTTGTATCTAATACTGCCACTTAGTGGTTTTCACCATTAGATTTGTTGATTATTTTTGTTTTTTTATGACTGAAAGGATTGGCACTCTCTCCAAAATAGGCCATGTCATTGAGTTCTATCAGAAATCCTAACTTGTGATCCCCTGGTGGTAAATGATCCCTGATGCTAAGATAGTCAATGATCACATCATCATTATGGAAGACATCAAGTTCTGGGTGATCGGGAGAATCCCAATCGATAAGATCAGGACGGACAAGGGGCATTGGATCATTTGGGTCAGTTTCAAAAGCAGAGATGGTATTGATGGAAAAGTTGTCAAGGTTTATGATAGTATCAACGAGGTCTATTTCCATACTCTCATCTAAATCATCTGTCACAAGATAACGCTCACTTCACTCATGATCAACACGAGTAGTATTACGTGGGACCAATCCTAGTGAGTCACTCGTTGAACTCTCACCCTCATGGTAATTGTTACTATATTGATGGACAACATTGACTCCTATTTCTTCAGTATAATCAGATAAGGAATCCCATTCATAATCATTAGAATCAAAATCATCATTATCTTCAAGTCTATCAATGATTCTTTGAGCTATCCTTTGTTTCTCTAGATCTACATACATACCATGCTTTTTGAATTGTAAGGCAGGAGCTTTAGATGTCTCATGAAAAGGTGGTATTTTTGCTTTTCCTTTTGGTTCTTTTGGTCCTTCTCCTTTATATCCTAATCCTGTAGTGTCTCTTTGATAATTGGGATTTTGCAAAATTGGTTTTATAACACCTTCTCTTTGTAACCCTAGAGGTCCAGCACCTTGATATCCCATCTTTTGTAGCAAAGTATACCCTTTTCCATAGACATCAGGTGATATACATTCATGTTTAATATCCTCTTCAATCTTCTGTGTCTTAAGCCAATAATTTGCATTACGCTCAGCTGCCTCTTTGGATATTGTGCCCCCACTTATAAATGTGTTATAAACAAGTGTGGAAGGGGGTTCTGATTGTTGTTTAGTGATCAAAGATCTACCATATGATTTGGGAGATAAAGGTAACTCAGTGATACAAAGAGCTTGACCTAAAGTATATTCTCCCATACTGCTTTCTTTGATGTCTTTCTTGATCCGATCTGATTTAGAAGTTGATGCTATATTACTAGGGTCACTAGGTGTAGTTGTAGAGATCCAGTACGATTATAGGGAACCAAAGAATTAGAAATCTTCACATTGCTAAAATATTGAAAAGGATTAGAATCTCCTTTGATAGTGATCTCCTGACCATTGCGAGGGAATTTTATACATTGGTGATAATTTGATGGCACAACTTGCATGGAATGAATCCATGGTCTTCCCAAAATAATATTATAAGCAAGATCCATGTCCAGAACTTGACAAGATACATCTTTGAAAATAGGACCAATTCTAATTGGAAGAACAACAGACCCCTTGGATGATCTCTCTTCCTCATCATAGGATTTTATTGTGATTTTCTTTTTTGGATCAACAACATTCTTAGAAAATCCCAATGCAAGGACTAACTTTAATGTGCAGATATTCAAGCCAGCTCCCCCATCTATTAATACTCTTTTAATCTTGTGATTCTGGACAAGGACTTTGATATGTAAGGGAGCATTATGAGGTTGGGTAATGGCTAAATCATCATTTTCAGTAAAGGACAAATAGTGTGGGGTTGTTAAATGGCCCACCATAGCTTGAAATTGATTAGGATCTAGAGTTGTTGGAACCTGGGTCTCTAAGAGAGCTTTTTCAAGGATATCTTTGTGAGATGGGGAAAGACGCAAAAGCTCTAAGATGGATATTTGGGCAGGTGTTTTCTTAAGTTGTTCCAAAAGATTATACTGGTTGGAAGTATTTGGGATAGACTTTGGGACATAAAGGAACTTATTTTGTGTAGTGCTTGGTTTAGACTGGACTCCTTGAAGAGTAACTTTGGCTTGAGCACGAGTGGTGGCTTGGACTGGTTGACTCTCTGATTTTTCTTTGATGGTAATAACATTGGCATAATACATAGAAGGATGACATTCAGAAATGTTACCAACATATCGATAGGGAGTGGAATTATAATTAGCTTGATTGTCACCCTTATTGTTGGAAGAACCCCCTTTTTCATGCTCAGGAAGTGGATCTTTGAAAGCTGTATGTGATTCATTCGAGACATGTCCGTCAACACCAATTTCACCACTTTCGATTAAATCTTGGATTACATTTTTGAGTCTTTTGCAATCATTTTTTTTATGTCCTCTGCCTTTGTGAAATTCACAATAATCATTCTCATTCCACCAAGAAGGCTTTACTCTAGGTTCAAAATCTTTCATTTTAGGAAGTGTAATGAGTTTCTTTGTGATTAACTTCCATAATGCTGATTTGAGAGATTCCCCCAAAGGAGTAAAGTTTCTTCGAGGTGACATAAAAGGCAATCTTGGTTTAGATGAATCCTTGTTGGTATTTTGATTGGATGATTGATTGTTGTAGGTTCCTTGAGTAGCATTGGCCTGACTGGTGAGATTAAGAAGGGGTTGCATTGGTTTGACATTACGATTATCAACAATCCCATCATTGACAATGTTTTTGTTTTTATTCCAAAACTTTGATTTGTCATTGTTGTAGTTGTTGGAATTGGAATTTGAGGATCCAACATTGTCTTTAGAATAAAGTTTGATCTCACCTTTTCTGACCATAGCTTCCTCAATCTTGATACCATTTTCTATGAGCTTATTGAAATTTGGTGGACATTGCAATTGTAACCTATAGCTCATTTTTGGTGTAAGGTTATGCACAAAAATATCCATCTTTTCTTGTTTAGGAATCATTCGTGGATATTTGGAAAACAATTGACGCCATCTTTGCAAAAAAGTAAGGAAAGGTTCTCCATTCTTTTGATGTGCATTGCAAAGATCGAGCATAGTGACCTCATGTTTGATGTTATATGAATAATGAGTCACAAATTTGTCAAGAAGCTCATTGAAAGATTTGATGCCGGGGGATAGTTTAGAGAACCATTCCATGGCTTGTCCTCCTAAACTTCATGGAAATAGTCACATAAGATAAGTGTCATTGTGAGCGACTTCAATACAAGCAGCACAAAACTCACGAATGTGGTCTTGTGGATCCGAATTCCCTTTGTATTTGTCAAATTTTGGTACCTCAAAATGAGGAGGGAATGGAATCATTGCTAAATTCTTATCAAAAGGATAAGGACATATATCATCCAAGGAATACTTCTTTGTTGATGATCTAGTTTGGATGTCACGGATTTGTTGTTGAAGCATCTAGATTTGTTGTAGGATGGGATCCAAAGATGGTGTGTTTCCTTGAGTGTTTTGGGAAACATTGTTGTGAGAAGCATTGTTTTGTGAAGCGTGATTTGGCTGATCATTTTGAGAAATAGTGTGTTGTTCATGACTATGAGAAGCATTGGATTGCTGATTGGTTTCCTTTGCTCCATGAGTATCTTGAGAACGTTTAGGAATTTGTTGATTATTTGTGTGAGCTGGTTCTCTAAAATAAGAAACATCAAAATCACTTGGTAACTTAGCTCCTTGTTGAGCAAGCATGACAAAATACATCTCTTTATCCAAGCCTAAGAGTCTTTCCATGACATGATAAAATTGAAGATCTTGTGAAGCTTCCCTAAGTTCTTCATCGGTGGGTTCATCAGTGGATGTAAAAAGTGAATTTTTCTTAGGAGCTTCGGGCCAAGGATTTTCTTCGTTGCTGGTATTGCCTTCCATCTTGTCTAGGGATTCTAGATTGGTGGCTTGTTTAAATTTCTGAGATCGAGTTTGAACCATAAAATTGAAAGAATTGATTGTGGGATGAAAGACTTTTGATGAGAAGGTATGGAAAGTAATTGATAGGAAAGATATTGAAATGTGTTGAAAAGTGATAAGACAACTTTATAAACTCTAAGTCAATAGGAGGTATAAATCTCACTATGATATGACAAAGAGAAATCAAGAGATAATAACCTAAGAAAGTTTGATGATTAAGGATGATATATCCTGATATGGTAAACTCACAAAGATCAAAATCTAATGGATAAGATAATGTTTCAACACAAAATCAAGAATTTTAAAGATTTGGAAGAAAAATGATTTGATGAAGGAATGATGAAAAGTGATGAATGGTCAAACTAAAGATCAAAAGTCTGTGTAACTTGACTGTTTCTCCAGAATCTTACTAAGGACAAAAATGGGTATCTGAAAAAGTGATTTTGAAAATGGCAAAGTTTGTGGAAATGCTCATTGTTGTAAATGCACAACAACAAATGCGCAGGACAGATTGATCAATGCACAACAAAATTAAACAGATGCGCAACAATATGTAACAGATGTGACTGGTAGTACTCAAAAGCGCAGACAATCTGAACAGATGCACAACAAATTGTGATAGATGTGTAGCAAATTGGATCAAATGCGAAAAAAGATGTGATATATGCGTAGGTTTTTAAGTTCTGATCTGAATTGAAAGGCTTTGGATTTTCCTGGTGTTGGCTAGTTTTCTTTTTTGTTTTGGCAAAGTGAAAAATGCATAAACACACGCACACAAGACATAAATGATGTTAATCTGATTATGCTAATATGAATGCACAAACACGCTTACAATCCTATGGTTGGCAATGACGATATCTACTGAATCCCCACTAGGATAATAAAATCCAGCCATGCAAATTCACAGCGGACAGCCTAGGAACTTGGAGGCATAGGCTTCTCCTTATAGTGCACTCACTTCTCAGGCACACCAAGTTTTGAATTCAATGGGTCATTACTTTCCAAAGAACTGCTATCTCTACTATGAACCGTGAGTAATGTGGGGTGTCTTCACGAGCTTGGGTGACTCCTTGAGCCAACAGATAGAAGGTTTTTGGCCACTAAACAAAAGTTTTTAGTAAGGACATCCATTCAGGTGGTTGTGATCAAGTCATTTTCCCAATTAAGGGAGCTCCCCCAATCCTTTCAAAGCAAGGCTTTCACCTCTACTAAGTAGGACTTTAACGCACCACTAGGGTACTGGAGGAGATTTTGGTTGCCACAACGAATTCACACCTGTCTAATGTGAGACTAATCACACTAGCATTTTTTATATACCGGTTTGGAAGGGCTTGGCTTTAGCCTGTTACCAGTTGGGTCGTTCCTTGGGGTGAGTACCTCTTTTTCCACCAAAGACCACCCTCTAAAAATTATAACAGTTTCTCTTACACCCAAGGTCCACGAATGGCGAGGGGAGAGGATACGTTGTTATAATTTTGGGATTACAGATATGCTATTAAGAAAAACACAATAGACACTTGAGCTATACTAAAGAATACACACAAAGAAAATGCATGTCTTATTTTAGAGCCCAAACGAGATTATGGTTTATTTTGTAAACCCTTTAGGAATCCCTGCAAATAAATATGTTAGAAATTTTAGCAATAGGGTCTTCTACTAAACATCTTGCAAAACAGCCTAAAAGCTACCAGAACAAACAGAAACTTGTTAAAGGTTAGCTAAAATCAAAATAAATCAGAAATTTTAATCTAAATACTGTCAATAACAAATGCACAATAATAGTGAATCAATGTGCAAAATTATTAAATAGATGTGCAGAACAGAATAATTAATGTGTAGCAAAATGTAATGTAAGCACAAAAAATTGAATGTATGCATAGAAAATCATAACAAATGTGCAACAAAGTTGAACAAATGCACAGATTTTAATCAAAATAAAAATGGGAAAGACAGAAAATGGCTGCTGTGATCTAAAATGAATGCACAGTACAAATGAATGGATGCGCAGTAATCGTGAATGAATGCACAGAAATAGCCTGGAAATGTCTACACACGGAAAACTAAAAAAATAGAATGTTAAAAATGGAGGCTGGCCCTCCTTCTAGCGCCAAAAATGTATGCAAATTAGATGTCTAACAACTAGAAATGATAAATTAACTATTAAACCCAATGAATCTATCTAATGCAAAATCAATGAAGAATGCAAAGTAACTATGAAATGATGAAACTAATTTAATTACCTTCACCTAGCATGTAGCTTGTCTCCATTGTCCTCCTAGCTTTGATTTCTTGAAGATGTTGAGCTCTCAGATTTCCAAAATGAAGCCTTCTCCCAAGATGCTACCAAAGTGTGGAGATTGAATGAAATGAGTGCACAATAGCTTATGCAAACTAATGGATGGAATGCAAATGAAATGGTGATTGTATGGAATGCTTGATTGCTTGAATGCTTGGATGTTTGAATACCTATTAGCTCTCAAATGGGAAATGAGGCTCCTTTTATAGAGTTTTGGAGGATCTAGGCCTAGGTGGCACAATCCTACGGTTGAGAATGAAAGGTGGAAGATCCTAGGGCTAGGATTGACTTGGTTGAAGGAGTTGAGAGAAAGGGGGATGTAGTTGGAATGTGAGAGGAAGAATAGGGATGATGTTCCTCTCACATTGACATGGAGGAGAAGAAGGTGGAAGGGAAAGACACATGTCAAGTGTCTCATGAAGACCAAAGAGAGAAAGAGGGAGAGACCTTTTCCTCATGAGGACTCTTTGCACAAGTGTCCTATGAGTCACCTTTGACCCTTAGAGGTGGCTTGAGAAGCCCCTTAGGAATAGGGAATGTCTCTTGACTTGGTTTAAGAGAGGACATGTGGTTATGAGACCAAGTCCTATGAGGCCACATAGCCCTTAAGAATAGGACATGTGTGGGTGAGGATAATTATCAATAAATAATTAATAATAATTATTTATTTTAGCCAAAGTGATGTGTCAGGTGACTAGGTAGGTGAGGTGGACTAGGAAACTTAGTCATATTTAGGTGATTGTATATTTAATTAAATCACTTTAATAAGACTAATTAGAAGACTTAGGATAGAAGAATAGATTATAGTGAATTCACTAAATAAATTGAATAATTTATTTAATAAATAGAGGAATAATTATTAATTAAATAATAAATATTTAATTAATTAATGAAGCCATTTTTAGGTGTATACAATGTCAAATGCCTAGAATGGTTCTTTGACTGGGATCTGGCTTTTTCCCCTTGTTCTACTTCTCTTTCCACCTATTTCAAGCCTATTTTTTGCACCTGGTCTTGAGAAACTGAGATTCTTGACCTCAGGGTCAAGGTCGACTTTGACCTTGACTTATGTTAGAGTCAACCTCGACCCTGACCCCGGGTCCAGATTTCAAGTTTTGGAGGTTTCGGGATGTCGGGCTTTGGAAAGTATATTTTCCCACTTCTGGGTCAGCTGTTTCGGATTTCAGAATGATAAACTCTTAAATTATATTTAATCTAGGTCCATTTCTAGGGGTTAAGGTTTAAATGGAAATTTAATTCTCCTATGTCGACCTCTCTAGAAGTTTGTGCCCTATACTAGTATAAAAGGAAGCCTTCATCTTTCATTTGATTAATATCTCAATCAACAATCAAGGATCCTTTGTCATCATCAAGAAAGTGAAATAAAGCAATAAGAAAAGCAAGCAAGAAGGAGAAGGAAAGCATTCAAGCATTCAAGATCCAATTCATCAAGGAGATCCATTGGTAGCCATTGAAGGATTCAATCTCCTTGGAGCCCTCTTGTTGAAGATTTCTAAATGCATTTCCATTCAAGCTTCTTCCTATTCCAAGATCCATTCAAGATTGGTGTTGAAGATCTAATGCAATTGATTTGAGACATCCTACATTTATTTGGAGCATCCATACTTGTGGATTCAAGGATTCGAATCCTCCACAAGGATTTCAACATAAGCAAGGTGAATAGTTCCATTTGCTTTGATTATTTGCTGCAATTTCAATTACATTTCAAGGTTGATTCCAAACCAGGGTTTGACCAAGGCAAACCCCTCATCCAAACAACAAAACCCTTTTTCTTGCATGCACAGGTGTGAGACAATGAATTGCAGTTCAGATCTGAGTACCCTTTTTGACAAATTTTCAAGATCCGTGAATAGATTTTCCATTGGAATAGTGTAGGTCAAGGTCGACTTTTAGGGGTATGATTGTGCCTCAGGGTAAGATCTTACCCCTATTTTGGGTCAAGGTCAACTTCTCTAAAAAAAGAAGAAATTTTTTGGGTTTTTTATATTTCTATGTTTCTAGGCCAGATTCAATTGCAAAAATTCCTAAAACTGAATATAGACACCAGAAAATAGTATTTTCCAGATTTGTCATATTTTGAGGTTAGTACTTATCTTCAAGTCAATTAAGATTTCTTTATTTCCTTTCTATAATGGAATATAGGTTTTCTCCTTTCTTCATATTCTTCATCGATTGATTCATTTGTGCATCAACCATCTTCTTTTGGTGATCAATTTGGATCTTTCCTTTGGGAATTTGAGGATAAGAAGATCTTATATTCCCCCTACTCACACACACCATATTTTAAATCATGCCCTTTTTTATACATTACATTTTTGGTGAACCCGCGATAGACAACTCTTTCTTTTATGGTGTTAGATATCCCTTTGTATTACCTTGTGTGTTCACCTTCATCTTACATTTTGGTCAACCCACGATAGACAACTCTTTCTTTTATGGTGTTAGATCTTGCATTTACATTTCATATAAAGTAAAAATACAAAAACATTCATTTATTCATGTTTTGTGTTTTCCTAGTTTAGTTCATTTTTGCACTACATTGGTATATGAGCTTTACTACCTCTAGTCCTACTTCTAATATTTTGGTTAGATGAAGTCGTAGACTTATGGGTGCCTTTGATCCCGAGTCTTCCTCTCCTTTTCTTAGGACTCTGGATGACAATTTGATTATTCATGATTCTATTCCTACTATGGAGCATAACTCTTCTCGCTCATCTCATGATGAGGATAATGCTTTAAGAGTTCCTCCTAAACAAGTCCAAAAACTTTCAACTAAACTTGATAAGATGGGAAATTGGCTTACTCAAGATAACCATAATCAAGATTTTATTCAAGCTATAGACGCTCTTAAGAAAGTCCTTCATGATAGTGATCAAGATGTTAATCTCTTACGCGATATTACTCAGCTTGTAGATTTAAATGTTAAACCTTTAGCTCAAGAAGCTCAAGATTTAGGATTCACTCCTGCTATTACTAGTGTGGAACCTTCTTATGTTCCTTTACCTAGAATTCCTACTTATACTCCTTTGGTGACTACGTCGGTTCCCTCTCTTCCTATGAGTGCTCTTCCTGTGTCCCTGCCTACTTCAAAACCTTCTTATCATGATGTTCCTTTTACTTATTCCAATCCTCTTCCAAATTTGGTTCCAAGTGTTCATCTAGTTGTGTCTTCCATTCCTCCCACTTCATACACTTTACCCAATATTTCTAGTGTGTCTATACCTCATATTTCATCTAATAATTCAACAATCATTAGTTTGGCTCAAACTGTGTCCTCTTTACAACAACAACTTGTGTCTTTAACTCAATCCAAGTTTACCATTCCTACATGTGACATGGGAAGTCCTTTATTTGTAGACATCATTCGTGCTCTTGTTCCTCAAGAAGTTGATATGCCTCATCTTGAGAATTACAATGGTAAGGGAGACCTTGTTACTCATGTTAAAACATTTCAAATCCTTTGTAGTGACTATGTTCATCACCATAGGATTTTAGCCAAGTTATTTGTTAGAACTTTTCATGATAAGGCCTTACAGTGGTATTGTTCCTTGCCTCCTTATTCTATTGATTCTTTTCCAAAACTTGCCAAAGCCTTTATTCAATAATTTCAAAATAACATTGGTCTGCAAGTGTCCTTAATTGATTTGATTCATTGTAAACAAAATACTAAAGAAAAATTGACTAAATTTATTGGTAGATTTAAGCATTTGTATGCTCAGATTTCTTATCCTATTCCTGATATTGATATTTAGCATATGTTTATTTTTAAATTTACAAAAGGATATTAGAGATAAGATTCTGCTTACTAAATTTACCTCTTTTCAACAACTTTGTGTAGTGCTTCATCATTATTTATTACAAGTGAGTCAATTTGATAGCAATACTCCAATGGCTACTGTCCCAGTTGATAAGAGTTATGCTGCTCCTAATCCAAACAAGTTTAAAAAACCTAACAACTATGTCAAGATAAATAAACAAGCGAGTGTAGTTTCTGATCAAGTTGCTATTACATCCAATGATGCTACTTCTGCATCCACTACTATCCATCTGAATCATATGTTTACTCCTCTTTCTAAATCTTTTCATTCTATTATGATTAAATTGTTGACTGCTAATATGATTACTCTACCTCCTATTCGACCTCTTCTACCTGCTATGATGGCATCCAAATCATTTGATTCCAAAGATTTTTGTCAATACCATCATCAAAATGGCCATGATACTGAGAAGTGTTATTCTTTAAAGCATAAGGTTCAAGACTTAATTGATTCTAATACCTTATCTATTGATAATTTTGATGGTAGTGGGAACAAATCTATCTATCCTCCTAATCAAAATCTCCAAATTTATATGAATCCTTTTCCTACACATGATACTAATACCATTGTTCAACCATCTTCTATGGATATTGTTTATGATTCAAAGATGGATGATCTTAATCACATTGTTAATCATGTGGAGCATGTTGTGTTGTCTCAATCTGTATCTCCATCCCAGCTTCAATCTCAACCTCAACTTCAAGTTGAAACTCAACCTAAGCCTAAACTGAAATTTCAACCAAAACCTCAAAAACAACCTAAGAATAAAAGACCTTGGGAACTCTTGATTACCTTTGATGATTTTGAAACTATTAAAGCTCCTGATGGTCCCCTCTACATTTATGTTAGGATTTCTCAGATACCTACGTGCGATTGTCTTGTTGATCCTACATCCTTAGTGAATGTTATTACTGAAGAAAATCCTTTTATGAAAAAATTACAATGTGATTCTTATAATACATCGAATGTGTGGATTAAAATTGTAATGGTTTTCTTTATCCATCATTTGGTTCTATTAACTTGCCTGTTGAACTTTGTGGTAAAGTTGTGAATACTACTTTTGTTGTTGTTTCTTCTTTTGATCAATTTCAAGTTAAGTTTGGTTTGCCTTGGTTGAATTCCATGCATGTTGTTGCTTCTCCTATCCATAAGTGTCTTAAATTAATTCATGATGAAGTGAAGATGATTAATCATAGTTTATATCAACCTTCTAGGCCCAGGGATTGTGCTACACTTGACTTCTTTTGGCCTTCATTACCTAATTCATGTCCTTCTCAACCTGATAATCTCTTTCGCTCATATCAAGCCTATAAGAATCACAAGATTCTTGAGTTAAGAATGCCTCAAATGGATCTTAATCATGGTCTTTTGCCTACACCTTCCATACCTCCTTTATCGATGGCTTCTAGTTCTGTTAATCAAGCTCCTAGTGTTACTTTTCAGTCTACTAAGAACTCTACTGATCCTCCTATAGAACCTGTGAAGGAATTGGTTGTTGTCCCTCCTAGTTCTTAGCATATTTCAAGCAATAAAAAATGTAATCAATCTGCTAATAAATGTCATAGGAAGCGTCAAGCTCAAGCTAAGGGTCATGCCTCTGTTACTCAAAGTTATTTTGACCAGCCTATGCATGATGTGTTAGAAGTTCATACCAATAATGATATTAAGATGCATGATTATGATGATTCTATTCTTATCTTAGATCCTATTTTGATTAATCTAGATGAAGAAGATACTATTGATGATACTAATGATGTTAATGATGAATATGAAACTATTGACATTGACATTGATTTACCAAATATGCTTTCATCACAATTGATAATTACACCTAGTAACGAACATTATGATTCTCAAGAGGATCATTGTTTGGAACTGGCTATCATTCCTACTATGTTGGATATAGTCCCTCTTGCAAGTTTCCCACCTTCCTGAAATGATATAGAACAAGATAGGGAGAGTAAGCGATGCACTTGATTGGCTTATCCTTCATGATATCTTTTTGTGTATTTTCCCATTGTACTGTGCTTCTCCCGTAATGTGTTTGCTAATTATTTGTTATATTCTTTTATATGACCCTTGTTACTTTGTTGGTGCAAGGTGATAAACGAATCAAACCTATTGTACAATTCCTCTATATGTATCTTTACTCTTCTATATGTTGTTTTCATGTTATGTTGTACATGTGCTATTGTTTGTAAATGTTTCCTTATGTAGTCCGCTTGGATTTGCGACTTGGTAGCACTAAATTTTTTTGGTCTCCATGTCATGGTCCGAAAGGACTCTTCTTCGTAACTCTTATGTGTTCTTTCCTCCATTGTGATTGTAGTTCTACTTTCTTTGGGGAATGATGTCAATTCATTTGCAATAATATCATATATATATTATCTTATGATCATACTTACCCCATGATAGGTAGATCCCTTATGTGTTCTTTGTATGTTTATGTGGTATTTCCCTTGATTTGTCTTCCCTTGGGGGCATCTTGTAGTGGAAACGTAATCAGTGGAGTTGTTTATGTTTCTGTTCAAGCCATTGCTCCTATTAAAGTGTTAGCAATGACTTTAATGTGGGGGCATACACTCTACTCACTTGTTGTACACATGCACTTTCAATACATATATTTTTCAAGGCACTTTTTCTCCCTTTATGGATTAGTGACTAATCCTTAAAGCATGGATTTTTATCTTATACATTCACTAGGTGGTTCAATTCCATCTTTCCAGTTGAACTATTTCCTTGTGTTGTTCACAATGGGACATAAGTTCTCATTGGGTGAGATAATCACACCCTCTTCTCTCTCTTTTCTAAGATATGTCTTTCTTATTGTAATCTTGGAGTTGACGAAGACTCGAGTCCCTAGGGGCATGAGGATTCCTTTGTCCCTTTGATTTAATTATGATTATATTTTTCATTGTGATCTACTTTACCAAGAGTTTGCATCGAGTCCATACTCTTGCTAAAGTGGGGACTAAATGTATCATCAGAAAATGAAAGTATTTCCATTTAGGACTAGTTTAGCCCTCTGAGTAAGTGGTCTGGGTTCATGTCAAATGCCTTGAATGGGTCTTTGACTGGGATCTAGATTTTTCCCCCTATTCTACTTCTCTTTCCACCTATTTCTATCATGTTTCTAGCACCTGGTCCTACGAAACTGAGATTCTTGACCTCAGGGTCAAGCTTGACCTTTTGGGTCAAGGTCAACCTCAACCTTGACCTAGGTCTAGGTAAGAGTCGACCTCGACCTTGATTTTGGGTCTAGATTTCAAGTTCTGGAGGTTTCAAGATGTTGGGCTTTGAAAAGTTTATCTTCCTGCTTCCCATTTAGCTGTTTCAGATTTCAAAATGGTAAACTCTTAAATTATATTTAATCTAGGTCCATTTCTAGTGGTTAAGGTTTAAATGGGAATTCAATTCTCCTATGTCAACCTCTCGAGAAGTTTGTGCCCTAGACTAGTATAAAAGGAAGCCTTCCTCTCTCATTTGATCAATATCTCAATCAACAATTAAGTACCTTTGTCATCATCAAGAAAGAGAAATCAAGTAATCAAGAAAGCAAGCAAGAAGGAGAAAGAAAGGATTCAAGCATTCTTTCATCCTTAAGCATTCAAGTATTCAAGATCCAATTCATCAAGGAGATCCATTTTTTAGCCATTGAAGGATTCAATCTCCTTGGAGCCCTTTTGTTGAATATTTCTCCATCCATTTCCATTCAAGCTTCTTCCTATTCCAAGATCCATTTAAGATTAGTGTTGAAGATCTAATGCAATTGATTTGAGACATCCTTCATTCATTTGGAGCATCCATACTTGTGAATTCAAAGATTTGAATCCTCCAAAAGGATTTCAACATAAGAAAGGTGAATAGTTCCATTTACTTTGTTTATTTGCTACAATTTCAATTACATTTAAAGGTTGATTCCAAACTAGGGTTTGATATAGGAAAACCCCTCATCCAAACAACAAAACCCTTTTTCTTATAGGTACAGGTGCAGAACAATGAATTGTAGTTCAGATATGAGTACCCTTTTTGACAAACTTTTGGGATCCGTGAACAGGTTTTCCATTGGAACAGTGTAGGTCAAGGTCAACTTTTAGGGGTAAGATTGTGCCTCAGGGTAAGATCTTACACCTATTTTGGGTCAAGGTCAACCTCATTTAGAAAAGTAGAAGGTTTTTAGGTTTCCTCTATTTTTGTGTTTCCAAGCTAGATCCGGTTGCAGAAATTCCTAAAACTGAATACAGACACTAGGAAATAGCATTTTCCAGATTTGTCATATTTTGAGGTTAGTACTTACCTTCAATTCAATTAAGATTTATGTATTTCCTTTCTATAATGGAATATAGGTTTTTCTCCTTTCTTCATATTCTTCATCGATTGATTCATTTGTGCATTAACCATCTTCTTTTGGTTGATCAATTTGGATCTTTCCTTTGGGAATTTGAGGTTAAGACGATCTTACATTCCCCCTACTCACACACACCATAATTTATATCCTACCCCTTTTTATACACTATAGAGTGTTCGTAGCTAAAAATTTGACCATTTCCAAATCTGGTGAAAGTGGTGTCAAATCAAAGATCTCATCTAGATGAACCAAAAACTACCTTGAATCTTGAAAAACAAAACCTATCTTCTCAAGATACGAATGGTCAAATTTTGGTCAAAGAAAGGAAGTCAATACAGTGTTTATAGCTAAAAATTTGACCGTTTCCAAATCTTTAACCATTTCCAAATCTAGTGAAAGTGGTCTAAAATTGAAGATCTCGTCTAGATGAACTAAAAAACACATTGAATCTTGAAAAATGGAGCCTCTCTTCTCAAGATATGGACGGTCAAAGTTTTTTCAAAGCAAAGAAGTCATTATAGTGTTCGTAGCTAAAAATTTGACCATTTCCAAATATGGTGAAAGTGGTCTCAAATCAAAGATCTCATCGAGATGAGCCAAAAAATAATTTGAATCTTAAAAAATAGAGCCTCTCTTCTAAAGATACAGATGGTCAAAGTTTGGTCAAAGCAAAGAAGTCAGTACACCTTTCGTAGCTAAAAATTTGACCATTTCCAAATCTGGTGAAAGTGGTCTCAAATAAAAGACCTCATCGAGATGAACCAAAAAACACCTTGAATCTTGAAAAATGAAGCCCCTCTTCTCAAAATATGGACAATCAAAGTTTGGTGAAAGTAAGGAAGTCAGTAAAGTGATTAGAGCTAAAAAAAATTCAATTTCCAAATCTGGTGAAAGTATTCTCAAATCGAAGATCTCATCGAGATGAACCAAAAAACACCTTGAATCTATAAAAATAGAGCCTCTCTTCACAAGATACTGACGATCAATGTTTGGTCAAACCAAGGAAGTTAGTACAGTGTTTGTAGCTAAAAATTTGACAATTTCCAAATCTATTGAAAGTGGTCTCAAATTGAAGATCTCATCAAGAAGAACCAAAAAACACCTTGAATCTATAAAAATAGAGCCTCTTCTCAAGATAGAGATGGTCAATGTTTGGTCAAACCAAGGAAGTCAGTACAGTGTTCGTAGCTAAAAAAATTGACCATTTCCAAATCTGAAGAAAGTGGTCTCAAATCAAATATCTCATTGAGATGAACCGAAAAACACCTTGAATCTTGAAAAATGAAGCCTCTATTCTCAAGATACAGATGGTCAAAGTTTGGTCAAAACAAGGAAGTCAGTACAGTGTTCTTAGCTAAAAATTTGATCATTTCCAAATCTGGTGAAAGTGGTCACAAATCGAAGATCTCATTGAGATGAACCAAAAAACACCTTGAATCTTGAAAAATAGAGCCTCTCTTCTCAAGATATGGACAGTCAAAGTTTGGTCAAAGTACGGAAGTCAGTCCAATGTTCGTAGCTAAAAATTTGACCGTTTCCAAATCTGGTGAAGGTGGTTTCAAATAGAAGATCTCATCGAGATGAACCAAAAAACACCTTGAATCATAAAAAAATGTAGCCTCTCTTCTCAAGATACAGATGGTCAAAGCAAGGAAGTCAGTACAGTGTTCGTTGCTAAAAATTTGATCATTTTCAACTCTGGTGAAAGTTGTCTCAAATCAAAGATCTCATCGAGATGAACCAAAAAACACCTTGAATATTTAAAAATAGAGCCTCTCTTCTCAAGATATAGACACTCAAAGTTTGGTCAAAGTAAGGAAATCAATATAGTGTCCATAGCTAAAAATTTGACCATTTCCAAATCTGGTGAAAGTGGTATGAAATCAAAGATCTCATCGAGATGAACCAAAAAACACCTCGAATCTTGAAAAACATAGCCTCTCTTCTCAAGATATAGATGGTCAAAGTTTGGTCAAAGCAAGGAAGTCAATACAGTGTTCATAGCTAAAAAATTGACCATTTCCAAATCAGGTGAAAGTGGTCTCAAATTGAAGATCTTGTTGACATGAACCAAAAAACACCTTGAATCTTGAAAAATGGAGCCTCTTGTCTCAAGATATGGACGGTCAAAGTTTGGTCAAAATAAAGAAGTTAGTATAGTCTTCGTAGCTAAAAATTTGATAGTTTCCAAATCTGGTGAAAGTGGTCTCAAATCGAAGATCTTGTCGAGCTAAACCAAAAAACACCTTGAATCTTGAAAAATGGATCCTCTCTTCTCAAGATACAGACGGTCAAAGTTTGGTCAAAGCAAGGAAGTCAATACAATGTTCATAGCTAAAAATTTGACCATTTCCAAATTTGGTGAAATTGGTCTCAAATCGAAGATCTCGTCCAGAAGAAAAAAAAAACACTGTGAATCTTTAAAGTTTGGTCAGGATACAAACACTCAAAGTTTGGTCAAAGCAAGGAAGTCAGTATAGTGTTTGTAACGAAAAATTTGATGGTTTACAAATGTGGTGAAAGTGGTCTCAAAGTGAAGATGTCATCGAGATGAACCAAAAACACCTTTAATATTGAAATACATAGCCTCTTTTCTCAAGATACAAATGGTCAAAGTTTGGTCAAAGCAAAGAATTCAGTGCAATGTTCATATGTAAAAAATTGACCATTTCAAAATCTAGTGAAATTGGTCTCAAATCGAAGATCTTCTCGAGATGAACCAAAAAATACCTTGAATCTTGAAAAATAGAGCTTCTTCTCAAACTATGGATGGTCAAAGTTTGGTAAAGGCAAGGAAGTCAATATAATGTTCGTAGCTAAAAATTTGACCATTTCCAAATCTGGTAAAAGTGCCCTCAAATCGAAGATCTCATCGAGATGAACATAAAAGCACCTTGAATCTTGAAAAATGAAGCCTCTCTTCTCAAGATACAAATGGTCAAAGTTTGGACAAATCAAAGACGTTAATACAATATCTATAGCTAAAAATTTGATCATTTCCAAATCTGGTGAAAGTGCTCTCAAATCGAAGATCTCGTCGCAATGAACCAAAAAATAACTTGAATTCCAAAATGGATCCTCTCTTTTTAAGATACAGATGGTCAAAGTTTGGTCAAAGCAAGGAAGTCAGTATAGTGTTCGTAGCAAAAAATTTAACCATTTCCAAATCTAGTGAAAGTGGTCTCAAATCGAAGATCTCATCGAGATGAACCAAAAAACACCTTAAATCTTGAAAAATGGAGCCTCTCATCTCAAGATACGCACGATCAAAGTTTGGTCAAAGTAAAGATGTTAGTATAGTGTTCGTAGCTAAAAATTTGACCATATCCAAATTTGGTAAAAGTAGTCTCAAATCAAAGATCTCATCGAGATGAACCAAAAAATACCTTGAATCTTAAAAAATGGAGCCACTCTTCTCAAAATATGGACGGTCAAAGTTTGGTCAAAGTAAGGAAGTTAGTAGAGTATTCATAGCTAAAAATTTTACCGTTTCCAAATCTTGTTAAAGTGGTCTCAAATCGAAGATCTCATCGACATGAACCAAAAAACACCTTGATCATGAAAAATGGAGCCTCTCTTCTCAAGATATAGATGGTCAAAGTTTGGTCAAAGCAAGGAAGCCAATACAGTGTTTGTAGCTAAAAATTTGACCATTTCCAAATCTACAGTCAAAATTTAGTGAAAGCAAAGAAGTCAGTACAGTGTTCATAGCTAAAATTTTGACCGTTTCCAAATCTGGTGAAAGTGATCTCAAATGGAAGATCTCATCGAGATGAACCAAAAAACACCTTCGATCTTTAAAAACATAGCTTCTATTCTCAAGATACAGATGGTCAAAGTTTGGTCAAAGCAAGGAAGTCGGTATAGTGTTTGTAGCTAAAAATTTAACCATTTCTAAATCTGGTGAAAGTGGTTTCAAATCGAAGATCTCATCGAGATGAACCAGAAAACACCTTGAATCTTGAAAAATGGAGCCTCTTCTTAAGATACAGATGGTCAAAGTTTGGTCAAAGCAAGGAAGTCAGTACAATGTTTGTAGCTAAAAATTTGAACGTTTCCAAATCTGGTGAAAGTGGTCTCAAATCAAAGATCTCATCGAAATGAACCAAAAAACACCTTGAATCTTAAAAAATGGAGCCTCTCTTCTCTTCATACAAACTGTCAAAGATTGGTCAAAGCAAGGAAGTTAGTACAGTGTTCCTAGCTAAACATTTGTCCGTTTCCAAATCTGGTCAAAATGGTCTCAAATCGAATATCTCATCGAGATGAACCAAAACACACCTTTAATTTTGAAAAATGAAGCATCTCTTCTCAAGATACGGATGGTCAAATTTTGGTATAAGCAAGGAAGTTAGTACAGTGTTCCTACGTAAAAATTTAACCATTTCCAAATTTGCTGAAATTGGTCTCAAATCGAAGATCTTGTTGAGATGAATGAAAAAACACCTTGAATCTTGAAAGACAGAGCCTCTTCTCAAACTACGGACGGTCAAAGTTTGGTGAAAGCAAGGAAGTCAGTACAGTGTTCATAGCTAAAAATTTGACCATTTCCAAATCTCGTGAAAGTGGTCTCAAATTGAAGATCTCGTTGAGATGAACATAGATGAACATCAAAGAACCTTGAATCTTAAAAAATGGAGCCTCTCTTCTCAAGATATGGATGGTCAAAGTTTGGTCAAAATAAAGATGTCAATACAATTTTCATAGGTAAAAATTTGACCATTTCCAAATCTGGCAAAAGTGGTCTGAAATCAAAGATCTCGTTGAGTTGAACCAAAAAATACCTTGAATCTTGAAAAATGGAGCTTCTCTTCTTAAGATACAGATAGGTAAAAGTTTGGTCAAAGCAAAGAAGTCAATACAATGTTCTTATTTAAAATTTTGATCATTTCCAAATCTGGTCAAAGTGGTCTGAAATCGAAGATCTCGTTGAGATGAACCAAAAAACACCTTGAATCTTAAAAAATGGAGCCTCTCTTCTCAAGATACAAACAGTCAAAGTTTTATCAAAGAAAGGAAGTCAATACAGTGTTCGTAGCTAAAAATTTGACCTTTTCAAAATCTGGTAAAAGTTATCTCAAATCGAAGGTGTCATTGAGATGAACCAAAACAAACCTTTTATAATAAAAAATGGATCCTCTCTTCTCAAGATACAGACTGTCAAAGTTTAGTCAAAGCAAAGAAGTCAATTCAATGTTCGTACCTAAAAATTTGAAATTTTCTAAATCTAGTGAAAGTGGTCTAAAATCAAAGATGTTGTTAAGAGGAATGAAAAAACCCTTGAATCTTTAAAAATGGAGTCTCTCATCTCAAGATACGGATAGTCAAAGTTTGCTCAAAGCAAGGAAGTCAGTACAGTGTTCATAGTTAAAAATTTAACTATTTCAAAATCTAGTGAAAGTGGTCTCAAATCGAAGATGTCATCGAGAAGAACCAAAAAGCACCTTGAATCTTGAAAAATAGATCCTCTCTTCTCAAGATACGGACTGTAAAAGGTTGGTCAAAGTAAAGAAGTCAGTTCAGTGTTCGTAGCTAAAAATCTGACCATTTCCAAATCTAGTGAAAGCGGTCTCAAATCGAAGATCTTGTCGAGATGAACCAAAAAACAACTTGAAATTTGAAAAATGGACCCTAAACCCTAAACCGTTTCTAAATCTGGTGAAAGCGTTTTCAAACCGAAGATCTCATCGAGATGAACCAAAAAATATCTTGAATCTTGAAAGATGGAGCTTCTCTTCTCAAGATACAGACGATCAAACTTTGGTCAAAGTAAGGAAGTCTTTATAGTTTTCGTAGCAAAAAATTTGACCATTTATAAATTTGGTGAAAGTTGTCTCAAATCAAAGATCTCGTCGAGATGAACAAAAAAACACCTTGAATCTTAAAAAACAAAGCCTCTCTTCTCAAGATACAGACAATCAAAGTTTGGTCAAAGCAAGGAAGTCAGTACAGTGTTCGTAGCTAAAAAAATTGACCGTTTCCAAATTTGGTGAAAGTGGTCTCAAATCAAAGATCTCGTCAAGATGAACCAAAAAACACCTTGAATTTTGAAAAATAGAACATCTCTTCTCAAGATACGGACGGACAAATTTTGCTCAAAGCAAGGAAGTCAGTATAGTTTTCGAAGCTAAAAATTTAACTATTTCCAAATATGGTGAAAGTGGTCTCAAATCAAAGATCTCGTCGGGATGAACTAACAAACACCTTGAATCTTAAAAAATAGAGCCTCTCTTCTCAAGATATAGATGGTTAAAATTTGGTCAAAGCAAGGAAGTCAGTATAGTGGTCGTAGCTAAATATTTGACAGTTTCTAAATGTGGTGAAAGTGATCTTAAATCGAAGGTCTCATCAAGATGAACCAAAAAAAACCTTGAATATTGAAAAACAAAGCCTCTCTTCTAAAGACAAAGACGGTCAAAGCTTGGTTAAAGCAAAGAAGTCAGTACAGTGTTGGTAGCTAAAAAATTAAACATTTCCAAATATGGTGAAAGTGGTTTCAAATCAAAAATATTGTTGAGATGAACAAAAAAACACCTTGAATCTTGGAAAATAGAGTCTCCCTTCTCAAGATACGGAGGGTCAAAGTTTGGAAAAAGCATGGAAGTTAGTATAGTATTTGTAGCTAAAAATTTGACCATTTCCAAATATGTTGAAATTGGTCTAAAATCAAAGATCTTGTCAAGATGAACCAAAAAAAACTTTGAATCTTGAAAAAAGGAGCCTCTCTTCTCAAGATACAAATGGTCAAAGTTTGGTGAAAGCAAAGACGTGAGTACAGTGTTCGTAGCTAAAAAATTGACCGTTTCTAAATCTGGTGAAAGTGGTATCAAATTGAAGATCTCGTTGAGATGAACCAAAAAACATGTTGAATCTTGAAAATAAAGCCTCTCTTCTTAAGATACAGGCAGTCAAAGTTTGGTCAAAGCACAGAAGTCAATATAGTGTTCGTAGCTAAAAATTTGATCATTTCCAAATTTGGTGAAAGTTGTCTCAAATCGAAGATCTCACAAAGATGAACGAAAAAACACCTTGAATCTTTAAAAGTGGAGCCTCTATTCGCAAGATACGGACTATCAACATTTTGTTATGTATGTGGAGACTAATCAGAATCAGGTTCTTTCAGCACGGTTTCCCCCTGACTTATCTACGGGGTCAAGGGGCAGAGCCCCTTGCGGGGTCAAAAATACTTGTAAAAAGGGCTTAGGGTTCGAGATTTATGTATGAGGGATTTTGTAGCTGCTTGTGGCAGTATTGAGTTGCAGGCTTCAGATTGTAATCACTGGATAATAATAAAGATATTGGACTCGTTGTTGGTGGACGTAGCCTAGGGATTGGTTGAACCACATTAAAATTTGTGTTATTGTGTTCTCTTTTGTTTGTTAATATTTGCATTTTTCTGCTTATTATTCTAACACATTTGTTCAAAGAAGGGAAGTCAATATAGTGTTCGTAGCTAAAAATTTGACCCTTTTCAAATCAGGTCAAAGTGGTTTCAAATCGAAGATCTCACCGAGATGAACAAAAAAACACCTTGAATCTTAAAAAATGGAGCTTCTCTTCTCAAGATACAGACAGTCAAAGTTTGGTCAAAGAAAGGAAGTTAGTATAGTGTTTGTAGTTAAAAATCTGACCATTTCCTAATTTGGTGAAAGTGGTCTCAAATCCAACATGTCGTCGAGATGAACCAAAAAATACCTTGAATCTTGAAAATTGAATCTCTCTTCTCAAGATACAGACGGTCAAAGTTTGGTCAAAGAAAGGAAGTCAGTATAGTGTTCGTAGCTAAAAATTCTACCATTTCTAAATCTGGTGAAAAAAGTCTCAAGTCGAAGATCTAGTCGAGATGAACCAAAAATACCTCGAATCTTGAAAAATGGAGCCTCTCTTTTAAAGATATGGATGGTCAAAGTTTGGTCAAAGCAAGTAAGTCAGCACAGTGTTCGTAGCTAAAAATTTGATCATTTCAAAATCTGGTGATAGTGGTCTCAAATCGAAGATCTTGTGGAGATGAACTAAAAAACACCTTGAATCTTGAAAAATAGAGCCTCTCTTCTCAAGATACAGGCGGTTAAATTATTGTCAAAACAAGGAAGTCAGTACAAGGTTCGTAGCTAAAAATTTAACCATTTCACAATCTGGTGAATGTGGTCTCAAATTGAAGATCTCGTCAAGATAAACCAAAAAATACCCTTAATCTTAAAAAATGGAGCCTCTCTTCTCAAGATACGGACAGTCAAAGTTTGGCCAAAGAAAAGTATTTAGTATAATGTTTGTAAATAAAAATTTGACCATTTCCAAATCTGGTGAAATTAGTCTCAAGTTGAAGATCTCGTTAAGATGAACCAAAAAACACCTTGAATATTGAAAAATGGAGCCTCTTTTCTAAAGATACGGACAATCAAAGTTTGATCAAAGAAAGGAAGTTAGTATAGTGTTCATAGCTAAAAATTTGCCTGTTTCCAAATCTGGTGAAAGTGGTCTCAAATCAAAGATCTCATCGAGATGAACCAAAAAACACCTTGAATATTAAAAAATGAAGCCTCTCTTCTTAAGAAATAGATGGACAAAGTTTGGTCAAAGCAAGGAAGTCACAACAGTATTCATAGCTAAAACTTTGACCATTTCCAAATTTGGTGAAAGTGGTCTTAAATCAAAGATCTCGTTGAGATAAACCAAACAACACCTTGAATCTTAAAAAATGGAGCCTCTCATCTCAAGATACAAACGGTAAAAGTTTGGTCAAAGCAAGGAAGTCAGTAAAGTGTTCATAGCTAAAAAATTGACCATTTTCAAATCTGGTGAAAGTAGTCTCAAATTAAAGATCTGATCGAGATGAACTAACAAACACCTTGAATCTTGAAAAATAGAGCCTCTGTTGTCAAGATACAGATGGTCAAAGTTTGGTCAAAGCAAGGAAGTTAGTACAATGTTTGTAGCTAAAAATTTGACCATTTTGAAATCTAGTGAAAGTGTTCCCAAATCAAAGATCTCGTCAAGATGAAGTAAAAAATAACTTGAATATTGGAAAATAAAGCCTCTTTTCTCAAGATTAAGATGCTCAAAGTTAGGTCAAAGCAGGGAAATTAGTATAGTGTTCATAACTAAAAATTTGATTGTTTCCAAATCTGGTGAAAGTGGTCTCAAATCAAAGATCTCGTCGAGATGAACCAAAAAACAACTTGAATTTTGAAAAACAAAGCTTCTCTTTTCAAGATACGGAAGGTCAAAGTGTGGTCAAAGCAAGGAAGTCAGTATAGTGTTCGTAGCTAAAACTTTGACGGTTTCCAAATTTGGTGAAAGTGGTCTCAAATGGAGCATCTCATCGAGATGAATCAAAAAACACCTTGAATCTTGAAAAATGGATTCTCTCTTTTGAAAATACAAATGGTCAAAGTTTGGTAAGAGCAAGGAAGTCATTACAATATTTGTAGTTAAAAAATTGACCATTTTCAAATATGGTGAAAGTGGTCTCAAATCAAAGATCTCGTTGAGATAAACCAAAAAACACTTTATATCTTAAAAAATGGAGCCTCTCTTCTCAAGACACAGATGGTCAAAGTTTGGTCAAAGCAAGGAAGTCAGTATAATTTTTGTAGCTAAAAATTTGACCATTTCCAAATTTGGTGAAAGTGTTCTGAAATCAAATATCTCATCTAGATGAACCAAAAAACAACTTGAATCTTAAAAAATGGAGCCTTTCTTCTCTAGATATGGACAATCAAAGTTTGGTCAAAGCAATGAACTCAGTACAATGTTCATAGCTAAAAATTGGACCATTTCCAAATCTGGTGAACTTGGTCTCAAATCGAAGATCTCATCAAGATAAACCAAAAAACACTTTGAATCTTTAAAAATGGGGCCTCTCTCCTCAAGATATGGATGGTCAAAGTTTGGTCAAAGCAAGGAAGTTAGTACAGTGTTCGTAGCTAAAAAATTGACCATTTCCAAATTTGGTGAAAGTGGTCTCAAATCAAAGATTTCATCGAGATGAACCAAAAAATACCTTGAATCTTGAAAAATGGAGCCTCTCTTCTAAAGAGATGAACGGTCAATGTTTGGTCAAAGAAAGGGAGTCAGTATAGTGTTCGTAGCTAAAAATTTGACCATTTTCAAATTTGGTGAAAGTGATCTCAAATCAAAGATCTCATCGAGATGAACCAAAAAACACCTTACATTTTAAAAAATGGAGCATCTCTTCTAGGGATACATATGGTCAAAGTTTGGTCAAAGAAAGAAAGTCAGTACAGTGTTCGTAACTAAAAATTTGACCGTTTTCAAATTTAGTGAAAGTGGTCTCAAATCGAAGATCTCACGAAGATGAACCAAAAAATAACTTGAATCTTGAAAGTTGGAGCCTCTCTTCTCAAGATACAGATGGTTAAAGTTTGGTTAAAGCAAGGAAGTCAGTACAATGTTCGTAGCTAAAAATTTGACCATTTCTAATTCTGGTGAAAGTGGTTTCAAATCGAAGATCTCACCGAGATGAACCAAAAAACACCTTGAATCTTAAAAAAAAAGAGCCTCTCTTCTCAAAATACGGATGGTCAAAGTTTGGTTAAAGCAAGGAAGTTAGTAGAATGTTCGTACGTAAAAATTTGACCATTTCCAACTCTAGCAAAACTGGTCTCAAATCGAAGATCTTGTCGAGATGAACCAAAAAATACCTTGAATCTTGAAAAATAGAGCCTCTTCTGAAACTACAAACAGTCAAAGCTTGGTAAAAGCAAGGAAGTTAGTATAGTGTTTGTAGCTAAAAATTTGACTGTTTTCAAATCTAGTGAAAGTGGTCTCAAATCAAAGATCTCGTCGAGATGAACATAGAAGCACCTTGAATCATGAAAAACGGAGCCTCTCTTCTCAAGATACGGATGGTGAAAGTTTGGTCAAAGCAAGGACGTCAGTACATTCTTCATAGCTAAAAATTTGACCATTTCCAAATTTGGTGAAAGTGGTGTCAAATCAAAGATCTCATCGGGATGAACCAAAATACACTTTGAATCTTGAAAAAGGGAGCCTCTCTTCTCAAGATAGAGACAGTCAAAGTTTTGTCAAAGAAAGGAAGTCATATAGTGTTTGTAGCTAAAAATTTGACCATTTCCAAATCTACTGTCAAAGTTTAGTGAAAGAAAGGAAGTCAGTACAATGTTCGTATCTAAAAATTTAACTGTTTCATAATCTGGTGAAAGTTTGTTCAAAGCAAAGAAGTCAGTATAGTGTTGGTAGCTTAAAATTTGACCATTTCCAAATATGGTGAAAGTGGTCTCAAGTGAAAGATCTCATCGAGATGAACTAGAAAACAACTTGAATCTTGAAAAATACAGGCTCTTCTAAGGATAGGGATGGTCAAAGTTTGGTTAAAGCAAGGAAGTCATTACAATATTTGCAGATAAAAATTTAACCATTTCCAAATCTGGTGAAAGTGGTCTCAAATCGAAGATCTCATTGAAATGAATGAAAAAACAACTTGAATCTTGAAAAATAGAGTCTCTCTTCTCTTGATACGAACTATCAAAGTTTGGTCAAGGAAAGGAATTTAGTATAGTGTTCCTAGCTAAAAATTTGACCATTTCCAAATCTAGTCAAAGTGGTCTCAAATCGAAGATCTCATCAAGATGAACCAAAAAACACATTAAATCTTAAAAAATAGAGCCTCTTTTCTCAAGATATGTATTGTCAAAGTTTGGTAAAAGAAAAGAAGTTAGTATAGTGTTCGTAGTTTAAAATTTGACCATTTCCAAATCTTGTGAAAGTGGTCTCAAATCAAAGATCTCGTTGAGATGACCAAAAAACACCTTGAATCTTGAAAAATGGAGCCTCTATTCTCAAGATATGGATGGTTAAAGTTTGGTCAAAGTAAGGATGTCAATACAATGTTTATAGGTAAAAATTTGACCATTTCTAAATCTGAAAGTGGTCTCAAATCAAAGATCTTGTTGAGTTGAACCAAAAAATACCTTGAATTTTGAAAAATGGTGCCTCTCTTCTTAAGATACAGACGATCAAAGTTTGGTCAAAGCAAAGATATCAATACAGTGTTCTTAGTTAAAAATCTGATCGTTTCCAAATCTAGTGAAAATGATCTCAAATTGAAGATCTCGTCGAGATGAACCAAAAAATACCTTGAATCTTAAAAAATGGAGCCTCTCTTCTCAAGATACAAACGGTCAAAGTTTTCTCAAAGCAAAGAAGTCAGTACAGTTTCATAGCTAAAACTTTATTCATTTTAAAATTTGGTAAAGTGGTCTCAAATCAAAGATGTTGTCGATATGAACCCAAAAACACCTTTAATATTGAAAAATGGATCCTTTGTTCTCAAGATACAGATTGTCAAAGTTTGGTCAAAGCGAGGAAGTTAGTTCAGTGTTTGTAGCTAAAAATTTGACCATTTCTAAATTTGGTGAAAGTAGCCTCAAATCAAAGATCTCATCGAGAGGAACAAAAAAAAACCTTGAATCTTGAAAAATGGAGCATCTCATCTCAAGATACAGAGGGTCAAATTTTTCTCAAAGCAAAGAAGTCAGTACAGTGTTCATAGCTAAAAATTTGACTATTTCTAAATCTGGTGAAAGTGGTGTCAAATCGAAGATCTCCTTGAGATGAACCAAAAAATACCTTGAATCTTGAAAAATGGAGCCTCTCTTTTGAGGATACAAATGGTCAAAGTTTGGTTAGAGAAAGGAAGTCATTACAGTGTTCGTAGTGAAAAGTTTGATTATTTCCAAATCTGGTGAAAGTGTTCTCAAATTAAATATCTCATCGAGATGAACTAAAAAATATCTTGAATCTTAAAAAATGGAACCTCTCTTCTCAAGATACATATAGTCAAAGTTTGGTCAAAGCAAGGAAGTCAGTATAATATTCGTACCTAAAAATTGGACCATTTGGAAATATGGTGAAAGTGGTCTCAAATCAAAGATCTCATCAAGATGAACCAAAAAACATCTTGAATCTTGAAAAATAGAGCCTATCTTCTCAAGATACAAATGGTCAAAGTTTGGTCAAAAGAAACAAGTCAGTACAATGTTCATAGCTAAAAAATTGACCATTTCCAAATCTTGTGAAAGTGGTCTCAAATCAAAGATTTCATCGAGATGAACCAAAAAATACCTTGTATCTTGAAAAATGGAGCCTCTCTTCTCAAGAGTTGAACGGTCAAAGTTTGGTCAAAGCAAGGAAGTCACTATAGTGTTCACAGCTAAAAATTTGACCATTTCAAAATCTGGTGAAAGTGATCTCAAATCAAAGATCTCATTGAGATGAAATAAAAAACACCTTAAATCTTAATAAAAGGAGAATCTCTTATAGGAATACGGATGGTCAAAGTTTGGTCAAAGCAAGAAACTCAGTATAGTGTTCGTAGCTAAAAATTTAACCATTTCCAAATCTAGTGAAAGTGGTCTAAAATCAAAGATCTCATCGAGATGAACTAAAAAACACCTTGAATCTAGAAAAATGGAGCCTCTGTTCTCAAGATACAGATGGTCAAATTTTGGTCAAAGTAAGGAAGTCAGTACAATGCTTGTAGCTAAAAATTTGACCATTTCTAATTCTAGTGAAAGTGGTTTAAAATCAAAGATCTTATCGAGATGAACCAAAAAACACTTTGAATCTTAAATAACGAAGCCTCTCTTCTCAAAATACGTATGGTCAAAGTTTGGTACAAATTAGGAAGTTAGTACAGTGTTTGTAGCTAAAAAATTAACCGTTTTCAACTCTGGTGAAAGTGGTCTCAAATCAAAAATTTTGTCGAGATGAACCAAAAAATAGCTTGAACGTTGAAAAATGGAGCCTCTCTTCTCAAGATACGAATGGTCAATGTTTGGTCAAAGCAAGAAAGTCAGTACAGTGTTCGTAGCTAAAAATTTGACCATTTGCAAATTTGGTAAAAATGATCTCAAATCAAATATCTCATCAAAATGAACCCAAAAACACATTGAATCTTAAAAAATAGAGCATCTCTTCTAGGGATATAGAAGGTTAAAGTTTGTTCAAAGCAAGGAAATAAGTACAGTGTTCGTAGCTAAAAATTTGACATTTTCAAAATCTAGTGAAAGTTCTCTCGAATCGAAGATCTCATCAAGACGAACCAAAAAACACCTTGAATCTTGAAAGATGAACCCTCTCTTCTCAAGATATGCATGGTCAAAGTTTGGTCAAAGCAAGGAAGTGAGTACAGTGTTTGTAGCGAAAAATTTAACTATTTTTAAATCTGGTGAAAGTGGTCTCAAATTGAAGATGTCATCGAGATGAACCAAAAAACACCTTGAATCTTAAAAAATAGAGCCTCTCTTCTCAAGATACAAACGGTCAAAGTTCTGTCAAAGCAAGGAAGTCAGTAGAGTGTTCTTACCTAAAATTTTGATTGTTTCTAAATCTAGTGAAAGTGGTCTCAAATCAAAGATCTCGTCGAGATTAACCAAAAAATACTTTGAATCTTGAAAAACAAAGCCTCTCTTCTCAAGATACAGATGATCAAAATTCGGTGAAGGAAAGAAAGTTAGTATAGTGTTCGTAGCTAAAAATTTGATCATTTCCAAATCTGGTTAAAGTGGTCTCAAATGAAAGATCTTGTAGAGATGAACCAAAAAACACCTTACATCTTAAAAAATGAAGCCTCTCTTTTAAAGATATGGATGGTCAAAGTTTGGTCAAAGCAAGGAAGTTAGTATAGTGTTTGTAGCTAAAAATTTGATCATTTCCAAATTTGGTTAAAGTGGTCTCAAATCGAAGATCTCGTCGATATAAACCAAAAAACATCTTGAATCTTGAAAAATGGAGCCTCTCTTCTCAAGATATGGAAGATCAAATTTTGGTCAAAACAAAGAAGTTAGTACAGTGTTTGTAACTAAAATTTTGACCATTTCAAAATCTGGTGAAAATGTTCTCAAATCGAAGATCTCATAGAGATGAACCAAAAAACACCTTGAATGTTGAAAAATAGAGCCTCTATTCTCAAAATACGAATGGTCAAAGTTTGGTCAAAGAAAGGAAGATAGTACAGTGTTCGTAGTTGAAAATATCACTATTTCTAAATCTGGTGAAAGTGGTCTCAAATCGAAGATCTCTTTGAGATGAACTTAAAAACACCTTGAATCTTAAAAAATGGAGCCTCTCTTCTCAAGATACGGATGGTGAAAATTTGGTCAAAGAAAGAATGTCAGTACAATGTCTGTAGCTAAAAGTTTGACCATTTTCAAATTTGGTGAAAGTGATCTCAAATCAAAGATCTCATCGAGGTGAACAAAAAAGCACCTTGAATCTTAAAAAATAGAACCTCTTTTCTTAAGATACGGATGGTCAAAGCTTGGGCAAAGCAAGGAAGTCAATAAAGTGTTTGTAGCTAAAACTTTTACCATCTCCAAATCTCTTGAAAGTGGTCTCAAATTGAAGATCTCGTCATGAGGAACCAAAAAACAACTTGAATCTTTAAAAACAAAGCTTCTCTTCTCAAAATACAGACAATCAATGTTTGGTCAAAGCAAGTAAGTCAATACAGTTTTTGTAGCTAAACATTTGACCATTTCAAAATCTTGTGAAAGTGGTCTTAAATCAATGATCTTGTGGAGATGAACCAGAAAACACCTTGAATCTTGAAAAATGGAGCCTCTTCTAAAGATACAAATGGTCAAAGTTTTGTCAAAGCAAGAAAGTCAGTACATTATTTGTAGTTAAAAATTTGATTATTTCAAAACCTAGGGAAAGTGGTCTCAAATCAAAGATCTTGTCAAGATGAACCAAAAAATACTTTGAATCTTGAAAAATGAAGCCTCTCTTCTCAAGATACGAATGATCAAAATTTGGTCAAAGAAAGGAAGTCAGGACAGTGTTCGTAGCTAAAAATTTTACCATTTTTAAATATGGTTAAACTGGTCTCAAATCGAAGATCTGATCAACATGAACCAAAAAACACCTTGAATCTTAAAAAATGGAGCTTCTATTCTCAAGATACGGATGCTAAAAGTTTGGTCAATGTAAGGAAGTCAGTACAGTGTTCGTAGCTAAAAATTTGACCATTTCCAAATCTGGTGAAAGTGGTCTCAAAGAAAAGATCTCGTCAAGATGAATGAAAAAACACCTTGAATCTTGAAAAATAGAGCCTCTCTTCAAGATATGGACAATCAAACTTTGGTCAAAGCAAAGAAGTCAATACAATGTTCATAGCTAAAAATTTGACCATTTCCAAATCTTGTGAAAGTTGTCTCAAATCGAAGATCTTGTGGAGATGAACCAAAAAACACCTTGAATCTTGAAAAATGGAGCCTCTCTCCTCAAGATACGAACTGACAAAGTTTCGTCAAAGCAAGGAAGTTAGTACATTGTTCGTAGATAAAAATTTGACCATTTCAAAATCTAGTGAAAGTGGTCTCAAATCGAAGATCTTGTCGAGATGAACCAAAAAACACTTTGAATCTTAAAAAATAGAGCCTCTCATCTTAAGATACGGTTGGTCAAAGTTTGGTCAAAGAAAGGAAGTTAGTACAGTTTTCATAGCTAAAAATTTGACCATTTCCAAATTTGGTGAAAGTGGTCTAAAAACAAAGATCTTATCGAGATAAACCAAAAAATACTTTGAATCTTAAAAAATAAAGCCTCTCTTCTTAAGATACAGACTGTCAAAGTATGGTCAAAGCAAGGAAGTCACTACAGTATTCGTAGCTAAAAATTTGACCATTTCTAAATCTAGTGAAAGTGGTCTCAAATCGAAGATCTCGGTGAGATGATCCAAAAAATACTTTGAATCTTAAAAAATGGAGCCTCTCTTCTCAAGATATGGACAATCAAAGTGTGGTCAAAGCAAGGAAGCTTGTACAGTGTTCGTAAATAAAAAATTGACTGGTTCTAATTCTTGTGAAAGTGGTCCCAAATCAAAGATATCGTTGAGATGAACCAAAAAATACTTTGAATCTTAAAAAATAGAGCCTTTCCTCAAGATATAGACGGTCAAAGTTTGGTCAAAGCAAGAAATTCAGTAGTGTTCGTAGCTAAAAATTTTACCATTTCCAAATCTGGTGAAAGTGAACTCAAATCAAAAATCTTGTCGAGACGAACCAAAAAATACATTGAATCTTAAAAAATGGAGCCTCTCTTCTCAAGATATAGACGGTCAAAATTTTTTCAAAGCAAGGAAGTTAGTACAATGTTCGTAGCTAAAAATTTGACTATTTTTAAATATGGTGAAAGTGGTCTCAAATCAATGATCTCATCGAGATGAACCAAAAAATACCTTGAATCTTGAAAAATAGAGCCTCCCTTCTCAAGATATGGATAGTCAAAGTTTGGTCAAAGTAAGGAAGTCAATATAGTGTTCGTAGCTAAAAATTAGACCATTTCCAAATCTGGTGAAAGTGGTTTCAAATTGAAGATCTCATCATGATGAACCGAAAAACACCTTAAATCTTGAAAAACGGAGCATCTCTTCTCAAGATACGAACGCTCAAACTTTGGTCAAAGAAAAGAAGTCACTATAGTATTCGTAGCTAAAAAATTGACTGTTTCCAAATCTGGTGAAATTGGTCTCAAATCAAAGATCTCGTCGAGATGAACTAAAAAATACCTTGAATTTTGAAAAATGGAGCCTCTCTTCTCAAGATACAGACTGTCAAAGTTTGGTCAAAGCAAGGAAGTTAGTATAGTGTTCGTAGCTAAAAATTTACCATTTCCAAATCTGGTGAAAGTGATCTCCAATCAAGGATCTCATCGAGATGAATCAAAAAACACCTTGAATCTTAAAAAATGGAGCCTCTTTTCTCAAGATATAGATGGTCAATGTTTGGTTAAAGCAAGGAAGTCATTATAGTGTTCGTAGATAAAAATTTGACCATTTTCAAATCTGGTGAAAGTGGTCTCAAATCGACGCTCTCGTCGAGATGAACTAGAAAACACCTTGAATCTTAAAAAATTGATGCAGACAAGGGATGGTGGATCCAATTAAGGATAGTCCAAACCTTGCAGGTTCAGAACAACACAGGGAAAATACACAACACAACAATTATTTCAATAGATTTTTATTAACATGCCCGACTGTAAGGCCTTTCGGGTTAGGGCCAATTACAATCAGAAACAATTCTGCAAAATCATCAAGATCCAATACAACACCAGCTAGTTGAGCTCTGAAGACTATCAATAACTAATGGAAACCCTAAGCCAAATCTAAATTTGTGCTTGCAAGCCACCAAGCAATCTCCTTGTCTCCAAGTATGCAAACCACTAGCTATGCTATTACAAACTATTACATAACAATCTGATCTGCAAGATCCCACAGGAACTTTTCCACAAATTCACTTATCTACTACCCTTAGATCTCCTTTTCATGATCTCTCTAAGTCATGCCTAAACAACTACCCCAAACATCCCTTAAATACTAGTCATCAACAACAAGTCGGCTGGATGAAACCATTAACTCCTAAAAAATATTAAATGCAATACAAGTTGGCTCTCAAAATGTCTTATAATAAATAAATCTAAAATGTCGACCTGTAACAACAGATACCAACAATAAATGCACCAAGTCAGCCCAACAAATCACACAAAATTTCAGTTGGTAAACCAGAACTACTGAGTGCCAGAGAAACAATCGAGCACTAGTGGAACAACTGACCAAGCTAAGCAACACCAAGCAATGCATGCATTACCGAGCACCATTTCCACCAAGAACAAGAAGTCTCACCGATTTCCTTCAGCGACTAAGCTTCCTTCAATAACCAAAACCATCAGTTAAGGCTACAACTGAGTAACACTAGCCAAGAAACACACCACCATACAGATTCATCGAGGACCAAGAATGCCCCTGCATAAAAAATGCAGCCTCTCTTCTCAAGATACAGATGGTGAAAGTTTGGTCAAAGCAAGGAAGTTAGTACACTGTTCGTAGCTAAAAATTTGACCATTTCTAATTTTGGTGAAAGTGGTCTCAAATCAAAGATCTCGTTGAGATGAACCCAAAAACATCTTGAATCTTAAAAAATAGAGCCTCTCTTCTCAAGATACGAATGGTTAAATTTTGGTCAAAAAAAGTAAGTTATTACAGTGTTTGTAGCTAAAAATTTGACCATTTCTAAATCTCGTGAAAGTGGTGTTAGGATTAACAAGGCAGAAATAACAATTATGTGCAAATATAACTAATATCAGAAAATAATAAACCACACAGAATAAAACACAAGACACACAGATTTAACATGGTTCACCCAATCCCTGGGCTACGTCTACTAACAGCGAGTCCAATATTATTATTATCCAGTGATTACAACTTGATTACAATCCGTAATCTCTTACAGCCCAATTCTGCCGCAAGTACTAAAATCATACATCATGAAAATCCCTAACCCTAAGCCATATTATACAATATTTTTCCGCTTTAGAGTTAGAATGAGTTATAAGTAGTCGGCCCAAATAATTGAAAAGTAGTCGGCGAGGTCGGGAGGAAAAGTGTACAGTACTTTCCTGGATAGTACTTTCCTGATTAGTCACCACAAGCTAACAAGTGGTTTCAAATCAAAAATCTCGTTAAGATGAACCAAAAAATATCTTGATTCTTGAAAAATAAAGCCTCTCTTCTCAAGATACGGACGGACAAAGTTTGGTCAAAGCAAGTAAGTTAGTACAGTGTTCGTAGCTAAAAATTTGACCATTTCCAAATCTGGTGAAAGTGGTTTATAATCGAGGATCTCATCGAGATGAACCAAAAAACCACCTTGAATCTTGAAAAATAGAGTCTCTCTTCTCAAGATACAAACTGTCAAAGTTTGGTCAAAGCAAAGAAGTCAGTATATTGTTCGTAGTTAAAAATTTGACCATTTCAAAATCTAGTGAAAGTGGTCTCAAATCGATGATCTCATCGAGATGAGCCAAAAAATACCTTGAATCTTAAAAAATAGAGCCTCTCTTCTCAAGATTTGGATGGTCAAAGTCTGGTTAAAGCAAGGAAGTCAGTACAATGTTTGTAGCTAAAAATTTGACTATTTTTAAATTTGGTGAAAGTGGTCTAAAAGTGAATACTTCGTCGAGATAAACCAAAAAACACCTTGAATCTTGAAAAATAGAGCCTCTCTTCTCAAGATACAGACAGTCAAAGTATGGTCAAAGCAAAGAAGTTAGTAAAATATTTGTATCTAAAAATTTAACCATTTCTAAATCTGGTGAAAGTGGTCTCAAATTGTAGATCTCTTCAACATGAACAAAAAACACCTTGAATCTTTAAAAATGGAGCCTTTTTTCTCAAAAAATAGACAGTCAAAATTTGGTCAAAATAAGATAGTCAGTACAGTATTCTGAGCTAAGAATTTGACAGTTTCCAAATCTAGTTAAAGCGGTCTCAGATAGAAGATTTTGTCGAGATCAATTAAAAAACACCTTGAGTCTTAAAAAATGGAGCCTCTCTTTTCAAGATACGGATGGTGAAAGTTTGGTAAAAGCAATGAAGTGAGTATAGTGTTCATAGCTAAAAATTTGACCATTTTCAAATCTGGTGAAAGTGGTCTCAAATCGAAGATCTCATCGAGATTAACCAAAAAATACCTTAAATCTTGAAAAATGGAGCCTCTCTTCTCAAGATATGGATGGTCAAAGATTGGTTAGAGCAAGGAAGTCAATACAGTGTTCGTAGCTAAAAGTATGACCCCAAATATGGTGAAAGTCGTCTCAAATCAAAGATCTCGTCTAGATGAACCAAAAAATACCTTGATCATTGAAAAAATGGGCATCTCTTCATAAGATATGGATAGTTAAAGTTTAGTCAAAGCAAAGAAGTCAGTACAATGTTCATAGCTAAAAATTGGACCATTTCCAAATCTAGTGAAAGTGGTCTCTAATCAAAGATGTCATCGAGATGAACCAAAAAACACCTTGAATCTTGAAAAATAGAGCCTCTCTTCTCGAGATACGAACGGTTAAAGTTTGGTCAAAGCAAGGAAGTTAGTATAGTGTTCGAAGCTAAAAATTTGACCATTTCTAAATCTGGTGAAAGTGTTCTTAAATCGAAGATCTCATTTAGATGAATCCAAGAAACACATTGAATCTTAAAAAATAGAGCCTCTCTTTTCAAAATATGTATAGTAAAATTTTGGTCAAAGCAAGTAAGTTAGTACAATGTTTGTAGCTAAAAATTTGACCAATTCCAAATCTAGTGAAAGTCATTTCAAATCAAAGATCTCATTGAGATGAACAAAAAAACACCTTTAATCTTAAAAAATGGAGCCTCCCCTCTCACAATACAAACAATCAAAGTTTGGTCAAAGCAAGGAAGTGTGTAGAGTGTTCGTAGCTAAAAATTTGACTGTTTCTAAATTTGATGAAAGTGGTCTCAAATCAAAGATCTCGTCAAGATGAACTAAAAAATACCTAGAATCTTGAAAAATAGAGCCTCTTCTCAAGATACAGACGGTCAAAGTCTGGTCAAAGCAAAGAAGTCAGTAATGTAGTCGTTGCTAAAAATTTGACCGTTTCCAAATTTGGTGAAACTAGTCTCAAATCGAAGATCTCATCGAGATGAACCAAAAAACACCTTAAATCTTAAAAAATGCAGCCTCTCTTCTCAAGATACGGACTGTCAAAGTTTGGTCAAAGCAAGCAAATCAGTAAAGTGTTCGTAACTAAAAATTTAACCATTTCCAAATTTGGTAAAAGTGGTCTCAAATCGAAGATCTCATTGAGATGAACCAAAAATTACCTTGAATCTTGAAAAATAGAGCCTCTTCTCAACATATGAATGGTCAAAGTTTGGTCAATGCAAGGAAGTCAGTATAGTATTCGTAGCTAAAAAATTTGAGTGTTTCCAAATCTGGTGAAAGTGACATCAAATCAAAGATCTCCTTGAGATGAACCAAAAAAACCTTGAATCTTAAGAAACAAAGCCTCTCTTCTCAAGATATGGACGGTCAAAGTTTGGTTAAAGCAAAGAAGTTAGTATAATGTTCGTAGCTAAATATTTAACTATTTTCAAATCTGGTGAAAGTGATCATATATCAAAGATTTTGTCGAGATGATCCAAAAAACACCTTGAATCTTGAAAAATAGAGCCTCTCTTCTCAACATACAGATGGTGAAAGTTTGGTCAAAGGAAGGAATTAGGTATAGTGTTCGTAGCTAAAAATTTGACCATTTCCAAATCTAGTGAAAGTGGTTTCAAATTGAAGATTTCTTCGAGATGAACCAAAAAACACCTTGAATCTTGAAAAATAGAGCCTCTTCTCAAGATATGAATAGTCAAAGTTTGGTCAAAGCAAGAAAGTCAGTACAAAATTCGTAGTTAAAAATTTAACTGTTTTCAAATCTAGTGAAAGTGGTATCAAATCAAAGATCTCGTCGAGATGAACCATAAAACACCTTAAATGTAAAAAAATGAAGCCTCTCTTCTCAAGATACAGACGGTCAAAGTTTGGTTAAAGCAAGGAAGTCAGTACAGTCGAGATGAGCAAAAAATATCTTGAATATTGAAAAATAGAGCCTCTCTTCTCAACATACAGACATTCAAATTTTGGTCAAATGAAGGAAGTTAGCACAATGATCATAGCTAAAAATTTGACCATTTCCAAATCTGGTGAAAGTGGTCTGAAATCGAAGATCTTATCGAGATGAACCAAAAAATACCTTGAATCTTGAAAAATAGAGCCTCTCTTCTCTAAATAGGGACGGTCAAAGTTTAGTCAAAGCAAAGAAGTCAGTAAAGTGTTTGTAGCCAAATATTTAACCATTTCCAAATCTAGTGAAAGTGATCTCATATCAAAGATCTCATCGAGATGAACCAAAAAAACACCTTGAATCTTGAAAAATAGAGCCTCTCTTCTTAACATATGGAGGTTGAAAGTTTGGTACAAGCAAGGAAGTCAGTTGAGTGTTCATAGCTAAAAATTTATCTATTTGCAAATCTGGTGAAAGTGGTCTCAAATCGAAGAATTCATCAAGATGAACTAAAAAACACCTTAAATCTTTAAATATGGAGCCTCTGTTCACAAGATATAAATAGTCAAACTTTAGTCAAAGTAAGAATGTCGATACAATGTTTATAACTAAAAATTTATTATTTCCAAATCTAGTTAAAGTGGTCTAAAATCTATGATCTTGTCAAGATGAACCAAAAAACACCTTCAATCTTAAAAATTGGAGCCTCTCTTCTCAAAATACGGAGGTCAAAGTTTGGTCAAAGCAAGGAAGTCAGTACAGTGTTTGTAGCTAAAAATTTGACCATTTTTAAATTAGGTGAAAGTGTTCTCAAATTGAATATCTCATCGACATGAACCAAAAAACACCTTGAATTTTGAAAAATGGAGCCTCTCTTCTCAAGATATAGATGGTCAAAGTTTGGTAAAAGCAAAGAAGTTAGTACAGTATTCATAGCTAAAAATTTGACCATCTCCAAATCTTGTGAAATTGATCTCAAATCGAAGATCTCGTTGAGATGAACCAAAAAATATCTTGAATCCTAAAAAATGGAGCCTCTTTTCTCAAGATACAGACGGTCAAAGTTTGGTCAAAGAAAGGAAGTCAGTACAATGTTCGTAGCTAAAATTTTGACAGTTTTCAAATCTGGTGAAAGTAGTCTCAAATCGAAGACCTCGTCGAGATGAACCAAAAAAATACCTCGACTCTTAAAAAATGGAGCCTCTCTTGTTAAGATACAAACGGTCAAAGTTTGGTAAAAGCAAAGAAGTCGGTACAATGTTCATATCTAAAAATTTGACCATTTCCAAATCTAGTGAAAGTGGTCTCAAATTGAAGATGTCATCAATATGAACCAAAAAATATCTTGTATCTTGAAAAATGGAGCCTCTCTTCTCAAGATACAGATGGTCAAAGTTTGGTCATAGCAAGGAAGTTAGTACAATATTCATAGCTAAACATTTGACCATTTCTTAATCTTGTGAAAGTTATCTCAAATCAAAGATGTCATCGAGATGAACCAAAAAACATCTTGAATCTTTAAAAATGGAGCCTCTCTTCTCAAGATATAAATGGTCAAAGTCTGGTCAAAGGAAGGAAGTCGATAAAGTGTTCTTAGCTAAAAATTTGACCATTTCCAAATTTGGTGCAAGTGGTCTCAAATCAAAGATCTTGTCGAGATGAACCAAAAAATACTTTTAATCTTGAAAAATGGAGCCTCTCCTTTCAAGATAGGAATGGTCAAAGTTTCGTCAAAGAAAAGAAGTCAGTAGAGTGTTCGTAGCTAAAAATTTGGCCATTTCTAAATCTGGTGAAAGTGGTCTCAAATCAAAGATCTCATCGTGATGAACTAAAAACACCTTAAATCTTAAAAAATAGAGCCTCTCTTCTTAAGATACGAGCGGTCAAAGTTTGTGCAAAGTAAGGAAGTCAGTACAATGTTCATAGGTAAAAATTTGACCATTTACAAATCTAGTGAAAATGGTCTCAAATCAAAGATCTCATCAAGATGAACCAAAAAATACCTTGAATCTTAAAAAATAGAGCTTATCTTTTCAAGATACAAATGATCAAAGTTTGGTCAAAACAAAGAAGTTAGTACAATGTTCATAGCTAAAAATTTGTCTATTTCCAAATCTAGTGAAAGTGGTCTTATATCGAAGATCTCATCGAGATGAACCAATAAATACCTTCAATCTTAAAAAATGGAAGCTCTCTTCTCAAGATACAGATGGTCAATGTTTGGTCAAAGCAAGGATGTCAGTATAGTGTTCATAGCAAAAAATTTGACCATTTCTAAATTTGGTGAAAGTGGTCTCAAATCGAAGAGCTCATAGAGATGAACCAAAAAACACCTTGAATCATGAAAAAAAGAGCCTCTATTCTCAAGATATGGACGATCAAAGCAAGGAAGTCAGTACAGTGTTTGTAGCTAAAAATATGACCATTTTTCAAATCTGGTGGAAATGGTCTCAAATCGAAGATCTCATCGAGATGAACCAAAAACACCTTGAATCTTGAAAAAGGGACCCTCTCTTCTCAAGATACAGATGGTCAAAGTTTGGTAAAAGCAAGGACGTCAAAACAGTGTTTGTAGTTAAAAATTTAACCATTTCCAAGTCTAGTGAAAGTGGTCTCAAATCGAAGACCTCGTCGAGATGAACTAAAAAATACTTTAAATCTTGAAAAATTGAGCGTCTCTTTTTAAGATATGAACAATCAAATTTTGGTCAAAGAAAGGAAGTTAGTATAGGTTTGTTTTATAAAAATTTAACTGTTTCCAAATCTAGTGAAAGTGGTCTCGAATCAAAGATCTCATCGAGATGAACCAAAAAATATGTTGAATCTTAAAAAATAGAGCCTCTCTTCTCAAGATACAGACAGTCAAAATTTGGTCAAATCAAAGAAGTTAGTACAGTGTTTGCAGGTAAAAATTTAACCATTTTCAAATCTAGTGAAAGTGTTCTCAAATCAAAGATCTCGTCGAGATGAACTAGAAAACACCTTGAATCTAAAAAATGAAGCCTCTCTTCTTAAGATATGGATAGTCAAAGTTTGGTCAAAGTAAGGAAGTTAGTGCAGTGTTCGTAACTAAAAATTTGTCTATTTCCAAATCTAGTGCAAGTGATTTCAAATCCAAGATCTCATCGAGATGAACCCAAAAATACCTTGAATCTTGAAAAATAGAGTCTCTCTTCTCAAGATAAGGACAGTCAAAGTTTGGTCAAAGTAAGGAAGTTAGTACAATGTTTGTAGCTAAAAATTTAACTGTTTCCAAATCTTATAAAATTTGTCAAAAATCAAACATCTCGTTGAGATGAACCAAAAAACACATTGAACTTAAATAATGAAGTCTCTCTTCTCAAGATAAGGAAGGTCAAAGTTTGGTCAAAGTAAGGAAGTCAGTACAATGTTTGTATTTAAAAATTTGATCATTTCTAAATGTGCTGAAAGTGGTCTCAAACAAAGATCTCGTCAAAATGAACCAAAACATACGTTGAATCTTAAAAAATAGAGCCTCTCTTTTCAAGATATGAATGGTCAAACTTTAGTCAAAGCAAGGAAGTCAGTATAGTTTTGTAGCTAAAAATTTGACCATATCCAAATCTAGTGAAAGTGGTCTCAAATCAAAGATCTCATCGAGATGAACCAAAAAATACGTTAAATCTTGAAAAATGAAGCCTCTCTTCTCAAGATACGAATGGTCAAAGTTTGGTCAAAGTAAGAAAATCAGTACAGTGTTCATAGGTAAAAATTTGACCATTTCAAAATCTAGTAAAAGTGGTCTCAAATCGAAGATGTCATCAAGATGAACCAGAAAATACCTTGAATCTTGAAAAATGGAGTCTCTCTTCTTAACATACGGACGGTCAAAGTTTGGTCAAAGTAAGGAAGTTAGTACATTGTTCGTAGCTAAAAATTTGATTGTTTCCAAATATGTTGCAAGTGATCACAAATCAGAGATCTCATCGAGATGAACAAAAAAACACCTTGAATCTTGAAAAACAGAGTCTTTGTTCTCAAGATACAGAAAGTCAAAAAAATTTCAAAGCAAGGAAGTCAGTATTGTGTTCGTAGCTAAAAATTTGACCGTTTCCAAATATGGTGAAAATGATCTCAAATCGAAGATCTCGTCAAGATGAGCCAAAAAATACCTTGAATGTTGAAAAATGGAGCCTCTCTTCTCAAGATACATATAGTCAAAGTTTGGTCAAAGAAAAGAAATCAGTACAGTGTTCCTAGCTAAAAATTTAACCATTTCCAAATCTAGTGAAAGTGGTCTCAAATCGAAGATCTCATCGAGATGAAGAAAAAAATACCTTGAATATTAAAAAATAGAGCCTCTCTTTTTAAGATATGAACAGTCAACATTTGGTTAAAGCAAGGAAGTCAGTATAGTGTTCAGAGCTAAAAATTTGACCATTTCCAAATTTGGTGAAAGTGGTCTCAAATCAAAGATCTCATCGAGATAAATAAAAAAACACCTTGAATATTAAAAAATAGAGCATCTCTTTTTAAAATACGAACGCTCAAAGTTTGGTCAAAGTAAAGAAGTTAGTAGAGTGTTCGTAGCTAAAAATTTGATTATTTCCAAATATGTTGCAAGTGGTCTCAAATCAAAGATCTCATCGAGATGAAACAAAAAACACCTTGAATCTTGAAAAATGAAGCTTCTATTCTCAAGATACGGACAATCAAAAATTTTTCAAAGTAAGGAAGTCAGTACAGTGTTCGTAGCTAAAAATTTGACCATTTCCAAATATGGTGAAAGTGGTCTCAAAATGAAGATCTCGTCAAGATGAACCAAAAAATACTTTGAATCTTGAAAAATAGAGACTCTCTTCTCAAGATACGGACGATCAAAGGTTGGTCAAAGCAAGGAAGTCAGTACACTAGTGTTCGTAGCTAAAAATTTGACCATTTCCAAATTTGGTTAAAGTGGTCTCAAAAGGAATATCTCATCGAGATGAACCAAACAAAATCGTGAATCTTAAAAAATGGATCCTCTCTTCTCAAGATACGAATGATTAAAGTTTGGTCAAAGGAAGGAAGTCAGTACAGTGTTCATAACTAAAAATTTGACCGTTTTCAAATATGGTGAAAGTAGTCTAAAATTGATGATGTCATCAAGATAAACCAAAAAACATCTTGAATCATGAAAAATGGAGCCTCTCTTCTCAAGTTACAGATGGTCAAGGTTTAGTCAAGACAAGGAAGTCAGTATAGTGGTCGTAGCTAAAAATTTGACCGTTTCTAAATCTAGTAAAAGTGTTCTCAAATTGAAGATCTCATCGAGATGAACCAAAAAATACCTTGAATCTTGAAAAATGAAATCTTTCTTCTTAAGATACAGATGGTCAAAGTTTGGTCAAAGCAAGGAGGTTAGTACAGTGTTCGTAGCTAAAAATTTGACCATTTCTAAATCTGGTGAAAGTGGTCTCAAATTGAAGATCTCATCAAGATGAATGAAAAAACACCTTAAATTTTAAAAAATAGACTCTCTTCTCAAGATACAGACAGTCAAAGTTTGGTCAAAGCGGGAAAGTTAGTGTAGTGTTCGTAGCTAAAAATTTGACCATTTCCAAGTCTGGTGAAAGTGGTCTCAAATCAAAGATCTCATCGAGATTAACCAAAGAACACTTTGAATCTTAAAAAATGGAGCCTCTCTACTCAAGATACGGATGGTCAAAATTTGGTCAAAGCAAAGAACTCAGTGTAGTGTTTGTAGCTAAAACTTTGACTATTTTCAAATTTGGTGAAAGTGGTCTAAAAATTGACGATCTTGTCGAGATGAATGAAAAAACACCATGAAACTTAAAAAATAGAGCCTCTCTTCTCAAGATAAGAACAATCAAAGTTTGGTCAAAGCAAGGAACTCAGTACAGTGTTCGTAGCTAAAAATTTTACTATTTCTAAATCTGGTGAAAGTACTCTGCAATCGAAGATCTCATTCAGATGAACCAAAAAACACCTTGAATCTTAAAAATAGAGCCTCTCTTCTCAAGATATGGATGGTCAAAGTTTGGTTAAAGCAAGGAAGGCAGTACAATGTTTGTAGCTAAAAATTTGACTGTTTCAAAATCTAGTGAAAGTGATCTCAAATCAAAGATCTCATCAAGATGAATCAAAAAACACCTTGAATCTTAAAAAATAGACTCTCTTCTCAAGATACGAATGGTCAAAGTTTGGTCAAAGCAAGGAACATAGTAGAGTGTTTGTAGCTAAAAATTTAACCATTTCTAAATCTAATGAAAGTGGTCTCAAATTGAAGATCTCATTGAGATGAACCAAAAAATACATTGAATCTTTAAAACTAGAGCCTCTTTTCTAAAGATATGGACGGTCAAAGTTTGGTCAAAGCAAGGAAATCAGTACAGTGTTCATAGCTAAAAATTTGACCATTTTTAAATCTAGTGAAAGTGGTCTCAAATCGAAGATATCATCGAGATGAACCAAAAAACACCTTGAATCTTGAAAAATGGAGCCTCTCTTCTCAAGGTACAGACAATCAAAGTGTGGTCAAAGAAAAGAAGTCAGTAAAGTGTTCGTAACTAAAAATTTAATCTTTTCCAAATGTTTTGAAAGTGGTCTCAAATCAAAGATCTCCTCGAGATAAAACTATAAAACACCTTGAATCTTGAAAAATAGAGCCTCTCTTCTCAAGATACGGACGGTCAAAGTTTGGTGAAAGTAAGGCAGTCATTACAGTGTTCGGAGCTAAAAATTTGACCATTTTTAAATCCGTTGGAAGTGGTCTCCAATCAAAGATCTCGTCGAGATGAACTAAAAAACACTTTGAATATTAAAAAATGGAGTCTCTCTTCTCAAGATACAGATGGTCAAAGTTTGGTCAAAGAAAGGAAGTCAGTATAGTGTCCGTAGACAAAAACTTGACCATTTCCAAATCAGGTAAAAGTGGTCTCAAATCAAAGATCTGATCGAGATAAACTAAAAAACAATTTGAATTTTGAAAAATGGAGCCTTTCTTTTCAAGATATGGACTGTCAAAGGTTGGTCAAAGTAAGGAAGTTAGTATAGTGTTCGTAGCTAAAAATTTAACCATTTCCAAATCTGGTGAAAGTGGTCTCAAATCAAAGATCTCATCAAGATGAACCAAATAACACCTTGAATCTTAAAAAATAAAGCTTTTTTTTTAAAGGTAAGGATGGTCAATATTTTCTCAAATCAAAGAAGTCAGTACAATGTTCGTAGATAAAAAATTGACTATTTCCAAATATACTGAAAATGGTCTTAAATCGAAGATCTCATCGAGATGAACCAAAAAATACCTTGAATCTTAAAAAATGGAGCCTCTATTCTCAAGATACGGACGATCAAATTTTGTGCAAAGCAACTTTTGGAAGTCAGTATAGTGTTCGTAGGTAAAAATTTGACCATTTTCAAATATGGTGAAAGTGGTCTCAAATCAAATTTATCGTCGAGATGAACTGAAAAACACCTTGAATCTTGAAAAATGGAGCATCTCTTCTCAAGATACCGATGGTCAAAGTTTGGTCAAAAGCAACGAAGTTAGTACAGTGTTCGTAGCTAAAAATTTGATCATTTCCAAATATTGTGAAAGTGGTCTCAAATCAAAGATCTCATCAAAATGAACCAAACAACACTTTGAATCTTGAAAAATGGAGCCTCTCTTCACAAGATACAGAAGGTTAAAGTTTGGTCAAAGTAAGGAAGTCAGTACAGTGCTCAGAGTTAAAAATTTAAATGTTTGTAAATCTGGTAAAAGTGGTCTCAAATCAAAGATCTCATTGAGAAGAACCAAAAAACACTTTGAATCTTAAAAAATGGAGCCTATTTTCTCAAGATAAAGACAACCAAAGTTTGGTCAAAGCAAGGAACTTAGTACAGTGTTTGTACTTAAAAATTTGACCATTTCCAAATATGGTGAAAGTGGTCTCAAATCGAAGATCTCATCGAGATGAACCAAAAAACACCTTGAATTTTAAAAAATGGAGCCCCTCTTCTCAAGATACGGACGGTCAAAGTAAGGAAATTAGTATAGTGTTTGTAGCTAAAAATTTAATAGTTTCCAAATTTGGTGAAAGTTGTCTCAAATCGAAGATCTCATCAAGATGAACCAAAAACAACCTTGAATCTTAAAATATGGAGCCTCTCTTCTCAAAATATAAATGGTCAAAGTTTGGTCAAAGCAAGGATGTATGTACCATGTTAGTAGCTAAAAATTTAACCATTTTCAAATATGGTGAAAGTGGTCTCAAATCGAAGATCTCATCAAGATGAACCAAAAAACACCTTGAATCTTGAAAAATGGAGACTCTGTTCTCAAGATATGGATGGTCAAATTTGGTCAAAGCAAGGAACTCGATATATTGTTTGTAGCTAAAAATTTGACCATTTTTAAATCTGGTGAAAGTGGTCTCAAATTGAATATCTCGTCGAGATGAATGAAAAATACTTTGAAACTTGAAAAAAAGAGCCTCTCTTCTCAAGATACGAACAATCAAAGTTTGGTCAAAGCAAGGAACTCAGTACAGTGTTTGTAGCTAAAACTTTGACCATTTCCAAATCAGGTGAAAGTGGTCTCAAATCAAAAATCTCATTGAGATGAGCCAAAAAACACCTTGAATCTTAAAAAATGGAGTATCTCTTCTCAAGATATGGATGGTCAAAGTTTGGTCAAAGCAAGGAAGTCAGTACATTGTTCATAGCTAAAAATTTGACCATTTTCAAATCTAGTGAAAGTGGTCTCAAATCGAATATCTCATCGAAATGAACCAAAGAATACCATGAATTTTGAAAAATGGATCCTCTCTTCTCAAGATATAGATGGTCAAAATTTGGTCAAAGCAAGGAAGTCAGTACAGTGTTCCTGACCGTTTCCAAATTTGGTGAAAATGGTCTCAAATCGAAGATCTCATCAAAATGAACCAAACAACACCTTGAATCTTAAAAAATGGAGCCTCTCTGCTTAAGATACAAAAGATCAAAGTTTGGGCAAAGCAAAGAATTCAGTATAGTGCTCGTAGCTAAAAATTTGACCGTTTGTAAATCTGTTGAAAGTGGGCTCAAATCAAAGATCTCATCGAGACAAACTAAAAAACACCTTGAATCTTGAAAAATGTTGCCTCTTCTCAAGATAATGACGATTAAAATTTGGTCAAAACAAGGAACTCAGTACAGTGTTCATAGTTAAAAATTTGACCATTTCCAAATATGGTGAAAGTGGTCTCAAATCGAAGATCTCATCGAGATGAACCAAAAAACACCTTGAATTTTGAAAAATGGAGCCCCTCTTCTCAAGATACAGATGGTCAAAGTAAAGAAATTAGTATAGTGTTTCTAGCTAAAAATTAATTGTTTCAAAATCTAGTGAAAGTGGTCTCAACTCGAAGATCTCACCGAGATGAACCAAAAAATACCTCGAATCTTGAAAAATGGAGCCTCTCTTCTCAAAATACAGATGGTCAAAGTTTGGCCAAAGCAAGGACGTATGTACCATGTTAGAAGCTAAAAATTTAACCATTTCCAAATATGGTGAAAGTGGTATCAAATCAAAGATCTCGTCGAGATGAACCTAAAAATACCTTGAATCTGGAAAAATAGAGACTTTGTTGTCAAGATACATATAGTCAAATTTGGTCAAAGCAAAGAACTTTGTATAGTGTTTCTAACTAAAAATTTGGTCATTTCTAAATCTGTGAAAGTGGTCTCAAATTGAAGATCTCGTCGAGATGAATGAAAAAACACATTAAAACTTGGAAAAAAGAGCCTCTCTTCTCAAGATATGAATAATCAAAGTTTGGTCAAAGCAAGCAACTTAGTACAGTGTTTGTAGCTAAAAATTTGACCATTTTCAAATTTGGTGAAAGTGGTCTCAATTGAAGATCTTGTCGAGATGAGCCAAAAAACACCTTGAATCTTGAAAAATGGAGCCTCTCTTCTCAAGATATGGATGGTCAAAATTTGGTCAAAGTAAGGAAGTCAGTATAGTGTTCATAGCTAAAAATATGACCGTTTCCAAATCTAGTGAAAGTGGTCTCAAATCGAATATCTCATCGAGATGAACTAAAAACACCTTGAATTTTGAAAAATAGAGCTTCTCTTGTCAAGATACGGACGATCAAAGTTTGGTCAAAGAAAGAAAATTAGTACAGTATTCGTAGCTAAAAGTTTGACCATTTCTAAATCTGGTGAAAGGGGTCTCAAATTGAAGATCTTGTCGAGATGAACTAAAAAATACCTTGAATCTTGACAAATGGAGCCTCTCTTCTCAAGATACGGACAGTCAAAGCTTGGTCAAAGCAAGGAAGTCAGCACAATATTCGTAGCTAAAAATTTTACCATTTCCAAATCTTGTGAAAGTGGTCGAAAATTGAAGATCTCATCGAGATGAACTAAAAAATCTCTTGAATCTTAAAAAATGAAGCCTCTCTTCTCAAGATATGAACGGTCAAAGTTTGGTCAAAGCAAGGAAGTCTTTACCATGTTCGTAGATAAAAATTTGAGCATTTTTGAAACTTGGTAAAAGTGGTCTCAAATCAAAGATCTCATCGAGATGAACTAAAAAACACCTTGAATCTTAAAAAATTGAGCCTCTCTTCTCAAGATACAGACTGTTAAAAGTTGGTCAAAGCAAAAAAGTCAGTATAGTGTTTGTAGCTAAAAATTTAACCATTTCCAAATCTATTGAAAGTGGTCTCAAATCAAAGATCTTGTCGAGATGAACCAAAAAACACCTTGAATCTTGAAAAAAAAAGCTCTATTCTCAAGATACAGATGGTCAAAGTTTGGTCAAAGCAAGAAAATTGATACAATATTCGTAGATAGAAAATTGACCATTTCTAAATATGGTGAAAGTTGTCTCAAATGGAAGATCTCGTCAAGATGAACCAAAAAATACCTTGAATCTTAAAAATGGGAGCCTCTCTTCTCAAGATATAGACGATCAAAGTTTTGTCAAATCAACCTTTGGAAGTTAGTATAGTATTTGTAGCTAAAAATTTGATCATTTCAAATTTGGTGAAAGTGGTCTCAAATCAAATATCTCGTCGAGATGAACCAAAACACACTTTGAATCTTGAAAAAGGGAGCCTCTCTTCTCAAGATACTTACAGTCAAAGTCTGGTCAAATGGAACGAAGTCAGTACAGTGTTCGTAGCTAAAAATTTGACCATTTCTAAATCTGGTGAAAGTGGTCTGAAATCAAAGATCTCATCAAAATAAACCAAAAAATACTTTGAATCTTGAAAAATGGAGCCTCTCTTCTCAAGATACGAACAACCAAAGTTTGGTCAAAACAAAGAACTCAGTACAGAGTTCGTAGCTAAAAAATTGACCGCTTCCAAATATGGTGAAAGTGGTCTCTAATAAAAGATCTCATCGAAATAAACCAAAAAACACCTTGAATTTTGAAAAATGGAGCCCCTCTTCTCAAAATACAAACAATCAAAGTTCGGTCAAAGCAAGAAGATTAGTATAGTGTTTATAGCTAAAAATTTGACTGTTTCTAAATCTGGTGAAAGTGGTCTCAAATTGAAAATCTCATTGAGATGAACATAAAAACACCTTGAATCTTTAAAAATGGAGCCTCTCTTTTCAAAACATGAGTGCTCAAAGTTTGGTCAAAGTAAAGATGTATGTACCATGTTAGTAGCTAAAAAATTGACCATTTTCAACTATGGTGAAAGTTTTCTTAAATCAAAGATCTCGTCAAGATGAACCAAAAAACACCCTAAATCTTGAAAAATAGAGCCTCTTCTCAAGATACAAATGGTCAAAGTTTGGTGAAAGCAAGGAAGTCAGTACAGTATTCGTAGCTAAACATTTAACCATTGCCAAATCTAGTGAAAGTGGTCTCAAATGGAAGATCTCATTGAGATGAAAAAAAAAACACCTCGAATCTTAAAAAATGGAGCCTCTTTTCTCAAGATACGAACATTCCAAGTTTGGTCAAAGCAAAGAATTCGGTTAAATGTTCTTAGCTAAAAATTTGAACCATTTCCAAATTTGGTGAAACTAGTCTCAAATTGAAGATCTCATCGAGATGAATCAAAAAACACCTTGAATCTTGATAAAAGGAGCCTCTCTTCTCAAGATACGAACAGTCAAGGTTTGGTTAAAGCAATCTTTGGAAGTCAATACAGTGTTCATAGCTAAAAATTTGACCATTTCCAAATCTGGTGACAGTGGTCTCAAATAAAATATCTTGTCAAGATGAACCAAAAGACACCTTGAATCTTGAAAATAAAGCTTCTCTTCTCAAGATACACACGATCAAAGTTTGGTCAAAGCAAGGAAGTCAGTACAGTGTTTGAAGTTAAATATTTGACCATTTCCAAATCTAGTGAAAGTGGTCTCAAATCGAAGATCTCATCGAGATGAACCAAAACACACCTTGAATCTTGAAAAATAGAGCCTCTCTTTTCAAGATACAAATAGTCAAAGTTTGGTCAAAGCAAGGAAGTCAGTACAGTACTCGTAGCTAAAAATTTGAACGTTTCCAAATGTATTGAAAGTGGTCTTAAATCAAAGATCTCATTGAGATCAACCATAAAACACCTTGAATCTTAGAAAATGGAGCCTCTTCTCAAGATACAGATGGTTAAAGTTTGGTCAAAGTAAGGAACTCAATACAATTTTCGTAGCTAAATATTTGACCATTTTCAAATCTGGTGAAAGTGGTCTCAAATCGAAGATCTCATCAAGATCAACCAAAAAACACCTTGAATATTGAAAAATAGAACCTATCTTATCAAGATATAGAAGGTCAAAGTTTGGTCAAAGTAAGGAAGGCAATACAGTATTCATAGCTAAAAATTTGACCATTTCTAAATCTAGTGAAAGTGGTCTCAAATCAAAGATCTCATCGAGATGAACTAAAAAAAACCTTGAATGTTAGAAAATGGAGCACCTCTTCTCAAGATATAAATGGTCAAAGTTTCGTCAAAGCAAGAAAGTCAGTACAGTGTTCGTAGCTAAAAATTTGACCATTTCCAAATCTGGTGAAAGTGGTCTGAAATCGAAGATCTCATCGAGATGAACCAAAAAATACCTTGAATCATAAAAAATAGAGCCTCTCTTCTCAAGATACAGATGATCAAAGTTAGGTCAAAGCAAGGAAGTCAGTACAATGTTTGTAGATAAAAAATTGATCATTACCAAATCTAGTGAAAGTGGTCTCGAATCAAAGATCTCGTTAAGATGAACCCAAAAACACCTTGAATCTTGAAAAATAGAGTCTTTCTCATCAAGATACGGATGGTCAAAGTTTGGTCAAAGCAAGGAAGTTAGTACAGTGTTCATAGCTAAAAATTTGACTGTTTCCAAATCTAGTGAAAGTGGTCTCAGTCAAAGATCTCATCAAGATGAACCAAAAAATACCATGAATCTTGAAAAATAGAACCTCTCTTCTCAAGATACAAATGATCAAATTTTGGTCAAAGCAAAGAAGTCAGTACAATGTTCGTAGCTAAAAATTTGATCATTTCTAAATCTGGTGAGAGTGGTCTCAAATAAAAAATTATGGTCAAGAATAACCAAAAAACATCTTGAATCTTAAAAAATGGAGCCTCCCTTCTCAAGAAATAGATAGTCAAAGTTTGGTCAAAGCAAGGAAGTCATTACAGAGTTCATAGCTAAAAATTTGACCATTTTCTAATCTAGTGAAAGTTGTCTCAAATCGAAGATCTCATCGAGATGAACCAAAAAATACATTGAATCTTAAAAAATGGAGCCTCTGCTAGAGATACGAACGGTCAAAGTTTGGTCAATGCAAAAAAGTCAAGACAATGTTCGTATCTTAAAATTTAACCATTTCCAAATCTGGTGAAAGTGATCTCAAATCGAAGATCTCGTCGAGACCAACCAAGAAACACCTTGAATCTTAAAAAATGGAGCCTATCTTCTCAAGAGACAGACAATAAAAGTTTGGTCAAAGAAAGGAAGTCAGTACATTGTTCGTAGCTTAAAATATGACCAGTTCCAAATCTATTGAAAGTGGTCTCAAATCACAGATCTTGTCGAGATGAACCAAAAAACACCTTGAATCTTGAAAAATAGAGTCTCTTTTCTCAAGATATAGAAGGTCAAAGTTTGGTCAAAGCAAAGAAGTCAGTACAGTGGTCATAGCTAAAAATTTGACCCTTTCCAAATCTGGTGAAAGTGGTCTCAAATCAAAGATGTCGTCGAGATCAACTAAAAAACACCTTGAATCATGAAAAATAGAGCTTCTCTTCTCAAGATATGAATGGTCAAAGTTTGGTCAAAGCAAGGAACTCAGTACAATGTTCATAGCTAAAAATTTGACCATTTCCAAATTTAATGAAAATGGTCTCAAATTGAAGATCTTGTTGAGATGAATAGAAACAAACCTTGAAATCTTGAAAAACAGAGCCTCTCTTCTCAAGATATAGATAGTCAACGTCTGGTCAAAGCAAGGAAGTCAGTACATTGTTCGTAGCTAAAAATTTGACCATTTCTAAACATGGTGAAAGTGGTATCAAATTTAAGATCTCATCGAGATGAACCAAATAACACCTTGAATCTTGAAAAATGGAGCCTCTCTTCTCAAAATACAAAAGAACAAAGTTTGCTCAAAGTAAGGAAGTCAGTACAATGTTCTTAGCTAAAAATTTGAGATTTCTAAATCTGAAGAAAATGGTCTCAAATCAAAGATCTCATCGAGATAAACCAAAAAACACCTTGAATCTTGAAAAATAGAGGCTCTTTTCTCAAGATACGAAAGGTCAAAGTTTCGTCAAAGCAAGGAAGTCAGTACAGTGTTCATAGCTAAAAATTTGACCATTTCCAAATATGGTGAAAGTTGTCTAAAATCAAAGATCTCATCAAGATGAACCAAAAAACACCTTAAATCTTGAAAAACGGAGCCTATCTTCTCAAGATACAGACGATAAAACTTTGGTTAAAGCATGGAAGTCAGTAGAGTATTCGTAGCTAAAAATTTGATCATTTCCAAATCTGGTGAAAGTGGTCTCAAATTGAAGATCTCATTGAGATGAACCAAAAAATATCTTGAATCTTGAAAAATAGAGCCTCCGTTCTCAAGTTACGGACAGTCAAATTTTGGTCAAAGCAAGGAAGTCAGTATAGTGTTCGTAGCTAAAAATTTGACCATTTTCAAATCTGATGAAAGTAGTTTCAAATTGAAGATCTCGTTGAGATGAACAGAAAAAAACCTTGTGTAATACCCCAAAAATGGGCTATAGGTTCATTAACCTCCTACATCTTCAAATCGAATGAAATCAATACAAAAGTCTTAACCTAAGGCACATTTGCACATTATCGAATTTTGATTGATTATCCTAAAATTTGCATCAAGAAATATTCCTAGCAATATTCCTATTTATCCTAATTATCTTTAATTTAATAATTATTTGGTGATAAATCTTATTTATCTTAAAGTTTAATTAATTGAATATTCTGAATATTTAATTAATTAGATTTAATACTGCCACTTAATTATTTAATTAAATTTAATTAAATTATTCTTAAGTTGTATTATTTAATTTTGACAATAAATCTAAAATCTCATGACTAATTGATTAAATTCTTATTTAATTAATTCATGTCAATTGTCAATTTTTAATAATATAATTTTTGAATAAGAGTTTGATTTAATAATTGATTAACCCATAAATCAATTGTTTTATTTCAAAAATCAGTTAAGTTGAGAATAAATCACTTTATTTTTAATTAATTTATAATTAAATTGTTACCTTCATTTTTTCTCAGATCTCGATTATAGTCTTGGTCAGTAGAAGTCTCTAAGTTGAAGTTGAAGTTGAACTTTTGATAAGTTGGTTCAAGTTCAAGTTCAACCCATTAGCACTTCCGAGTCTTAAAATGCTCATGCTTGCCTATCCCTCAAAATGTATGTCGGTCTCAAAGATGAACTTGAACTTGAACCTAGTCCTGAACCTTAAGTTAGTTCAAGTTCAAGTTCATGTTTGTAATATGATAACTTATGCACAGAGAATTCGACGGGATTATTTTATTTTCTAAAAAAAAGGTTTATGTTTTGTAGCGCTCCGAGTGTTTATTAAGTTTTGGAAATTGTCATACAAGATGCTCTCATTCAACTAGATGGCTCGTGTATGTGAAAGATTGGAAATGACAGTTGACGGCGTGATGTAGAGGGAGCCATTAATATTCAAATATGGTGATCAAAGATTTTTCTCAAGAATTGAGTTATTCGTGCCGAAATAGCTGGTGGATTAATTAAGCTTAGCCGGACATGTCAAATCAATCATTCTTCCATTAAAACATTTATTATGGACATGCTTTGAAGATTTATTAAGGATCTTATAAGGCATTTAGGAATAAATGAAGAATGATTAAGGTTTTTTGGTTAGTTATTTTGTCTGGTGAAGGAGGAGCAACAGAATTGGGATTGAGAAATTTGCAGAAAGCTGGTGCGCAGTACATTGGTGAGTTATCTTTCCCCTTTGCAGTTTCAGTTTTCAGTGACTTTTTCTATGTTGCAAATCTTTTCTATTCATATTTGGTAAGATGTCGTTGTTCCATCCAAAACTTTCGAAAGAGGAGAGTAGAACCCACCTATTAGTTTCTCTTCCAGACATAGGTGACACCTTCTTGTTGAATAAAAACCTAGGAGAACTTTGTGATAGAGCCCGAATTTTTTTTGAGGGTTCTTTTTCTAGGAAATTAGCGGGAAGTGGTCTTTTAGAAGCCGCTGCATTTCCTCCAGCTCTCATTTTCCCTGAACTGGTGTTGGAGTGCGCTAACAAATATGATGCCAAGAATAGATGTATTAAGGATGCGTCAGGAGAAATCTTGGTAAAAATCAATCGAGAGACATTAATGGCAGCCCTGAGAATTCTAGACAAGGAACCATATGAACCATGGACCTATGAGGAAGCAGATCATGTGTATGAGGTCGTCAAGAAAAAATATAGCTCCTCGATAGCCCAGGTATGGCTTGTGAAATCAGAGAAAGGAGGAAGCAGGCTGCCAAAGCCACTGACAATTGAACACTTCTGAAAAGATATAGCCGATATGGTGCTTCTTCTGAATAGGGTGAAAGGAAACCCCCATGCATTTCATTAGGAAAATTGGATGTACTGTTTCATCCAGAAAATTATAGAAGGGGATAAATTTATTGATTGGGCTGACTTGATAGTGGAAAAGCTTCACAGAGAACTCTTAAACATGACAAATTTGACTGCATTTTATATGTCTTCCAACCTTGTTTATGTCTTAGCATGTTGCCGAGCCTGGGAAGGATTACCTTACGAATTGTGGACAAGTGATATGAGGATATATGATTAATTCACATGCTTACAAAAGGAGAAGTTTTGTAGTGTGTTCAAAATTGTAAATGATAGATTTTCAAAAAGGTTAGTTTTTGAGTTGAGAGGGAAAGAAAACTGTAGGCTTTCTGATGAAGTTAAGCAGGTGATTAATGTTTATGGATGTCATTTTATACAGTTTCCAAGATTTACTTATCTGAGGGTTGGAGCATTTGATGAAGAGCCCCTACGGCTCCCTAGATTTTGTTTAGATGATGTAATCCTAATGGAGCTATGTAGGTAGCTTGTTCTAGTTGAACAAAAGGTTGGGACCCCAAAGAAGTCCTCGGGTGTTCTCTTCCCTATTGAGTTAGGGTACTATAGATGCAAAAGTTTCCAAGATGCTATGGCTATCAAAGAAGAATTAGATGCTTTATGTTTGCAAACTTATACTCCCAAGGTTAATTTTGATTATAAAGGCTTTGTAGGAGCAAATCTCAATGTTCTAGAGATGTTTATGCACATCCCTGAGCTAGAAGATTTTTGGGTCAACTATTCTGATGAGTTGGAGGTAAGGAAAAGACTCTGGTCCTGGCTAACTTTGAAGAAGATTATCACCTTCAAGATAGAGATGGATACAGACGGGATAGAGGAAGACAGTGAGGTTGATGTTGTAGATTCCCAATATTTGGAGAAGGTTGAAGCCCTCCCAATTCCTAAGCTAGATTGGAAGGAGTCGGAAGAAGATGATTTGCATAAGAGAATGAAAAGGGTGATCAAAAGAACAAAAGCATGGTTGGTGAAGAAAAGAACCCCTGTTCCTCCTTTGCAATCAACAAAGAAACAAATAAAAACCAAGAAGAGGAGTTCAACCAAGAGGACTTCTATTTTAACTAACTTAATTGTTGATCCATCTTGTGTAGGAAAAGCTAAACCTAAAGTCGAACCTGAACTTGAACCAATTTTTTTGCAAGTTCAAGTTCAAGTTCAACAACAGCCTGAACCCGAAGTCCAAGTGACCAAATCAAGTCAAAGGGTAAAAGAAAAGGTTCAGAGGTAGAGAGTTGCTCCCAGTGTCATCATGGATTTAGATTCATCAAACTTTGATCCAAAGGCAATTTTAGTTGAAGACCATAGGGTATCTGAGATGCTCGATGATCAACTTATGCAAGAGGAAACATGAGGTACTCCGAAAGACTCGTTAACTCTACTGAGTGACTAAGACACTCAAAAGAAATCCTCTACTGCCCCACCATGGTTGGAGACCCCAGTAGCTAAGAAAAGGAATATGGTTCCTTTATCAGTACCTATTGATGATGTAGTAAGCAAGTATCTGGGAAAATCTTCTAAGGTTAAGAAAATGAAGATGGAATCTAGAATCAGTTTTGATGAAAACAACGGTCACTGGATGGCCGAGATTGCAAAGCCTAAAGAGGACAGAGCTGAAGGAGAAGCTTCAATCCAAGATTTTCAAGTATCCAAGGTGGATTTAGGGAGAGACACCAGAGCTGCTGATATGAGGTTTTTCGAGGTATCAAACAAGAAAATCGCTAGTAGAGTCTGGAAGGATGCCAAAGATAAACAAGAAATGAAAGAGGCTATGAAGAGTATGGCCTAGTATATCAATGCCATTCAACATCCTGAACCTTTCCCTCTAAGCGAGATGCCAGCCTCCATTGACATGAGATCCCTTGATAATCAATAGTTTCTTGATCAAGTTCAAAGAAGCAAGGTAGTGAGCAAGGCATTTGATGATTGGGTGGAGCACATAAAAGAAAAGGTTGTCAAGTAGCTAAGTAATCAGGATGAAACCCACAGTGAAGGAGATCGCCTGGTAAAGGAAGTAGAAACCAACACTGAAGAATGGGAGCTAGAAAAGACTACTTGGACCAAGGAGCTCCACTAGATTGAAGAAGTTGAAGAGTACGGCTTGCAGAAGTTCCTCATAGAGAGGTCAATACCAGGATTGGATGACATAGTTCTTTATGTTATAAAAGAATGCATAGAATGGAGGAATGAGGTTGTGGCTATGGGAATCTCCAAGGTTAAAGATCTCATGAAGGGGCTGAGAATGATCAAAGAAATCATTTCTAATGATATAAAGTGGATTGATGAGCAGTGCCAGGAAGCTCAAGAGGTGTCAGATAAAATGGCTGAACAAGTAATCAAAGAGGTAAACAGCTGGTTCAATGAACTCAAAGGGATGAAGACACCTACAGACGAGCATTTCGTGAAGATTTCTTGGATGGAATCCATGATGATCCTTCAGCAAAATCATTTGGTTATGCACAAAGAAAAAATAGCTGAGGTTAAAAGAGAGAAAGAGGTCTGGAAATAGATGATTGATTTTATTGGTTTGCCACATCAACCAGTCATCTCCGCGTTCAATGTTGCATTCAAAGATTGGAGGGCAGTGCGACTTGTAGCGACCTCAACTCCTTAACCGTCTGAGACACTTGTTAATTTTTGGAAGATATTTTTGCTCCCAGTCCAGTTTTTATGCTTAATGCTTAGGACAGTTATTAGAGTTAGTAGGATTTACTTTCAAGTAAGACAATTTTACTAAGTTAGTTGTTGAAGCCCTACATGGCTATTTATGCAAAAAATTTAAATTGTTTATGGGTTTGGCTCTTTGAGTTTGAGAGAAATTACTTTCTAAAAACTTTACTTCAAGTTTTTTGAATATTGATATTACAGAATGTATGGAATATCTTATGGTGTTACGTATATGTCTAAGCTTTTGAAATGGTAAATACTACTATTTATCTTTTGTGATTTATTGTCTTGTGGTAATAAGTTGTGTTAAATGAAGCTTAGCTATGATATGAATGAATTCTATGCTTAGAAGTGACAGAGAGAACTGTTATTTAAGTTCATATTTAACAAATTCAAAGTTTGAGATTGTGATAGTGTAATACCCAAAAAATGGGCTATATGTTCATTAACCTCCTACATCGACAAATCGAACAAAATTAACATCGAAGTCCTAACCTAAGGCACATCTAAACATCACCGAATCATAATTGATTATCTTAAATTCTGCATCGGAGAATATTCTTAGTAATATTCCTAATCATCATAATTATCTTTAATTTTATAATTATTTGGCAATAAATCACATTTATCTTAAAGTTTGATTAATTGAATATTTTCATATTTAATTAATTAGATTTAATATTTGCCACTTAATTATGTAATTAAATTTAATTTTATCTATTATTAATTATATTATTTAATTTTGACAATAAATCTAATATCATATGAATAATTGATTAAATTATTATTTAATTAATTAAAGCAAGTTGTCATTATTTAATAATATAGTTTTTAATAAAAGTTTGATTAAATAATTGATTAACCCATAAATCAATTGTTTTATTTTTAAAAGCAGTTAAGTTGGAAATAAATCAGTTTATTATTAAATTAATTCATAAATAAAACATGCACAATCATAAAAGCAAACAACTATCAATTATCAATTAAAGCTAAACTCTATTTTGAGTTAAAACTTAGCTTTTGCATATTTTTGTGAGTTAATTATCTTTTATTTAAAAATAACTCAAAAATCAACTTGAGTTATTTGAGTGATTTATGGCTTTTTTTCCCATGCACCTCCAAAGCCCTGGATTTCTATAAAAACAAGGCTCAGCTCTTCATAATTCATCTCGCAAATTGTAAACTTACTCTACAGGAATCATAGCATATCAGATTTGGAGAATTTGCACAATTGGAGCTTGAAAGAATCAACTTGCGAATTCAAAGCTTTGTGAGATCAATTTCAATTGCATAGTTTTTATATCTTAGCATAGAATTTCATAGTTTTCATATCATTGTTAGAATCTTCATTGTTAGATCATTTAGCATTCATTTCATATCAGTTTTCAATAGTATTCATAGATTCATATTAGTTTTTATCATTCTTATTGCATAGAAAATATCAAAAATATAGATTAATTGCATTCAATTTCATATCCATCTTTTGCATTCAAATCCTTCATTTAGGTGTCGTCTAGGTCACTGATCTCGATTACAATCTGAGAACATTAATCTCGCACCTACTAGAAGGCAGTAAATCGCTTGGTTAGATTAGATTTTAATTTTGCACAATTTTGATTATCACTAACCTCTAATATTTTACTGAGTGTTGTGTCTATAGATCAGGTATAATTTTCACACACACATTTCTGGCGCCCACTGTGGGGCAACCCACCTTTGCATGCTGGTTTTGATTTTTTTTGAGAGCTAAAACTCCAAAGTTTCAAAGATTTAATTTTATCTCCCAAACGGCTTGGATTTTTGGTCTGAAATTTTTTCTGTAGGTTCGTGACATATTGGGAAAGCTTCAATAAAAAATTTAGAATTTTATAAAATTGTTTGAATTTTTAATAATTTTTTTTTATTTTTCATAAAAAATTAATTTTCGGCATAAATCAGAATATTTTTTTGAAATTTTTACATTTTTGGAAATCTCTTCAAAATCTATAGGGGGTCTATTCTTTGTATTTTAAATTTGGATGCAATTTAATAGCTCAAATAGTCAATTTGCAAAAACTGGTCTGTTTTTATAAAATGGGTCTCTAGGGCACAAATGAAGAGATTTTTCTAAAATTTTTGCATTTTTGGAAAGCTCTCTATTTTTTAGTAGGGTCCCTATTCTAAATTTCTATTTTTGTAGCCAAAATCATATCAAAAAAATCAGATCTTGTTGACTAGGTCAAATGTAGTGCAAAAAAATTAAAATTTTATGATAGGTATGCACTTATTTTTCATATGATTCAATGCATGATATGAGTTGTCATTTGGATTAATTTATGGTTATTATTACTCCTAAAAATTGATTTTTAGAGCTAACCCTATGGTTTTTATAAGTTGAATATATTTTGCATATCTTGTTTGCTTGTTTGCTTGTTGGAGAGTTAGTCACTTGCTTGCATGGAAAAGCTCAACAAAAATTGCTAAAAATTAGGTAGAATCTACTAAGCACGTTGCAAGGATCATGAGGTATTCTCCTTGTTCTGAAAACATTTCAATTTGGACTTAAAATAAATCTCTTATGTGTCAAGCTTGTGTGCATCTTTTCATGCTTTTGATCTATTTCTACACACTTGCATAATTTGATACTAGGTTGTGATCCCTTAAGGATTCATTAAGTAGTCTTAGAATACTTGTGATTGATCTTGATTTCTATCTTGGGTTATTGGACTCGTTAATCCACCGGCCCCTCATTTTCACCCCGTGGTTGCAATCTCAGCGCCATAAAGGGGAGGGGTCAACAGGACAGAAGCGTTAAGTGTTCCACTTGGCAACCCTTTTGTGCTTTTAGGAACTCACTTGTTTTCTAAGTTGTGAACTCATTTTCAACTTGTGTGAGGTGTTAAGTGTTCCACCTTGTGGACTCATCTCATATTTGCTTTAAGCGTTAAGTGTTCCTCTTTCTACTTTTTGGATGCTTTTGGTAGATTTTCTTTCGGAACATATATCTGTGCTCACATAGTAATTAGGCCCTATGAACACTATTCGTGACTCTTGAGGGATTGGATTCCTAGCGAAATCCTTCCTTGACAACGGAATCTTTGTAGGTAGGGAGGATACTTAGTGTGTTTCACATTCGACTTGGTTAGTGTGTCTTCTCTTATTGATCGATACATTCTCTCCCGGGAGAGGTTGATAGATCACGTGGGGTTGATATCACGAGCTTTGGTGAATCAAAATTGGTAAGTGCATCTTCTCTTATTGATTGATACATTCTCTCCCCAGAGAGGTTGATAGATCACGTGGAGTTGATATCACAGACCTTGGTGGAACAAAACTTTGTCCTAGCGTGTCAGATTAATCTTCTTGCTTTGTTTGGGTTAAAAGTGAAAAGGTGTCAAAAACCTTGGATTTGGAGCCAAGTCCCCTTGTGGTATAAATCTGTGAGTCACCTTTAGAGAGGGTTAACCGTAGCAGACAATCCTTTCACAGGGAAAACTGCATTGACGGAACCTCAAGCGGTAATAGCCATTTTCGTCATGGTAGTGACAGCCGCTATATAAATGTCCTTGTGGAAGAAATATCCATGGGTATGGTTCATTGTTGGGTTGTCAGATCTCCCTAGTAGCTCTTGAAGATTAAGTTCTCAGACTGTGTCAAAACTTTGGTGCGTCGGGATTGGAGTTCACCCCTTTGAATCATAAAAGTTGCAGAGTCAAACCATTACTAAAAATCCTAGAGAGGCCAATTTTTCACTTTCAGGTATATGTGTGTTATTGCAAAACTTTTCAAAACATACACAATTAGTACTCTCAGGGATTAGCACAATTTGGTCACTTGATTGTTCATGTGCAAGGTTTCTTTTGCCCTTGTTCATTATTTTCAGACGTGCTTGGAATCACTTGCTTGCTGTTCTGCGTGCTTTTTTATCTACTTGGCTATTAAAAATGATCAAATCTAGTATAACCTTCAAAATCTGGACAGTACAATTTGCAAACAATCCAGAACTGAAGACCTTAAATTTTGCAAAAATTGACGTAAATTCTTTCTGGAGTCAAAAGTCATTTCAGAAAGTCAAAAGTCGTACGAGTTTTGTCAAGTGTCGTTTCAATATTGCCCATCTGTCGTACGATTGAGAACCTAGTGTCGTATGAGTTTTCAAACCAGCAAATTCAAGAAAGTCAAAATCCTGTTAGCAACTGTCGTATGATATTTACAACTGTCGTTTCATTGCTACCCAACTGTCATACGAGTTTTACAACTGTCATTTCATTTCTACCCAATTGTCGTACGAGTTTAGCAACTGTCATTTCATAGACTACCCAGTGTCGTACGAGTCTGCAGAGTGTCGTTTGGAAAAAATTGAGAGTTGTCAAAAATTGTCAAATTGCAAGATATCCAATGTTTCCAGCCTAGTTCCAGAATCTGTCAAAAATATCATTGTGTCAGGAACAAAGCAGTAGCTATTAAGCATTCTACCATTTTCTGAGTTTGATCTTTTGAATCCGATCTAGTCTTCTGTTTGATCAATTTGAGTCCTTTTTATCTCGTGTCAAAACCTTGTCATAACTATCAATCTTCAAAAATAGACTAAGTGTTGAGAACTCGTGTCCGCTATCTTTTGGGTGATCTATCCCATACATCCAGGGCACAGTTTCCTTCACCCACATCTCATCAGACCTTCAAAACTATCATAATCTTGACAAGGTTGCACCATCTGATTTTCTCGAATCAAATTGTTCTTCAGTTGTCTTCGTCCTTTTCTTCTGTTTCATTTAAAGTTAATGGTGGAGACCAAAGCTTCTTCACACAAGAAATCAGAAGAAATATCTCATAACTTACTTTTGACCAATACCCCGGGTCCAACTCTTGAACAACTCATCAAGTCAGGTATTTATGAAGATGACGGTCTCGGTAACTTTCAATTGAAAACTGGTTACATACCTCCTTTATCAACTCACAGAGGTAATCAACAAACTCCTCCTCAATCTATTCCAGGGAGCCCAAAAACTCCTACCATGTCTCAAGCAGGGACAAACCACGGTTCTCTAGGAGGAGGATCCCAGGGACACCATTCTCAACATAATGTTGACCAAGAACCTACGCCCTCTAAAATCCATCGATGTCAAAATGATGATGAATTCAAGAGAATGATGAGGCATTTCTTGAAAGTGGATAGAGAGGCATACTTTTACAATTAGCCCAGGAAGGGGCTAAGCTTCCTCCCAACTTTAACATTGATGATATAATCACACATCAGGAAGAAAATCTACTCACAACTATGACAAAATAGATGCATGCTATACAAGTTGAATTTAACAATCTTAAGAAGGAGAAGGAACCCAAGGAGTTCTCCATGGAGGCCCTATGTCCTTTCCCGTTCGACAAAAACTTGTATATGCCACCATTCCCAAAAAGAGTGGAGATACCAAAGTATGAAAAATATGACAGACACTCTGATCCTCAAGATCATGTCAAAGAGTTTTGTACGCAATCCATGGAATTCATGCATGAACCGACTTATCTAATGCATCTTTTTCCTAGATCCTTGGGAGGAGCATCCATTCAGTGGTTTTCAAGATTACCTTCTACGATCAAAACTTCTGAGGAATTGATTAAATTGTTTTATCAACAATATTCCTACAGTATTCAACATCCGGTCACCATGATCGATATCTGTAACCTCAAGCAATATCCAGGGGAATCATTCCTAACTTTCCTCAAGAGGTGGAGAAAGAAGTTCTCTCTATATGCTAGACAAATTCCCGAAATGGAGAAACTTGAAATCTTTATCAATAACCTTGTTGCAGAGCTCAATTATCCATTACAAATGCAAGATCATGTATCTTTTGATAAAATGGTAGATAATGCAATCAAGATTGAGAAAGTACTTGTCAAGAAAGGAAAAATCACACTTCAAAAGGACAAGTCTGAATCTGGATCTAGCTCAAAAGATAAAAATAAGAGCTGGAATAGAAACAAAGGTATCATCTCTGATGGTGTTGTTGACACTATCCACACCCCATCAAAGGCACCGACCTACAATCTCACCCTTGCCACCAAAGCCATTGAAGCTTCAAAGAAAAAATTTGCTAAACCATCTCCAAAGAAGCCATTCAAACGATGGGATAATAAATGAAAGTTTACTCCCCTGGGAGAATCTTTGGAATCTACCCTGAGAACCCTGATAGCTGATAACATGATCTCTTTACCACCAATCCAAAACCTTGATCCGGATCCAAAACCATATTGGTAGAAAGATAATGCATTATGTGCTTTCCATCAGACTAAAGGCCATAGAACTAATGGATGCTTCCACTTGAAGCATACCATTCAAGACTTGATAGATCAAGGGGACATCATGATCGATAATCCTACCAGCAATAATGATCACACAGCATTTACAGAACCATTTCCACAACATGGCAAGGGAGTTTCCACTTCTCAGCCTAACATGGGGGCAAAAGTCAACTATGCCTACCCTGGAAACAATGCTGTCATCAATATGGTTGAACCATGTCTCTCTAAGAGCTGCAATGTCATCACGATTGTACGAAGAGACAGAAATCATTCCTTAGTTAATGCGGTTACCAGATCACAAGCTCAGGATCATCTGAAAGGACAAACACCAAGTTCATCTAATGTCCCTAAGATACCTTTCAATCTCACATCTACTTCTAAATAGAAGGTTGCCTTAAAATCTTCCAATCCAAAGGATACAAGACCTACATCTTACAGCATCGTCCAACAACTCCAGCATACCAATGCCAAAATCTCTATGTTTGAGTTACTTCAAATATCTCTAGCTCACAGAGATATCCTAGACAAAGCTTTGCTCGGCTCTAATGTTCCTGATGATCTAGATCTAGACAGGTTCCAGACTATGGTTGGTCATCTAACATCTCTGCAATATATCTCCTTTTCAGAGGAAGATGACAACTCCCTAAGTCACCCACATAATCAGCCCTTGCACATAGAAGTCTTGATCCAGAACTGTCGAGTCAAACGTGTGTTGATAGATGGGGGCGCAGGCCTCAACATTTGTTCTTACAGCTTAATCACACAGTTGGGATTCTCAGAGATGGCTATTGATCCTTGAAAGAAGATCACCATAAAAGCCTATGATGAACAAGAAAGAGCTTCTAAAGGCACCATTGTCTTACCTATCCGAGTGGGTCCGGTCATCAAAGATACCACATGTCAGGTGCTTGATCTACCATTGGCTTACAATATCCTTCTAGGGAGACCCTGGATACATGAAATGCAAGCCATTCCTTCTACATACCATCAATGCTTGAAATTTCCCTATGAAGGAGGGGAGGTTACTATCCCAGCAGATCTAAGTACAACTTGCAATACATTGAAGGAAAGTGCCGATAAGCTTGTTCCCAATAACAGAGAATCTTCCATCAAGCAACAAAATGTGGCTTCCACATCTAAGATGGATGACATTGCTAAAAAGATCAGTATCAAAGAAAATGGGATGGGAGAATACACTATAGAGCCAGTCTTGTCTCTGACATCTCTCCCAATCTCACCTAAGTCGTATGGACAATCCTTGAAGCAGTCTAAATCAGAACCTATGGAAGCATACAAAAGAAATTTTGTGGCGGAGCAAGTATCCAAACAAGAATTTGAAGAGGATGAAGTTGTGCTGGCATGGCTATATAAAGAGGATTCTGAATCTAAGATTGTTCAACCTAGTGAATCTATAGCACCTACAATCCCTTCTAATTCATATGGTCTAGGAAACAAATTGATAGCCAAGATGGGATATTCCGGTCAAGGACCTCTAGGAATCAGTAGAAAGGGTCTTGTGACACCCATTTCACATATTGGTAGAGCCAACAAAGATACTGGTGGCTTAGGGTTTAAGAAGAAACCCTATCATCTCAAAGGTGGTTGTTCTCATGTCATAGAACAAATTGCACCAGGAGAACCCCTTCTTAAGAAAGAAGAAACAGAACCCTCTTATGATGATTCAGATAGCTCTGAGCTTATCCCCTATGAAAAATTGCCTAAAGAGATCAAAGATGTTCTTGATGATACAGATGATCCTATCAAAAGAATTAATGTAGTAGAAACACAAGAACCTACTATAGTGCAAGAGATGGTTGACCACAAGAACCAGCCAATCTTGAAGGCGATCAAACTGATCAAGAAGAAGGGGGTAGTTATTCTGACACTGATTCCCATGAATATGAATTCAAGTCAGAAACTGAGGGTAATCCTTCTTGGGGTATTCATCCTGATTTCACACATTTTCTAAGATTTCCTAGAGATCCTAAATCAAAAGCTGAGTCAAATGACTATGAATGGGGTGCCATTCCAGAACAAGATGAGCTTATAACGGAGAAATATATTGATGTTATTCACCAATATGTATCTCAACCCAATGTAGGTCTAGAGCAAAACAATGAACTTAACGTGTCAGATCCACCTATCGCTGATGAGGACTCCCATGATGATGTTGAGCCTATTCATGAATTGAACATTTTGAGCTGTAATATCACCTTTGAACTTGAGCATCGAGTTAGGACCAATGATGACATATCCCCATCCGTGAACACCATATCCCAATCCTTTCCCACTTTAACTATCCAACGCCCTGATCTTATCGACCAAACTTCCACAAACCCAAGCCATGGTGTTTACACCTTTTTCAGTGACTATTCCCTTGCTTGTTACCTCAATGCAGTCAAGCCTATGAGGACTTCCATCAGTAAACCAAGCATTAGCATGACCGAGTCGGACATCAAATATCTTAGTCAAAAAAATAAAAATAAAAAGAAAAAGAGTTATGAGGGTGAAAACCACTTTGTGGCAGTCTCAGAACCTACAAAAGTAAAAAGAAAAGACGTATCTAAAGGTGAAAACCTCTCTGAGGCACCTAAGGATGAGATATTTGATGTCCTTCTGAGTCATTTACAGGATAGATCTCCAGTTCTGATTGAGCCAACTCAATCCATCAATTTGGGTACAACAGAGGAACCACAATTGGTACATGTAGCACAATCTCTATCAGAAGAAGAGAAACAAAAATTCACTACATTCTTATCAGACAAAAAGATCAACTTTGCATGGAAATATTCAGATATGCCAGGATTGGATCCCAATCTCATTATGCACCATCTATCCATTGCTCCTGGAGTAAAACCAATCAAGCAAAAATTGAGAAAGATGCATCCTCATGTTGCACTCTTAGTCAAAGCAGAACTAGAAAAACTCCTAAAAGCTGGATTCATCCGTGTCATAGACTATGCTGAGTGGATCTCTAACATTGTACCTATTTCAAAACTAGATGGTTCAATCAAAGTGTGCACAGACTTTAGAGATGTGAACAGAGCATGCCCTAAGGATGATTTTCCACTGCCTAACATTGATATGATAGTGGACATGACTGCGGGCTATGAAATGTATTCTTTAATGGATGGTTTTTCTGGATACAACCAAATCAAAATTGCTCCAGAAGACCAAGAGAAAACTGCATTCACATGTGCGTGGGGAACCTTCTATTGGAATTTTATGTCATTCGGACTCAAAAATGCTGGAGCTACATATCAAAGAGCAATGACATCTATTTTTCATGATATGATGCATAAAACAATGGAGGATTATGTGGATGATACCTTGGCAAAATCCATGATTAGAACTGAACATCTAACAGACTTGAGCATGATCCTAGACAGAATGGAACAGTTTAGTCTCCGACTAAATCCTAAGAAGTGTGCTTTTGGTGTCACTTCTGGAAAGCTCTTAGGATACATAGTTTCAAAGAAAGGCATTGAGGTCGATCCAGCTAAGGTGAAAGCTATCATAGAGATGCAACCTCCCAAGAATATTAGTCAAATGCGAACTTTGCAAGGGAGAGTACAGTCCATCAAAATATTCATATCACAGTTAGCTGACATATCACAACCTTTCACAAAGACATTACATAAAGGTGTGACCTTTGCATGGAGTGAAGACTATGCAAAGAATTTTGATCATATCAAGAATTATCTCTTGAATCCTCCTATCTTAATGCCTCCTATTCGTGGGAAGCCATTAATATTATGTCTCCGCAACAAATACATCACTGGGGGCATTGCTAGCACAGCATGATGAGAACAAAAAGGAAAGAGCCATCTACTATATAAGCAGAACATTGGTGGCATATGAAAAGAACTAATCTATGATTGAGAAAGCTTGTCTCGCTGTGATCTTTGCATCACAGAAACTGAGACATTACATGTTAGCTCATACCACTCATTTGGTAGCTAAGATTGATCCACTGAAGTACCTACTAAGCAAAGCTGCCCTCACAGGTAGACTAGCTAAATGGGTCATGCTCTTGAGCGAATTTGACATTGAATATGTTGAAAGAAAAGCTATCAAAGGACAAGTCATTGCTGATCAATTAGCTGAAGCACCACTGTTTGATGATACACCCATGCAAATGGAATTTCCTGATTCCTCTATCATGCACCTCTCTTCTAGAGCATGGCGGTTATTCTTTGATGGCTCCAACACATAGAATGGATCTGGAGCAGGCATATTGTTCATCACTCCTCAAGGATACTCGATACCCAAAGCATTCAGACTAAAATTTCCTTGCACAAACAATATTGCTGAATATGAGGCACTTCTCAATGGTATGAAAATGGCAATACAGTGGAGAGTTACAGAGATGCACATCCATGGAGACTCACAATTGGTTATCCATCAAGTCAATGATGTGTACCAAACCAAAGATGAAAAGCTCATTCCTTACAAGAGAATGGTAGATGATTTAAAGAAATACTTCATCTCTATCACATTTGAGAAAATACCCAGAATGGAGAATAAGGCTGCCGATGCAATGGCAACACTATCTACTCTCTTACAGTAGCCCGAACATGAGCTACGCTACGAGTTCCTGGTGGAAGCCCTATCTTATCCTGCATATGACTCCCCTGAAACCCGCATGATCTGCACCATTGTAGGTTATGATTCATCCCGCTACAAAAATCTATTCTCCTATCTCCACGACCAAATCATCCCTGAGTCCTTTAACCATTTTGAGAAATGAAACCTTATCCGATCCACATCCCGATATGTCATCATTGGTAATGATCTGTACAAATGAGGTCTAGATGGTACACTGCTTAGATGTTTAGAACGGGAAGAGTCTCAATGTGCATTAGAGGAAGTCCACGAGGGTATATGTGGGTCACACTCAAATGGTTTAACGTTAGCTCAAAAACTTATTAGGGCTAGGTACTATTGGCCTGAAATGGAGAAAGAGGCTATTAAATTTGCTAAAAACTGTCAACAGTGTCAAGTACATGGCAACTTGATTCATGCTCCAGGGAGAGATCTGATTCCCTTTACTACACAATGGCCTTTTCAACAATGGGCATTTGATCTCATAGGTGCTATCCATCTGCACTCTTCTAATGGACATACCCATATAATCACAGCCACAGATTATTTTACAAAATGGGTAAAAGCAGTTCCTCTAACACAAGCAAACGGGGAAACAGATCTCTATGTTCATCCTGAACTACATCATTTGCAAATATGGGATCCCTCACTCTATAATCACAGATAACGGGGGACAATTCAAAAACAAGGATCTAGATGACTTATGTGCTAAATTCAAGATTACACAACATTGGTCTTTTATTTACTATCCTCAAGGGAATGGACAAGCTGAGGCTTCAAACAAAAATCTCCTGAAGATCTTGCACAGAACAGTGAATAAAATAGGAAGAGACTGGCATCTCATGATCAATCCAGCTCTCTGGGCATACAGAACTAGTATCAGAACGCCTACAGGGGCTACACCTTTCACTTTAGTTTATGGGTCTGAAGCGGTACTGCCTATTAAGGTTGAAATCCCATCACTCAGAATCAGAATGCATGGACTTGTCACTTATGAAGACTACAGAGTGTCTAGGTTACAAGAACTTGAATTACTAGATGAGCACAAACAAGCAGCGTATGATTATCTCAGAGTATATCAGAAAAGAATTTCTAGAGGCTACAACAAGAAAGTCAGACACAGAGAATTTCAGGTTGGTGATCTAGTGTTGAAAGAAAATCCTAAAAATCAATCACATGGAGAACGCAAGGGGAAGTTCGAACCCAATTAGCTGGGTCCCTTTTTTATCACTGCTACTTTTGGCTCTGGTGCCTATCAACTCTCAACGACTGAAGGAGAATAGCTCCGAGAACCAATCAACGTTCTCCATCTAAAGAAATTCTACGCCTAAGGCATTCAGTGCTTGGTAAATGTCCTAAAAAAATCTTAAAAATTGGAAAATGTCCTGAAAAAATGAACATCTTGGTGAAAACCTAGCAATAGGCACCTTGATGATTCACAAAAAAAATAAAAAAATATCAAAAATTCAAAAAAAATTTTAAAAAATGTCAAAAATACAAAAAAATTGAAAAATGAAAAATACAAAAAAAAATGAAAAAAAGAGAAAAAGTGCCTTGGTGAAAACCTGGAAAATAGGCGCCACTTGTTTCAAAATGCTCCATCTATCAGCACAATCTTGGTCTTTCCCAACTTTCAGTCTTTCTTTAGTTTGTACATATCTCTCGATTTGTTTCTACATTTCCAGTTTTCAATAAGTCGGTCTATACACTAACGAGCTCAAGCGTCTGTATCCTATCAATGTTTAACACTTGGGGGCAATCAATGTCATATCTTATAGTCTCCAATGTATCTTAGATGTGTCATATCCACTCTGAGTCCTTTGAAGCTTCATTTGAGTCAGTCAAGTCTGTCTTGTCTCCAGAAAGGATTTTGCATCTACAACAATGCAATCAAACATCAAAACTCAACTGAAAACAATCTATGCTTTTTTACATGCTTTTATCTCCTTGTATGCTTACTGATTCACATTGAGATTTTTGAATATTGTGTCCCTTCGAGCTCTTCGATGATGTCCTTTATAGGATTTAGAGAGTGATGACTGGGGGCATAATCTTTTCTTTGTCTTCTGCTTGTATGTGAAATCTAATAACTTTGGAAATTCTGGATTGAAATGGTGTCCGACTGTAACAGCCTCTATCTCGAATTGGATGGCCATGCGTACCTCGACCATTGATACCCAAAAAATTCAAGGACGTTTGATCTAACTATTATCTTTTTGAAGTGAATTCTTTCTCCTACTGTGAAACGCGATCTTGCCTAAGGATGTGAATGATAAAGGGTCACTACGGGTAATTCACATTGGATTTAGAATGATCTCTTGACTGTTTGATGTGTTTGCAATGCAAGGCATATTCAGGTCATCACAACGTTTATGTTTTGATGCTTATACAAATTGCTATATCAAAATGGACATGATATTCAGGTCATCCTGGCGTTTGTGCCTTGGTGCTTATATCTACTCCGACATTCCAAAAATAAAATCAATATTCATATGTCCATGGTTGTATAACCAGTGGGTGTTGTATTGATTCTTGCGCATACAAATCGATATTCATATGTCTATGGTTTCATAGCTAGTGGGCATTGTATTGATTTATCCGGTTACCTAAAAGTTCAATGATGATAACAAATCGACATATGATCAGTGACTAGGTCCTAGATCTTAGGTTGCATTTCATTTTGCATGTCTCATTTCATTTTGCATGTCTCATTGCATTTTGCATGTTTGCATGATCTCACAATGATTAAATGAACTTCAATGCTTAAATGATTCTTCAAATCACATCTTCAAGTCTAACAAGAGTTGAATCACACACGAAGATTCCTCCAATGAAATAGCAAGTAGAATCCTTTTTCGGGATCAAAATTCAAATCTGAGATCATTCATATTATTAATTGCTTGCATAATCAACCTTCAATCATCACAAAAATCTAGTATTCAACTTAACTGATTATCTTACATCAAACTATCAAAATTTCAACTTGGTCAACCATGGTCAAACCTAGTCAAACTTGGTCTTTTGGGACCTTCCAACGATGCAGAATGTGTTCATGAATGTGTTTCACCACACTTCTCAAATCAATTAACATGCTTCTAAACTATAACGCGGACTTTTCTTGTCAGATTTCAATTTTAATCCCGAAGGGGGCATGGTATTGCACATCATTCAAAGTCTGTCAATCAAATCTATCAATATCTTTCATCAGTAATCAAGACAAACAATCACGTCTAGTTACTTATTCATCAAAAAAAAAAGACCTCATCACTCGGGGCAAATCTATCATCACTTGGGGCATATCAGATTCATCAAGATCCATATCAATCTGGTATTCTCCTAATCTTGTAAACTGTATCAATTTTTGCAACCATCGGATCATAGTGTTCTTTCCTTGGTTCTTCGGCAACTGAAGGATTCGGATGTGATACTTGCTAGTTCTGCTAAGACAATCGAGTCTAGAATGGGTCACTCACTTCTTATCAATCCTAAGGTTCAGAATCAGGCATTTTGACACTTTTTCGCAATCATAGGTTCATTTGCTGCTACAGTGAACATTATCTTTGGTCATTCAGGACCTATTATCTCCATATCAATTCAATATCAATCAGCTTCTATCTCGTATCAATTATCAATTTCAAACATCAGTTTCATATCTCTATCAAACACAGACTATCTTTGAACCACTGCGCTTCGCACAGTAATTCAAAGAGGGGCAAAATGTAATACCCCAAAAATGGGCTATATGTTCATTAACCTCCTACATCGACAAATCGAATAAAATTGACATCGAAGTCCTAACCTAAGGCACATCTAAACATCATCGAATCATAATTGATTATCTTAAATTCTGCATCGGGGAATATTCTTAGTAATATTCCTAATCATCATAATTATCTTTAATTTTATAATTATTTGGCAATAAATCACATTTATCTTAAAGTTTGATTAATTGAATATTTTCATATTTAATTAATTAGATTTAATATTTGCCACTTAATTATGTAATTAAATTTAATTTTATCTATTATTAATTATATTATTTAATTTTGACAATAAATCTAATATCATATGAATAATTGATTAAATTATTATTTAATTAATTAAAGCAAGTTGTCATTATTTAATAATATAGTTTTTAATAAAAGTTTGATTAAATAATTGATTAACCCATAAATCAATTGTTTTATTTTTAAAAGCAGTTAAGTTGGAAATAAATCAGTTTATTATTAAATTAATTCATAAATAAAACATGCACAATCATAAAAGCAGACAACTATCAATTATCAATTAAAGCTAAACTCTATTTTGAGTTAAAACTTAGCTTTTGCATGTTTTCGTGAGTTAATTATCCTTTATTTAAAAATAACTCAAAAATCAACTTGAGTTATTTGAGTGATTTATGGCTTTTTTTCCCATGCACCTCCAAAGCCCTGGATTTCTATAAAAACAAGGCTCAGCTCTTCATAATTCATCTCACAAATTGCAAACTTACTCTATAGGAATCATAGCATATCAAATTTGGAGAATTTGCACAATTGGAGCTTGAAAGAATCAACTTGCGAATTCAAAGCTTTGTGAGATCAATTTCAATTGCATAGTTTTTATATCTTAGCATAGAATTTCATAGTTTTCATATCATTGTTAGAATCTTCATTGTTAGATCATTTAGCATTCATTTCATATCAGTTTTCAATAGCATTCATAGATTCATATCAGTTTTTATCATTCTTATTGCATAGAAAATATCAAAAATATAGATTAATTGCATTCAATTTCATATCCATCTTTTGCATTCAAATCCTTCATTTAGGTGTCGTCTAGGTCACTGATCTCGATTACAATCTGAGAACATTAATCTCGCACCTACTAGAAGGCAGTAAATCGCTTGGTTAGATTAGATTTCAATTTTGCACGATTTTGATTATCACTAACCTCTAATGTTTTACTGAGTGTTGTGTCTACAGATCAGGTACAATTTTCACACACACAGATAGAGGTAGACATTTATTCTAAAATCTGCACATTCTTTTTCATGTTGACGGACTAAATGTTCTCCTTAAGTGTTTTCTGGTGAAAAGCACACATGATGTTATTTTTCTATGCTTGATAAGAACGTATTGAAAATCTTTTTAGAAGGTAGCTAGACCTTGTAATTTGCAGAGAGTTGGCTTTTAGCAACTCATTTGTTAGTGTTAAGATTCTTCTCTTTTCATTCTTTTAAAAGGATTCAGATTGATTTAAAGAAAAGAGAAAAAATTGTATGCTAACAGTTTTTGGTGACTCTACTAGGGAGCGTCTAAGAATAGACCAGGATTGATATTCTTGCATTCAATGATTAACTATGGTGTTACCCGCTGAAGTTATCCCTGGTCGACAAGAACTTCCTTTAGTTTTGCAACCAGGCCTAGATTTTTTTGATACTCAAGAGGATTTAATTGCTGACCTTAATGCAACAGCTTGGAAGTTGAGAATGAATGATCAACAATACTACCAAGGTTAGTCCTTGAGGAAGAGGAAGAAATTGGAGAGTGGCTCAAAGGTTTTCCTGTAGCCCAGGAGGCTGTTATAGTTGACAGGGTAGTCTAAAAGCCCTGAGAATAATTGGTTCTTTCATTTGTTTCAGTTCATTAAGTTGGCTGAGAAAAGATTTACAAGGGGAGATAGAGCAAAAGGTCTTTTAGATTCTGATTTTGAAGATCTAGCTAATCTTGATTTTAACCCCCAGACTCCTTCTAGGAAAAGACAATATAAGACCGCTAGTAGACCTTCTTCTCCCACTATGTCTCCTCCTATAACTACTTTTAGTTCCTTGGTCTCACCAGGAATCGTAGCTCCCACTTTTATAAATTTACAGCCCTTGAATTTCATCTTACCTACTATGGCACAGAATCAGCCCTGGGGTGCTATTGTATGACCTTTAAGCTTAGGAGAAAATCTTGGAAACCTACCTAAAGGTCGTGACATCCTACCCAAATTTAGTGGTGATGGAAAGAAAACCTCTGAGAATCACTTGAACGCTTTTAATATAGCATGCAAAGTTTTAGCAGTGGGCACTCCACATGTGGCTATCAAGGTTTTTGTCTTGACCTTAACTGAGACTGCAACTGAGTGGTTTCACAATTTACCACGTGCCTCCATTACCAACTGGGATTCTATGAAAACAACATTTGAGACTAGGTTTAAATCGGCTGATGATGCAAATACCCTTTTGATTCAGTTAAGTCAAATGAAGAAGGAGATTCAAGTACCCATGAGAGAATTTGTGGCAAGATTCAATAAGGGAATCCAAGTGATTCCAGCTGCAAGTAGACCCAATGATGAAAATTAGAAAGGTTTTTTCTTAAATGCTATGCCTCCTAATGTAGCATTTCCTTTAAAAAGAGCTAGGTCAGCCACCTTAGCAGCTACTCAGACTCTCACCATTGAACTGGAGGATGATCTCATAACAAGTGGAAATGGAGAAAAGATGTTCAAACATCCAGCTCTCAACCTTCTACCTCCTCATTGTCAAACCCTGTAATTCAAAGACTGATGAATGACTTGATAACCATCAAGTGACAATTGCCTAAAACTACCAGTCCCTATCAAGATATTCCACGTAAATATCCAACTCAGGGACCCTCAAACTTGGGAAAATAATTTAATTTGCCTCCTACTCAGCAGAGATTGTAGATTGAACCTCCACCAAATAAAAGCAACATGTGTGTTTTCCATCTTACTGATGAGCATGAGGGAGTCTCATGTCCTGAAAACATAAGACATGTACAACTTGAAGCTGAGAAAGAAGCAACAACAAAGGTGATTGTTGAAGACATATCCTCTGAGGTGCCTGGCGACTCTAGAAACTTTTACCTTGAATATGAATTAGACTTTGAGAGGGGGGAGACATATTGGTAACTTTAGAGGATACCTCTTGTTCAGTTTTGACAAGAAATTAGTGTGGAGGAAAAGTGAGTAATTGGACAAATGCAGCAACTAAAGGTAGTGAAGGGAAGGTCAGTGATCATCCAAATATTTCAAAAAGCAGGTAGTCCGAAGGAACAAGTTATGAAAAGGTCTAAATCTGATTCCCCTTTTAGTATAGTTGATTTTTGTAAAACTTCAAAAGTGCAAATTTCTGCTGCAGAATATCTAAAAATGAATCCCCAGGAGTTAGATAAATTGGTTAGTTATGTCAAAGGTTCTCCTACTGAACCTAAGGCTCAATAGACAAACAATGCATGTTTTAAAGGACAACCTATAAAGAAGGAGGAGACAATTGAACAAAAGCCTGCCGAGAAGCTCGTTCCTACTATTCCTTTTGGCTTGAAACCTGAACCTTTCTATGTGTCTCTGTTCATTCATGGTTTCAAATTAAACAATTGTATCATTGATTCAGAGGCTTCAAATAATATTATGCCTTCATCTATGGCCAAAGCATTAGATCTCCCTATGATTGATACATTTGGATGCTACCATTCTATGGATGCTAAACAAGTCCTGCTCCTAGGTCAAATTAAGGATGCCCAGGTTGCTTTGGCAGCTTTCCCAGATAAGAGATTGAAATTAACCATCTTAGTAGCTGATATTCCAGCCAGCTACGGTATGCTTCTTAGCAGAACCTTTTGTAGGGATTTAGGTGGTGAAATAAAATTGGATTGATCCCAGGCCATAGTCCCTATAGGTAATAAGAAAGTTACTCTTCTTCTAGAACCCAAATCCAAATACACGGTTTTCCCCTCAGAAGACCCTAAATCCCAGATCTTGTATCAAGAATCTTAGTTTTCTAACTATGTTATTTTATCAGAGGTTAACCTTCCAAATCTAGTGGTTGCAGATGAAGAACTTCCTTGGACTCTTGAATTCAATGGCAATTTCTCTTCTACAGGCTCGGGGGCTGGAGTAGTCCTAATTTCTCTTGCTGGGCTCAAATTTCCTTTTTCATTCAAACTTGAGTTTGAGAATACAAACAATACGAAAGAGTATGAAGCTCTATTGTTAGGTTTAGAAGAAGCTAAGAAGAAGGGGATTAAACTTTTAAAGGCACGTGGGGATGTGGAACTTATTGTCAAACAGGTCAAGAACTTGTTTTCAATCAAGAATGAGAGACTGAAACACTATAGAAATAGGGTGTGGGATGAACTCAAGTGGTTTGAAGCCTTTTCAATTGAAGCAATTCCTAGGGAATATAACTCAAGAGTAGATGCTCTTGCTGGGTCAGCATCTTTGCTCATACCACACCCAGACTTTATAGAAGATCATTACACTATTGAAGTGATTCATAGGCCTATTGTTCCTGATAATTCTTGTTCCTGGCAAGTGTTTAGAGATGATGCTCAAATAAATGAATTTTTTTAGGGTTTGGATAAGTTTTCAACCAATTATTATGAAGGATCGGAGTCCGAGTGCCATGAATTCTATCCAGGGAAGGAATCCAGTGCTTCAAAGGAAGTGAATCAACTTAAAGGAAACTCCATACCCAAAGGATTGGTGGAGTTAGAGAGGTTGTTTGATAGGAGAGACTATTATTTAAATTCACCTGACATTCCAGACACCATCCCTTCAGGTGAATATGAAAAAATTAATATTGGTGATGATTTCAATCAAAAGATGGTCAATTTAGGTGTGTGTTGTGATGAAGATGAAAGAGGTCATTTCATTAAGTTATCAAAAGAATATGGTGATGTATTTTCTTGGACCTATGATGATTTAAGGAACTTCAAACAAGGATAATTTACA